>PVKE010000183.1:169533-187801 GCA_004027555.1 Craseonycteris thonglongyai
TCAGTGCATAGTTATTTCTATTTTACTTTTTGACAGATAGAGAGAGAGACAGAGACAGAGACAGTTAGAGAACCGAACTGTGGGAACTCCCCAGTTCAGCACGTGGGTCCTGCCTGGGCCGGAGCCGGGATTCGATCCTCGGTCCTCATGGCCTCAAAGCGAGCGCTCAACCCGCTGAGCCGTCCCGGCTTTCCCCGTTTTGCTCTTTTCTGAGTGTTTAGATTTTTAATCTGAATTTGGCTCTATGGTATTAACAGCCACTCCAGCCTCTGAAATTGTTAAGAATGGTTCCTTTCAGGAGGCTCTTTGCCCAAATCTTAAAGAAGAAGAGGATCTTCAGCTACTGTTACTGCTTGTATGTGCACTCTTAACCTCTTATATAGTAATGTTATGAATGACATTTGTCTATAATTAACAAATCTCAGAGAATAACATAAATATAGGAAGAATAATAATGCAAATATGACAATTTTAAGTAGAGTTGACAGTTTCAGATACAGTATTTATAAAAAAAATTGATGACAGTAATCTTATTTTTGACTCAGATGAACTGCTTGAGTGTATATGTGGCAGCTAGAACTGGTGTAACAGTAATAAACTGTCAAGCCTGCTACAGGAAAACAGTAGCAAGTTTTGTTGGAGGTGGTTAAAAAGAGAACAGAAGCACATCTCTGATAACCTTATATGATCCAGCTTTTTTGAAAATATATTAACCAGTACACTTGTTCCCCTTGGGTATATCATTCCACTTTGGGTGTACAGGAAATGAACCAGAAAAATAGAAAAGGTAATTCTGTCATGTTCCATTCTGTTATACTGTATACCAAATCATGGACTATAACTATTTTATGCTTAAAAACCTACTATGACATAGTTATGTATTTTTTTAAAACTATAAGTGTTTCAGTATTTTTTATGAGATATTTTTGGCCTTTATCATAACAGAATTTAAGGAAAGTAATTTTTATTATTTATGAGACTTTTAGAAAACCGTGTGTGTTTCAGGGGTTTTAAAGTCTATCTTGGAATGACTTTGGTTTTTGACTTTGGAAATAGGCACCTGTGGGTTTGGTCTCCATGTTCCGAGGACTGGACCTTGAAACTGTGTCCAGGGCCCCTCTGAAGCAGGAAGTGCCTCCTTTAGGTATGTGGGAAAGTAACTTGAGAAAACATGGTGGTATGTATGATTGCTTTGCTCATAAATTCATATAGTTTTATCTTCAGAAAAATAGCTATAATTTAAAACATGTTCAGTTCACAGTTATAGCTGGGTTTTGGTCCTTCCATTCAGGTAGAGGCATTTTAGGTCGAGGCTTGTCTACCAGTATGATGCACAGGGGCAAAGAGGAACCCCCTCCCACTTTTCCGGATCCATCTATGTTGGCAGCTGGAGATAGCAAGATGGCAGAGGCCTCCATTGGTTGGAATAGGTGGGTAAAGTTGCCTTCTTAAGGAACCATAAAAATCAGATGAAATATTTCTATAAATCCAAAGAAAAACTTTAAAAGGGTTGTATTGTCTTACACACAATGCATGGTTTTATATTAAACAAGTGTAGATGCTTTTTAAGAGTAGTCAGCAGCTACTGATCTAGTCATTGGAAAAGGGTAAAAAAGTAGTTCTCCACTGGGCAATTCACAATTTCATTTGCCCTCTTAAGTTAGCCTGATTGAAGTGTTTCTTTAATCTGACTCAAACTCCCACCTCAATTCTGCCATGAAAGTTGACCCTGAGTGTAAATATTAGTAGCAGTTGGTGAGTCATGTTGGCATATTGGATTTGGAGAGCATCCCAATGCTTGGGTCCCTCTTGCTGACTCCCCAAGGAAGAGTATATAGACTTGGGGGAATCATTTTGATGGAGCAGAGATAGAAGCATGATTAAGAAAGTGCCTCTGGTGTGCCTCTTCAACATTGCAGAATGCTTGGAAGAGGAAATTCAAGTGCATCTGTATTACCCCTGGGAAGAGCAGCTGGTGGTATAGGCAGAGGCGTGCGCAAGGCGCCCGGTGCTGTCAGTGTGACTTCTCAGCCTGCCCAGCAGCCCTCTCTGTCATCTCTGTCCTTGTCCTCACTGCATTCTCTGGATCGCCTTCCACTGGAGACTGCAGAACACAAGGAAAAGTAAGTCAGGAGCATGGCCTTCTCTGTTCGGTAGTGATGTGGGGGGGTGCCTTCTCACAGCATTGTGAGTGCCGTTTCTGTCGTGTCTGAAGTCCTCCGTCAGTGGTAGGTTCTGCAGGGTTGTTTGTTCTGATTTTTGCTTGTGGGGAGAATGACAAAGAGGTACGACAATTCCTGATGAAGTGAAATGAGGCTGATGATACAGATAATATATACCAGAGAGTGGACTCATGACTTTTCATTTCCTTCCCTTTTCATACATAGAAAATTCTTTGTCATGTTGAAGATAAGAGAATCATTTAGGAAAAATTTCACAACAATTCATTTTTCTTTATGGAATTCTTACGTTCTTAGTCAGCTGGCCTGTTTTATTCCAGTTGAAATTATTAGGGCAAATAGGGTGACATTGCTATTCTAATTAGAGATTGCTGCTCATTTATCTACTAGCCTTTGAAGGTTGCTTTTGTATCTCTCAGTTTTTGCTTTGTATATCTGTAAATGAAATATGAAGTATTATTTTTCCTTTTCTCTCCTTTTTTCTTTCTTTCATTTTGTTTTTGTGGTGTGGTTTGTTTGGTTTTTTGTTTTTGGTATGTGTGGGTGCTTTTGTTTTTTATTTTCCAGACAGCCTCTTGTGAAGCAAGGAACAAAAGGAATACCTCAGTCTTTGGGATTGAACCTTATCAAAATACAGTGTCATAATGAAGCAGTTTATCAATATCATGTGACTTTCAGGTATCCGCAGCTTTTTTCCTCTGTATTTGTTCACTTACAAAGCAATAATGAATCATTTCTCTGGAATAACTGAATAGTTTTCTGTATAATTCCTGATGAACCTCTCCCCTACCCCATGATAATGCACATACGTCGATTCTTGCAATAAATTTAATTTTTTTTTTAAATTTAGCTAAGGGTGTCCCAAAATTCATGCAAGATTTGAATTTTGTGTCATTTGTGCGGTAAATTGTTGCCAACGAAAAAAAAAGCGTGACAGCTGAAAGTTCAGGGTTATTAAAAATGGAGCACTACATGAAAGAACAATGCGTTTTCATTGTTGAGCAATGAAAATTTACAATTTTTAATTATAAACCTGTGTGTTCTATCAAAATTACTTCTTGCGTGAATTTTGGGACACGCTTTATATTACCAATTCCAAGTTTAACTTAGTAAGTGCAGTTTTATGCATGAGACTAGAGGTGAATACTGTAAATTAAAACTTAAGTTCAGGATCTTACATTATACTTGGCACAAATCCCTTCCATGACCTTTTACTTTTTTTGTTTTTGTAACTTTGTATTCTTCTTCTTAAAGGGAGAGTCCCTCTCCCCCAATGGTAAAAGACGCACATCCCACAAAACCTGGATCCTCCCTGTATGAATCTCATACTAATATTTGATGGCTCTCTAATGACAGTGTAGGGTTAATGTAAGAGTGAGGAAATCAGAGAAAATAACTTTAATGTTGTATCAGTAATTTTAGGATTGATCATACCTTTTAAAAATTCATATTAGTTTTTGTTTTCTTAAAATCTCAGGAGTGTCATTAGCTGAAGGTTATTAGCTGGAATTATGAAAATGAATGAGTATTTTGAAATATCTGTGGAGAAACTAGGAAAATGGAAGACTGAATTTTTGAAGGACAGCTACTAATTG
Organism: Craseonycteris thonglongyai; assembly: GCA_004027555.1. Lineage (NCBI taxonomy): Eukaryota > Metazoa > Chordata > Mammalia > Chiroptera > Craseonycteridae > Craseonycteris > Craseonycteris thonglongyai. The sequence goes on from PVKE010000183.1 coordinate 173,309, forward strand.
GTACAAGAGGAAATGGAGTGAAAGAGAGGAGAAAGGAACAGTTAGGGGGAAGATACCCTGAAGACAGGTTATAAAGACCAAAGGAAGGGCCCATTTGAATGGTGAGGAGGGGGTTGACTTTGAACACAGGAAAACAATGTACTTTTAAGGTCACCTTGTTAGAATTATGAAGAAAAACTAGGCTAAAACAGCAAAGAATGTCAAGAGAGATAGCCAGTGAATTGGCCACTTATTAAAAAGTGTAAGAAGAATGAAAAAATGAATAGTTAGAAGGCAGCAGGACTGCTTTAAAAGTTTCTGTGAGGTATAAAAGCAGAGTTGAGCACATATGACAGGTGAAGAGAGAGAGCCAGAAAAGGGGGTGAAATAGAACCCTGGAGAGGGGATGGTAGTGGGAATTGCCCTGCTCTGGAATGTAAGAGACGGAGATGAGCGTTAATGAGAGGGAAGAACCCTTTCTTTGGAAATGGATTGACAAATGTTAATGAAACAGAAAGGAGTGGGAGTTCTCGTCATTGACTGGAAGAAGTTGGTTCTATAAATTTCTAGATTGTAGATCTGGACCTTTGAAACCATAACGTAAAGAGGATTACAGGCTGTTGAAAGACTACTGAGAAGATATACAGGGTCAGCAAGAAGAAGTAACACTACTTTTTCATGAGCTGGTAATCAGTGGACTGGCTGTTGTGTAGTTTCCCCAGACTACATGAAGGCAGTCTGGAAAGACATCTTTAAATACTATGTTTAGGGCATAGCATCATGTATGATACAAATTTTTTTGAAAACACATTTGGAAACGTGATGTTAGTATGTGTTGGTTTTGGGGAAAACTATGTTGATTGCCACTTAGTTTTTTAAATCTTAATTCATGTACTTGAACATGCTTGATTCTTTTAGCCTTAGGTTTGTTTACTCTTAGCAGTTGTAGAACAAGATTGTGTGTTACTGTGATGTAATGCAACAATTATGGTACAAAGTAGCTACTAGAGTTGTTCAAAGCTGTAAAATTTGTGACAATGAATCCATAAAACTGAAATTGCCAAGAGTGGAAAGAAGTTAGGGTACAATCCCATAGTAAAGTTTCTCTAGAACATAGCGCTGCTCATTGGTTTACATGTTGTGTATGGTGCTTTCGTGCTGCGTTGGTAGAGTTGAGTAGTTGCAATAGAGACCATATAGTCATAAAGCCTAAAATATTTACTACCTGGCCCTTTACAGAAAAACTTTTCTGACTCTGTGTTTTAAACTGTGGAAGAATGTGTACTAACATGCTGAGGCATTTGTCTTCGGGGGTGGAATTATGGCTTGTTTTTATTTTTTGTGAGCAAGTGTCCTTGGGTCGAAATCTTTTTTTAGTGAGATAAAGTATTTGAATTTTTAATATCACTAGATGGAGCAGTACCGTATTTTCCGGCGCATAAGATGACCGGGCGTATAAGACGACCCCCTAATTTTACAGTTAAAACATAGGTTTAGGCCTATATTCACTGTATAAGACTACCCCCCACTTCCGAGGCTGTAGTCTTATACAGCGAATATAGGCCTAAACCTATGTTTTAACTGTAAAATTAGGGGGTCGTCTTATACGCCCGGTCGTCTTATACGCCGGAAAATACGGTAGTTAAAAGAGAGTTCTTGGGGAAGCCGGGATGGCTCAGTGGGTTAGGCGCTCACTTTGCAGCGCTGGGGACCAGGGATCGAGTCCCGGCCCCCGACCCATATGCTGAGCTGGGAGCTCCCCCAGTTCAGTTCTCTCTCCGTCTCTGCCTCTGTATCTCTCTCTCTCTCTCTCAAAAAACAATAAAAATAAATAAATATTAAAAAAAAAAAAAAAAGTCAAAACAATGCTGCTGTTTAAAAAAAAAAAGAGAGTTCTCTAACAAACCTGTTGCACAGCTGTAGTAAGGACTACTGTTAGAGTCACATTAAAATAAAATCCTCTTTACTATTTTCTAGCCCCAATGTAGAGTGCAAAAGCATGAAGTTTGGGATGTTGAAGGATCATCACGCTGTCACTGGAAACATCACTGCTTTTGATGGATCCATTCTCTATCTGCCTATTAAGCTTCAACAAGTGAGACCAAACCGGAAATGTGCTTTGGGATGAAACCTAAGAGTGCCCGGGTGCTTTGAGTGGTGGGAAATCATAGACTTCCTGAACATTGGAGTTGTATTTTCCTTTGCTTAGAGGGAAGGCAGATTTCTCCATAACAAAGAAATGACAAACTGAGAAACTTTTATATTTGACTCCTTCAAGAAGTCTTTACTCACATAAGAGAAGTGGTTGGGTCGAAATAGTCAGATAAAGTATTTGAATTTTTAATATGATCACTAGATGGAGCAGTAGTTACAAGAGAGTGCTTCTCTAACAAACCTATTACACAGCTGTAGTAAGGACTACTGTTAGAGTCACATTAAAATAAAATCCTCTTTACTATTTTCTAGCCCCAGTGTGGAGTGCAAAAGCATGAACTTTGACCTCAGTGACAAAGAGTGGTTTAAGATTTCAAATTCAAAGGGATCTATTACTATTACTAGTTCTCCATTGGGTTTCTCTATTGGCTTTCTTTTACCAAATCCTGTCTCAAATCCTGGTGGTTGTGCTGTGTGGGCAGCAAAGTGAGGAGGAAGTAGAAAACATGTTTGAGATATTGTTAGTGTTTTCCAGGACACAGTTGGATTAGATTAGGGCTTAGTTTTGTCATTTCTTTTTACTTATATTTATTTGTTAGGTTCTTGAGTTAAAAAGTCGAAGGAAAACTGATGGTGCTGAGATCAGCATTAAGATTCAATTGACCAAGATCCTGGAGCCCTGTTCTGACTTGTGCATTCCCTTCTACAATGTCGTTTTCCGTCGGTGAGAAAATAGCTGACGTCTTATTTTTTTAACCTCACTCTTGTATTTGTAATAGTGCTTTTCAAGAAACGGATGATGATATGCTACAGTGTGTATATAGACGAGTTTGGAAACATTTAATGGATGAATTGATGATATTGAGCTAACTTACTCAAAAGTTATCTCAAGTGATTGACCATATTTGGTTATGTGAAAGTAGGTGTGAGGTAGTTGAATGGGAGATGGGTTCCTTTGGATTCAATCAGGAACTTTTAAAGCAGAAGCTTATAGTGCATATTTAATGGTGTTAGTGATTGGGCTACTTGAAGAGGTAGTGTGTAAAAATTTTTGCTGAAAGAATTTTTTCCCACTTCCCTGAATTTTTGGATACAGACTGCTCGTTATTATTAAACCATTTTTTTAGACTTTCTCATTTTCATAATGTTATTCCCAAACTACCTCTTTTTTAATGAAGCACAGAACTTAATTCTACTTAGTAAGCTAAACTGCCAGGAACAAACATAATTTCCTATGCCAGACTGATACTCACAAACTTAGAAATTAACACTCTTGTGTTCTTTTTAGTTAAAGGTAAAAGTAATGTAAATTCTGCCTGGGAAATAAACTCAATTTTTGGTTACCTCGTAAGAAAAGCTACAGTCAGTTGCATATACGCTGAGATAAATGCTGTGGTAAATTTTCTTTTTCTTTTGGCTAAAATATTCTCATGATCAAAGCTATATTGTGCAAAGAGCACTGATGTTTTTGACCCTTTAGGTTTCCAAAGAAAATTTAGCTAAGAGTAATACGGAACTGAATTCTTTTGATTCTTCAACTAGAAACCTGTTTTGTTCTTTATTTCAGAGTAATGAAACTTTTAGATATGAAGCTTGTGGGGAGAAACTTCTATGACCCGACAAACGCAATGGTACTACAACAACACAGGTCAGTACTGTTTTCCTCTTCCTCAATTTAGAATATTCTAGAAAGAAAATTTTATAATCACCATTTTTAGTACCAAAATGTCAGCAGTATTTCATGATAGTGAATGCAGTGTATCAGCTAAATCGCTTCCATAGTTTAGTATTTTAGTAAATTCACAATGATGTTGATTTAATTGAATTGGTTTCTTGGTGCTTTCTCATTGTTCCTAAGATTTATTTTTATTGTTTTTGACAGAGAGAGAGACAGACAGAGAGAAGGGGGAGGGCCCAGAACAGTCTCCATAGTTGTACATCATTCGTTTTTTCACATAGTTTCATTGCACAGGCGGGAGTGGGGCTGCACAGGGCAGGAACTGGGCCGGGGTCTTCACCCCGGGGAGAACTGAACTAGGGGCACTCCCCAGTTCAACATGTGGGTCCACATGGGCCGGGGCTGGGATTCGATCCTTGGTTCCCAGGGCTGCAAAGTGAGTGTTTAACCCACTGAGCCATCCCGGCTTCCCCGGGGCAGTATATTCTTGAAGTAATGTTTCAGATGAGAGCATGGAAGTGTCTGTGTTTGTTTTAGAACCCTAAGGTAAAGGCCATCTATCTCTTCAGATTGCAGATCTGGCCAGGCTATGCAGTTAGCATCCGGAGGACAGATGGTGGTCTCTTCCTGCTAGCTGATGTCTCCCATAAGGTCATTCGAAATGATTCTGTCCTGGATGTCATGTGAGTGAATGGTGGGATCTACCTTTAACAAGCTAACAACTTCCTGAATAACCCAGTAATAGCTGGTAATAAATACTGATTAGCCTTTGTTCTGTTTGGGTTTTAAACTAGAACAGATGAAGAATGCTGAATGGATGTGCTCCATTCCATAAGTCCTGCCAAGTCAAGCATCTGCATAAAGACCTGATGTGCTTTATTGAGGAGGAATTATATTTAAGTCTCTGATGAAGAAGACTTGGTTTAATATACATAGACCCTGACTTTTTGCTTAACTGTGTTATTATAACAAATACTGTAGTAAGGATAGTTGTATATAATTTGTAATGGCTACATGAAGTGCACCTTTATTTTTTAGGCTATGAATTTAGGAATGGAATTACTCAATGAAATGGCTTAACATTTTAAAGACTTTAAAATGTTTAATTTATTTAAAAAATACTGACAAATTATCCTCTAGAAGTTCATCTAATTTTATTTATTCAGTTTATTTTCCCATTAGCTGTGGGAAACAACTGCTAGGTGTTATTAGGCTTATACATCTTTGCTTATCTGATAAATTCATTCATTCCTTCAACATATATTTACTGAGCTCCAGTTGTATATCAGAGTCTTGGGACATATCAGTTAATAAAACAAAGATCTCTTTTCTTATGGAGTTATATAGTTAGGTGAGATAAACAAATAAAAAGCATGTAAGTAGATTGCATCATGTACTAGAAGTGATGAGAACTATGGAAGAAAGAACAGGTACAACACAGGATGTTAGAGATGAGTGTTAGAGATGGTGCAGAGTGGGAGTGGAAAGCTGTAATTTTAAGGAGAGTGGTCAGGCTCATTTGAGCTAACACTTATAAGAGGTGAGAGAGTTAGCCAGGTGAATATATTGGGCAAAAGGAATTCTTGGCAGAGGGACAGCCAGGGTAAAGGCCTTACCGAAGTATGCCTAGCTCATGTAAGGAGAGGCAGGACAGAGTAAGATCAGAGAGCTGAAAAGATGGAGCTGAGACAGAAGGTTTTGTAAGGCTATTGTAAGGATTTTAGCTTTTACTCAGGGTGAAACATAGGCCTTATAGCTGAGGAGTGACATGGTGTGACGAGTGTGAAAGGATCTCTTCAGTTGCTGTGAAGATAGTAGACTAGCAGGATGGAGTAGAAGTGGGAAGATCATCCATGGGCTGTTGTAATCCAGTGGGGGGTGAGGATGGTAGTAGTGGAGGTGCTGAGAAGTGGTTGGCCTCTGGAGATACTTTGAAAATAGTTCTAATTTGGTCTCCTGATTCAGTGTGGGATGTGAGAAAGAGAGAGGTTGGGGATGGCTCAGACATTTTTGAGGGGTGAACTTATAATGAGTTATTCTCTTTTTCCTTGATAGTGGGGAGCCTTGTCTCTTTCTCTCCCATGGTACACTCAGCCCTAATTTATTCCTAGCAGGTATTAGGTGTTTAAGAATACTACATAGGGAAAGCTGGGATGGCTCAGCAGGTAAAGCGCTCGCTTTGAAGCCCCGAGGACCGAGGATCGAATCCCGGCCCTGGCCCATGGAGGCTCCTGGCCCATGGAGGCTCCTGGCCCATGGAGGCTCCTGGCCCAGTTCCTGCCCTGCGCAGCCCTGTGCCTGCCTGTGGAGTGAAACTATATGGAAAACTAATGTCAACTATGGAGACTGCTGTGGGCCCTCCCCCTTCTCTCTGTCTCTCTCTGTCTCTGTTCCTCTCTGTCAAAAATCAATAAAATAAATCTTAAAAAAAAAAAGAATAGTACATAAAAATATATGTCTTCAATTAAATTCACTTTTTCTTTCTTTATGATTTCTGCCTTCACTTTTCTGCTGAGAAAGGTCTACTTATTTTATGTTTTCCAATGTTTTAAATTTTGTGGAATTTATCTGGTATGATTCTGGGACCATCATGATTGGCTTGGTACTATTAGACAATTTATTGAAAAATATTTTTCTTTAGATTTAAATCATTCTGAAATACTTAGATTTAATTCTGGATATTTCATTTTGATCTAGTTCAAACCAATGTGATATTATTTTAATTACTGTAATTATATTAGGTTTTAATATTTGTCAACAAATTCTGTTTTCAGAATGTTCATAGGAAATGCCACCCACTTTTGTTGTGTGATTTGTTGAGTAATTTAGTGAAAAAAAAAAAATCAGCATTTTGATTAGCATTGACTGGGGAGAATGTTCAGTGAGTCTTCCTATTCCCAAAATACTTTCTCTTCCCATTTTTTTAGTTTTTAAAGTTTTGCTTCTGTAAAAATTTTAGTCATATTTTATTGTGTCTATGCAAAAGCTACATATAGGTGAACTATATAGTATATACTATGATTATTTTTGTTTACTGTTCAGTTTATCTTAGATATAAAAAAATGTCTTTCTCATTTTCTAAGTACATAGTTGTTTATGTACTTATCACTAATACAACTTCAAATTCTCATTGTACATTCTAATGTTAGGTATTTTGTCAATTTCATCCTCCCTGCCTCTCCTCCCCCCTCAAAAATTATATTTCTTGGATTATCTAAATCAAATCAGTTATAGCTTTGAGCATGGAAGAGCAGTTATTTTCCTGTATGTCATATATGCTCAGTCTTAAGATGTCTTAAGGATAGCAACATTTATCCTCATCAGGAATAGCCCAGGAATGGTTCACATAATTTCTCAAAGGATAATGAGCCACCTAAGGTTTGACAAATAAGGTTCAGTTTTGTATGTTGCTATTAAGTTCTTAGCAATTCATTTAATGACCCATCCCCACAAAATTCAGTGTCATCTTTGAAATCTCTGAAGTCTCTGTTAAAACCTGATTGGCTTCAGTTTGGACTGTTTGCTGTCCAGGCCGTCTGGACAACCATCATCTTGGGATTCTTATTCTTTGTAACGAGGACTTCCTTTCCCTCTTAAGGCACATCTGTAGCTTGAATCTGTGACTACTACTTTCTTAGTTTACGTTTTGCTGTTGAGTGTATCTTCCAGTATTTTCCTGAGGAAGGCTGCATTACAGGAAATGTTTTTGAGATCTTACATGTTTGAACTGTCTCTATTTTATCTTAGTTTGATTGGGCATACAATTCTAGGTTAGAGATGATTTTGCCTCAGAATTTTAAAAAGCATTGCTTCATTGTCCATTAAAAAAAAAAAAATCTTTTCACATTCACATCTTCTTCTGCAATGAGACTGTTTCCTTAAGTTGAACTCTATGGGTGTTCTTATGTAATGCTCTATTTGAAAACACCTTATTTCTGGATTTTCCCACTTCTTTGTCCTGTAGGTAAGTAAACCATCTTCTACACCAGGGGTGTCAAACTGGCAGCCCGCGGGCTGCATGCAGCCCCCGTGGTAATTTTTTGTGGCCCACGATGCTCTGAAATAAAATGAAAATAGAAAAATTGTTATGAAGAAAATAGCACTTAGGGGAGATCAAGGCAATACCATACACACAATTCCCTCGTTAACCCTTTAACTACTGAAGACGAGTATACACATGGCCCAGTGCCTTTCCTGGGGGCCTGAGGGTGTGTATAAACGCGCTGACTCAGTTCTGGCGACGTTTGTACATGTGATGTGGCCCGCGTGAATCTTGCCTGTTGCACCAAATGGTCCATGTTTTAATTGAGTTTGACACCCTGTCCTACACCATTTTATCTTTTTAACCTTATTGGGGAAGCTGGGATGGCTCAGTGTGTTAAGAGTTTGCTTTGCAGCCCTGGGGACCGAGGATCGAATCCTAGCCCCGGCCTTGGCCCATGTGGACCCATATGCCGAACTAGCGTGTGCTTTCCATGCAGGAGGCCCCCAGTTCAGTTCTCAGCCCCCGGTTTGGTCCCTGGTTCAAGGGGGGTGTGCCTCCCATGTGGGAAACCCCTAGCCCAGTTCCTGCCCTGCGCTGCCCTGCCCACCTGTGTAGAATGAAACCATGCTGAAAACTGATGACATACAACTATGGAGACTGCTCTGGGCCCCCCCTCCCCACATTCTCTCTGTCTCTCTCTGTCAAAAACAATAAAATAAATCTTAAAAAGAAAAGATTGTTGACAAAATTGAGTTCCATGTGATTGTAGGTCTAAGGTCCCTGTTTCTTTGCTGACTGTTGCCCAGAGGTTGATCTCAGATTCTAGAGGTCACCTCCTTCCTTAGCTCATGACCTCCACCTCCATCTTCAAAGCTAGTAACATTGATCAAGTTTTCTCAGACATTTGAGTCTCTGTTACCTCCCCTTCTGCCTCTGTTGACTGAAAATTTTTAATTTTTATGTAGTCCATTTTGTGTGTGTGTGTTCTATTGCTTATGGTTCGCTGTCATGTAAAAATCCTTTTCAAAATCTGAAGTCATAAAGATTTACCACTGTGTTTTCTTCAAAGGGATTTATACTTCTAGCTCCTACATTTAGGTCTTTAATCCATTTGGATGGAACTAATTTTTGTGTGTGATGTGAGGGAAAAGTCCAGCTTTGTTCTTTTGCAGGTGGACATCCTTGTTGTGTTATTATGGCACCATTTATTCAAGTGTCTATTTAGGTCTGCTGCCCATTTTTCAATTGGATTCTTGTTTTTTTGTTTTTGTTTTTTTCCAGTTGTGTGAGTTCTTTATATATTTCAGATATTAGTCCCTTACCAGAGGCATTATTTGCAAATATTTTCTCCCAGTTGGTATTGGTTGCCTCTTTGCTTTGTTGATGGTTTCTTTTGCTGTGACCTGTCATTGTATACCAAAATTAACTCAAAATGGATTTGAGACTGGAAACAAGCTGTATATAGAAGAAAACATCAGTACTAAACTTACAGACCTTGGGTTCAGGGAGGACTTTATGAACCTGACCTCAAAGGCAAGGGAAGTAAAAGCAAAAATAAATGAATGGGACTTGATCAAACTAAAGGGCGTTCTGCACAGCAAAAGAAACTTCAGTTTTGAAATTGGGAAATAAGAGTCTTCCAACATTGTTCTTTTTAAAGATTATTTTGGCTATTCTAGATTCCTTGCAACTTCATGTGAATTTTAGAATCAGCTTGTTAATTCCTGCTGAGAAGCCAGGTGGGATTCTGATAGGTATGTGTTAAATATGTAAGTAAATTTGAAGAGTATTGCCATCTTAATAATATTAAGTCTTATGATCTATGAACACAAGATTGTTTTTCCATTGTTCATATCTTTAATTTCTTGCAACAATGTTTTATAGGTTTCAGAGTATGAGTTTTGCATTTATCCCTACGTATTTTATTCTTTCTGATGAATAAATTCTTTCATTTTTGTGAATGAAATTTTTTTTTTTAACTTGATTTTTGGAATGTTGGTTACAAGTGTATAGAAATACAATTGATTTTTTTTTATACTGACCTTGTATACTGAAACCCCTGTGAATTCCTAATAGTTTTTTCCCATGGATTTCTTGGAGTTTTCATTATAGAAGATCATGTCATCTGAAAATAGAGATACTTTTACTTCTTCCTTTCTAATCTGGACATCTTTTATTTCTCTTTGTTTTGAATTGTTCTGTTAGGACCTTTTAGTAAAGTGTTGACTAGAAGTAATGAAGTGGACATCATCGTCCTATTCCTGAACTTAGGGAAAAGTATCCAGTCTTTCACTATTAAGTTTGATATGAACATACCAAACTATGGATTTCTTGTAGATGCTCTTTATCAGTTCAGGAATTTCCATTCTGTTGCTAGTGTCTTAAGTGTTTTTATCATGAAAGGATATTGGGTTTTGTTGATTGCTTTTTCTTCATCGTTTGAGATGATCATTAAAAAAATTAACTCCTATCTGGTTTTTAAATAGATTTTTGAATGTTAAATCAACCGTGCATTCCTGGGATAAATTCCATGTATTCATGCTGCATAATTCCTTTTATATGGATTGCTGGATTTGGTTTCCTTGTATTTTGTTGAGAACGTTTATGTCTGTATTCATAAGAGATATTGGTCTGTACTTTTTTTGTGATGTGTTTATTAGGTTTTGATATCTGTGATCCCAACCTTATAGAACGGGTCGGGACATAGTCCCTCTTTTTCTTGTTTTTTAGAAGAGTTTGTAAAGGATTGGTATTCATTATTCTTTGAATGCTTGGTAGAAATTTAACAGCGAAGCCATGTGGGTGTTTCTTTGTGTGTAGTTTTAAAATTACTAATTCTGGCCTTGTACTCGTTAGAGGTTTATTCAGATTTTCTGGGGTTTTTTTGAGTCATTTTTGGTAGTTTATGTCTTTCTAGAAATTTGCCCGTTTCATTTAGGTTATCTAATTAGTTGGTATACTACTGTTCAGCGTGTTCCCTCATAGTCCTGTTTATTTCTGTGAGCCCAGTTAGTGATGTCTCATTTCATTCATTTTTTTAAAAGATTTTATTTTATTAAGAGAAGGTAGAGAGAGGTGTGGGTGGGAGCACCTAGAGCAGTCTCTATAGTTGTGCATCATTAGTTGTGACATAGTTTCATTCTGCATAGGTGGATATGGGGCCACGTGGGGCAGGAACTGAACTGGGGGCCTCTTGCATGGGAGGTAAGAATCTTCACCACCATTCCAGAGGTACCGTAACAGTTGTACCACAGTTCAGCATATGGGTTTGCATGGGCCGGGGCTGGGATTCGATCTCCAGAGTTTTCGGTTGCAAGGCAAGAGCTCAACCTGCTGAGCTATCCTGGCGTCACCAATCTCATTTTTTTTTTTTCTTTTTTAAAGATTTATTTTATTGTTTTTGACAGAGGCAGAGAGAAGGGAGTGGGGGCCCAGAGTAGTCTCCATAGTTGTATGTCATTCAGTTTCAACATGGTTTCATTCCACACAGGTGGGCGGGGGCCACGCAGGGTGGGAACTGGGCTGGGGACATAACACATGGGAGGCATGCCCCCTCGAGCCAGGGGCCCAACCTGGGGGCAAGAACTGAACTGGGGACCTCCTGCATGGGAAGCACACCCCAGCTCAGCATACGGGTCCGCACGGGCTGGGGCCGGGGCTCGATTCTAGGTCCCCAGGGCTGCAAAGCGAGCAGTTAACCCGCTGAGCCATCCTAGCTCTGCCCCTCATCTTTATTTTAGTAATCTGAGTCTCATTTTTTTCATAAGTGGTCTAGTTAAAGGTTTGTCAGTGTTGCTGACCTTTTCAAAGAGCTAGTGTTTGGTTTTATTGATTTTCTCTATTGTTTTTCTGTTCTCTGTTTTATTAATTTCATTCTTATATTTACTGTCCCCTTTCTTCTGTTTGCTTTAGGTTTACTTTGTTCTTTTTCCAGTGTCTTAAGATGAAAGGTTAGGTTATTAATTTCAGATGTTTCTAATTTATAATGTAGGCATTTATAGCTATAAATTTCCCTGTAAGTATTGTTTTAGCTGTATCCCATACATTTTGGTATGTTGTATCTTCATTTTCATTTAACTCAAAGTATTTTCTAATTTCCCTTATGATTCTTTTTGTTTGACTCATTGATTATTTAGGGGAATGTGTTGTTTAATTTACACATATTTGTGAGTTTCCCCATTTCTTTCTGTTACTGATTTCTAATTTTATTCTGTTTTGGTCAGAGGACTTTTATTATTTCTATCCTTTTATATTTGTTGATATTTGTTTTAGATTTAGCATATGATCAATACTGGACAATGTTCTCTGTGCATTTTGGATATTATAATTTACTCTAATTTTTTCCCATTTACCAAGGAAAGTTACAAGAGTTAAGATTATAGTATGCTTTTATATCAGAAGCAAAAATTCTTCCAGGGAGAGTTTGAGACTTTGGTATAGGAAAACCAATGACAGACAAGAGAAACACTAAGGTTGTCTGAGGATGTGTGTTTGCGAACTATATCTCAGGTTCCAGCCACAAATAGGAAGGGGGTCATGAGATCAGCGACCTAACTATCATTGACCCTGGAATTTGAACTAAGTAAACAAAGTGACCTTTCACAAATTGATGAGACAAGGAAGTGCCTCCATGATATTTGACCAATTGCCTTTTTACAAACTAGTCACTGGTCTAATGGACCTCCAACAGTGATCTCTCAGGAGTGGGTTGGCTTGGTTTTGAAACTTTCCTGGCTCATGCCTCCATCTTATACTCTTAGAACACTCTCTTGTACATGTAACAGAGACATGGAAATCCAGGACAAAACAAAACACATGAAAGAAGACTTTAGGCATATAGACAAACAATTGCTAAAGCACAATAAGCAAATGGAGAATAAGTTAATGGCAAATATATTTTCAAATGGTATATCTTACAAACAAAAAACATGAAAGACCTGCGTCTAATTTTATACCCAATAATATACTTCCAAACAGAAGAAGTCAATATTATACCAGTAACTAGAACCTAATGAAACTAGTCAGACCTCCATGGATGTAGGGATTGATTTCCCTGGCAACAGATCTGAAGGACAAATTGAGTTAAGCATAAGGGGCCCAATGAGTGCCTTTTTTGGCCTGAGACTCCCTGGAATGTTGCCTAAGAACAGTTTTCAGCTTGCTGTGGTGAGACCTCCAGAACTGTGAGGAGATGACGAGACAGACCTCTATCCCTTCTCATATAAAGAGAAAGCTGACACACTGCTTATTATCGAAAGAGATTGCTGGTCTTATAGAGAGTATTTGAGAAGTGTGTAGTTGAGGACCGCAGACTTGGCAGAGGGGCTTCTACCATCATCTGTAGAGGCAGGTTACTCAGATGAGCCCGTTGATTGATTAGCACTCAGCAGGATGCATATTGCATTAAATCATTCCCTGATTGTCTGATTTACAGAAATCAGAGGATGACACTGATTGATTGGCATACAAACATACATTTACTGAGGTGAGTTGATGTAGATTAATGTAGATTGAAAATTGGTTCTTATGGCTACTTGATATCATGACTACAGAACAATCCATCTTTGCCAAAGTTTGTGGGGATTTTTTTCTATTCCTAGGAGTGTATGAGTGTTTATGTTTTTAAAGTTTTATTTTTGACAGAGACAGACAGAGACAGAAGGGGTAGGGCCCAGAGCAGTTTCCATAGTTGTACATCAGTTTCTGACATGGTTTCATTCCACACAGGTGGGCGGGGGCTGGGCAGCGCAGGAACTGGGCTGGGGGCCTCCTGCATGGGAGGCACACTCCCTTGAACCAGGGGCCAAATGGGGATTAGGGGGCAGGGGATGTTGAGCAAGAACTGAACTGGGGGCCTCTCAGTTTAGCATATGGTTCCGCATGGGCCAGGTCTGGGATTTGATCCTCGGTCCCCAGGGCTGCAAAGCGAGTGCTTGACCTGCTGAGCCATCCTGGCCTCCCTGAGTATTTATGTTTCAATACAGTTTTATTTTTCATTATGTAGTACTCTTCAATTCATAAATAACTTATTTTTTTAATTGTTAGCAAGTTATCCTATCCATTTTTTAAAAAGATTTGTTTGAGAGGTGAGAGAGAGAAAAGAGGGGAGTGCCCAGAGGTAGTCTCCATAGTTGTACATCATTATTTGTTACATGGTTTCATTCCACACAGGTGGATGTGGGGCCATGTGGGGTGGGAACTGGGGGCCTCCTGCATGGAGGTGAGAACCTTTGCCACGGGGCTTGGTAGTTAACAGTAGCACTGCATTTCAGCATAAGTGTTTTCACAGGTCAGGATTCAATCCCTGGACCTTGTGGCTGCTGAGTTATCCTGGCATCCCTCCTTTCCATTTTTTATTTTATTTTTTTATTTTTATTTTTATTTTTATTTTTTTTAATATTATTATATTTTATTGTTAAATTTAATGGGGTGACATTGGTTGGTAACAATCAGACAGTTTCCCAATGGACAACTCCATATCACATCACCCATGCATCCCATTATGTGCCCAGCTCCCAGAATCAGGTCCCCCTCCAACCCGATATATCTGGTGCCCACTCTCTCACTGCCTTTTGAGAATCAAACATTGATACAGCTGGTGACTGCCACGCAGTTGGCCACGTGCACTATGCCGTGTGTGTGGATGGCGGTGGGGGCCGAGGAGTGAGAAGTGGGTGCACCCACCCTGTGCCAAGTG
>PVKE010000184.1:0-124036 GCA_004027555.1 Craseonycteris thonglongyai
CCTAGTCCAGTAAGCCCTCAACTTAACTTGACTACATCTGCAAAGACTGTTTCCAGATAAGGTCCCGTTCACAGGTACTGAGAGTTAAGACTTCAATATATCTTTTTAATATTTTTTTTGTTTTGTTTTTGACAGAGAAAGAGAGAGAGAGAGAGAACTGAACTGGGGGCACTCCCCAGTTCAGCATATGGGTCCGCACAGGTCAGGGCCGGGGCTGGGATTCGATCCTGGGTCCCCGGCGCTGCAAAGTGAGTGCTTAACCCACTGAGCCATCCCGGCTTTCCCTCAATATATCTCTTTAGAGGACACAATTCCAAGCTCAGCAGGCTGTGCAGAGAATTGATCTAAAATAACATAAATGCTAAAATTTGGATGAGCAGGAAGACCTCTCAGGGGAGGTCATAGTTAACGTTTGAGCTGAACGGTGAGGAAGAAGTTACTGAAGATCAAGGAAGAGCGCTCCAGGAGAGGCTGGTACAATGGCCTCAAGGCAAGATTGGGCTTGGAGAGTTCAAGGTCCTGTAGTCTGACTAGTGTAAGTGGTGCTCATGGGCGTGGGGACGGGGTTCCAATACAGCCCTGAGTTTACTTGGGTTCTCCCAACCAAACTCATGCTAGCCACTGGGTCTCCCCGAAAGGCCCTGATCCCCGTAGTCTTCTAATGGTGTACAGTCTTATTTATGAGGCGGTCTCTCCCAACCCAGAGCATGTGTGGAATCATAGAATGTGGGAGGACCAATGGCCCTTAGAGGTCTCCTCCTCTAGCTCCCCAGTTTCCAGAGAGGGAAGCTAAGCCCCAGAGAGGGACACCACCACTCAACAAGCTGGTGTCAGAGAGAGACCCAAATCCAGACCATCTCTGAGCTTGTCCCTCTGGCCTTGCTGGAATGCTGCCCCCTTTAATGTGGGTTCTTCTAGGTCCCTGTCCTACAGACGGACAGACCACATCCCATGCAGTTACACCAGCATCAGTGGACTCCAGCCTCTGAGCCTGAGAACTGCCTGGAACACAATCCAATTCTCATCTTTGGAACCGGGATGCTGAAATGCTCATTTATAGGAGCTCAACCCAGAAAATGTTGATATAGAAAGTTCATTAGCCTGTCTTATACATCACCTCTATCCGAGGCTGCACTGTGACAACTTTCTATCTTGTTCAGTCCCCTTCTACTGGTCCCCATCGCTATCCAGGTGCACACAGTGGGTTTCAGTGTCCAGACAGGTGGGGACCAGGTGCTCCTTTGGATGGGAACAGAGGAGGTCACTGTCCACCTGCTCTGGGGAGATTAGAAAGCTAGAAGACTGAGAGGTTTGAAGGGGTTGCTCTACAAAGGACTGACTTAAATCGTCCAGTCCTTTTGCGCTAATGAATCCATCCCCTCAGCATATCCCAAATACTGCCTCCTCCTGGAAGCTCTTGCACACTGCAGAGTTGGGGGCACTCTCTTCTGTGGCTGCCTGTGCACTGGGGCCTGTCTATCCCTCCCTTTCTAACTCTACTTGCTCAAAAAATCTTTATTGATTTCTTAGCCCAGACAGTGAAATAAATGAGAAGCTCATTTTCTGAGAAGTCCAACCAGACTGGAAGAACCCAGGGCCCCGGGCAGCCCCAGCTCTGCTCGCTTTGGGCCGCCCAGGCCGTGGAGCCCCCAGACCCTGGCTTTTTCTCCCACCATGGTGTGGAGCTGGTTCCCACCCCAGGTCTGGGCCCCGCACGAAGCCAGGTCCCGCCCCCTGTTTGCGTTGGCAGCTGTCTCCAGTCCTTTCCGAAGAGAATACTTTCACAAAGTGGCAAATATTGGGCATCGCCCCGAGAAAGTCTTTTTTTAATTAAATGTTTCTCTTCTTCTGGCCTTGCCAACATCTCCCCTCCATGGCAGTCAGCTGGGTAGGGAGCGGCTTTCCTCAGTTCTCCGCCTCCTAGAGGCTCTCCTCGGCTGCAGTCCTCCCCGAGCCCCGCAT
This sequence comes from Craseonycteris thonglongyai, assembly GCA_004027555.1. Classification (NCBI taxonomy): domain Eukaryota; kingdom Metazoa; phylum Chordata; class Mammalia; order Chiroptera; family Craseonycteridae; genus Craseonycteris; species Craseonycteris thonglongyai. Next base: position 1,963 of record PVKE010000184.1, read on the forward strand.
TCTCCTGCAGGCGCTTTGTGGCTTTAGGCCCTCTCTGTGGACAGCACGCGTGCTCCACTGCAGTCATATGTCCATGTGCAGCTCTCTCATCTTCCAAAACATCAGGCGGTGGAGCCAGGTCTTCGGAGGAAGGATATTGACAGCAGCTACAACAGGGAGCACCGCTGTTGAGCACCTGCTTTCACACACGGACTGTGATCATGAATAGAAACCCCGGCTAAGTAGCAACCTCCTTTCCCAGCTTTGCAGGGGTGTGTGTGTGTGGTGGGGGTGAGGGGGTAGGGGGGGGTGTCAAGCAGTTGTCTCAGGGTTCAGCAGTGCATGAAAGGCAGAGCTAGAACTAGACCCTGCCCCTGCCTGAACGCAAAGCCCTGGGTCTGTCCACTCTGTGAGCCCGAAGCACATTCATTCTTTTTTTAACATTTATTTTATTGTTTGACAGAAAGACAGAGACAGAGAGAAGGGAAGGACCCAGAGCAGTCTCCATAGTTGTACGTCATTGGTTTCAAGATAGTTTCATTCCACACAGATGGGTTGGGGGCTGTGTAGGGCGGGAGCAGAACCAGGGGCCTCCCACATGGGAAGCTCGCCCCAGTTCAGCACATGTGTCCGTAGTCGGGGGCCGGGATTCGATCCCTAAACCTTGTGGCCAAACGGCAAGCGCTCGACCTGCTGAGCTCTCCTGGCATCCCCAGCATGTTCTTTTATGAGTACTATCGTTCTCTTTTTCACAGAGAAGAAAACTGAAGTGATTAAATGGCTAAGAACCCACTGGAACCTCCTCTTTCAAGCCCTGAGCCTTCATCACCGCAGTGTTTTCTTCCCAGCTCCTCTGTTCTTCTGGTGGCAAGAATGCTCTGGCTTCTGCCTGCCTTCCTTCATACTATGAGGCCATCAGGAACAAATTGCCATACTCAGGCCATAGGGGATGGGTGGGTGAATGGATGGGTGGGTGGATCTATCTATCTATCTATCTATCTATCTATCTATCTATCTACCTGTCATCTCATCTATCTATCTACCTAATCTGTCTGTCATCTCACCTATCTTACAGTCCACGCCATCAAGCAACTCACAATCCAGTAAACCGTTATGGGCACACACACACATACATATGATATCACAAATATGTATGCATAAATAATCACAGGCATGCTTAGCACTGCCGGAGAGAGGTGCAGGTACTGTGCCCCGAGACTTTGAACTTGCCCTAGTGATAGGGAGTCACAGAAGTGCCATCAGCGATCCTAGCCTGGCTCCTCTGGCCGGGTGCACTCATCATGCTGGACACAAGGAAGATGGAGGAGTGAAGCAGGCTCGACCCACTCCAGGAGCTCCCGTCTTGGAGAGAACGTCGGAGCTCAGCTGCTCTGGGTTTTGTGGGAGGAGCAGAAGGCAGGGCTGGCCACAGGGGACAGCATGAGAACGGGCCTGCTCAGGGGAAGGTCCCAGCCGCCCTGCACTTGCTCTGTGGCATGGGGAAGGGACACAGTGTGTCTGGGCGTAGAATGTTCTGCCAAATGACAGAATTTAACAGCAGCGGCCACCAGAGGATGTGGGGTTCCTGAGCCAAGGGGAGCACCGTTCTTCTCCCCACCCAGCCACATGCAGGGGACAAGGCACTCTGTCCCAGTCCTGGGGCTTCACATAGCCTGGAGGTTAAACAAACAAACGAAAAAGCCTAGTCTCTTGTCCAGAGACGAAGGAGGTATGTGCCTCTGTGTCCTCTTCAACAGGAGGCCTGAGCTCTCTTGCACCTCTCCCTACCTGCTCCACATCCTCTCTCAGCTGGAACCAGTGCCGACCGCCTTTCTGCTGTGGCAGGAAGGGTCTCTGACTCTACTGATACCAAGGACACTGGGTTTAAAGGGAGGAGCCGAGGGGCGAAGGGAGGGGATGCCATCTGGGATCAGGGTCCTGGCCCAGACCTGGCACCATCACTTCTGCTGTGTTCTCTGAATTCAAGGGTAGGGGAACAGAACCACCCCTGCCCCCCACCCCCACCCCCACCTCCCCTTGAGGAAGGCACTGCAGCGCCATTACGAGGACTTGGAGACAGGAAGGAGTAGAGATTCCGGCTGTTGCTTGCCATCTACCTCGGGTCCCCAGTGAGGGCTGGGCCCACACCCACCCTTTCTCCTGTCCTCCCAGAAGGTCAGAAACAAGGGCTGTTTTTTTACAGGTGGGGAAGAGGGCTGGGTAGAATCGAGCCAGGTCCCGGTGGCTGCTTTCCAGACTGGGGTCAGCAGCTTCTGAGAATTTACAAATATCCATCTGAACAGGCACTTCCACAGGAGCTGCCATCCGCACAGCTCTGGGTCCCATTAGGAACTTCCAGGCACTCGGGTTTGTACCTCTTTCCAAACTGTGGCACTGGGGTCAAGCCTCACGATGTCAGTGGTTGTGGGAGGCTGAAGAAAGAGGCAGCTAGATGCCATTCGGGCACAGGGCATAACACAGCTCCTCACGAGCACAGAGGGAAACTGAGTCATGGCATGATAGAGGTAAACTGGGAGAAACTTCCCCTAGCAGCTAGGAGTGTTTCCACATCCTCAGTGACGACTTTATATCCGCCAACTCACAGCATCTGCCATCTTGAAGTATCGCTGTTCATATCTGGGAGCAGCGAGGAAATGGGTAGGCAGTGAGGGCATCAACTTGTGAAGACTGAGGGCAGTAGTTGGGTCTCTAGGACACCTGCGCCCCCAGCAGCCTGCCCAAAGCCACTGGTGCCTGGCTGTTGGTTGCCAGGTAACCATGCTACTCCTCCAAAACCCAGCAAGTGAATTGGCTATTACCACTTAGCAGGTGCAGGTAAGTGGGTTCAGAAAGTTTAAGTAAGCTGCTCAAAGCCACACAGCATTCCTCCTAATTGTGTTGCACTCTGCAGCCAGGACTTTTCCAGCCCCAACTCGACTTCCTCCTCTGGGTTGATTCTGTCTGGAGCTGGGCAGCCCACCTCCCAGGACTTCTTAGGGCCCAGGTGAGAAGCAGATGCCTGTGTACCGCCTTTACTTTTTCCAGCCTGCCAGGCAGTCCAGCTCATAATGAGGCAACGAAGTCTTCTAGTAAACACTGGAGAGGTTCAACCTGTTTTTGTATGTTTCAGGAAAACAAACTCCCAGCAGCTTTCCAGTAAGTTCAGGGAGTTTCTGGCTCAGGGGTGAATAAACAGGGACAAGTGGCTTTGGACCTGTCCCTCCCCACCGCCACCCTCTTCTGCCTGGCTCCTTTCCCACATCAGTCACCAAACCAGCGTGTTGTTTGTTCTCCTAAGGGCCTTGGCGAAGGCAGCCCACTTCCTGGGGTCCCGGTGTTTCTGGGCTCCCAGGCCAGGACTTTGGGATCTAGCAATGGTCGTCAGGGTGTTTGTAGCACTTCAGACTGGGCTCTGGAGGGTCAGCGAGGAGCAGGGGGCAGAAGGGCCCTGTGACTAGCACAAGGATGAGCACATAGTGGTCCCCGAGAAGAGCGTGTTACACAACGTAAGCTGGAGATTCCTCACACACAGCCTGCAGCTGTGAAAACCCACCTGGGGCAGGACCTCAGGCCCAGACCCTTCCAGGCTCCTCCCTCCCCACTTCTTCACTGCACAGGTGACGAGGCTTCCTCACCAGAGGGGCCCTCAGGAAAGGGAGGACAGCAGGTCCTGCAGCAGGAGGACAGGGCACAGGAGGGCCCGTGGGCACAGAGGGGCATCCGCACCCTCTCCAGAACCGCTGTGGCCGACTCTGCAGGGAGCTCTTTGCTCGCAGAGTCACTGTGGCCTCATGAGAGAGTTCTTTGAATTTCCTGAGAGCCAGTCAGGGCCCTCGGGGCTGCCTTCCCTGTCCCCACTGCCCTAAGACTGCCCGAGGGGCCGGCTCCTGTGCTCCCTGTCCCCTGACCTGGGGCACCTGCCACTCCAAGTTAACAGTTTCTACAGATGCAGGCCTGCCTCCCCCAGACTGTGGGCAACCTGAGCGCAGGACTCGGTGTGGTCTGGCCCTTGGTCCCCACCTCAGACCGGCCCGTGAGATGCCCGAGGGAGCAAGAATGAGGAGAGCAGGTTCTGGTCCCTCCAGAGTCACTGGCTGTCAGGGTGACCTCGAGCAAAACATCTTACCTTTGTGGGCCTCAGCTCTCCCAGCTGGGAAATGGGGGTTGAAAGACAGGAAAGTTTCCCTGCGTTCCCGATAGCAGGTGTTATCAGCCAGGGATCCAACCACAGAAGCGCTGGAGCAAAACCCGGGGAAGAGAGGGAGATTTTAGGTGCAGAGGTGGTAGATAGACACGTAGATAAATTTACTCCAGGGAACTAACTGGCTTACACCAGTGTGGGGCTGGTCACCACCTCCATGTTCAGTGTTGAAGCTTGAAGTCCCCAGGGCACCAGTCAGAAACGGAGGCTCAGGAGCAGACTGGGACCCCAGGAGCATGCACGGGGACCCCACGAGGATGGATGGAAGCCCCTGTGTGTTTCTGTTGCCTCAGACCTTGGTGACAAGGGAATCCTGAAGAAACTGGGGCTCTTTATCTACAGCAAACCTCTGACCCATTTTGCACCGGTGAGGCAGGTCCTCGGCTGTCCCCATGCTCCCCACACGCATGCTCCAAAACGCTGCGGCCTCCGTGTCTCCTCCAGCTCTCTGCTGAGCAGCCCGCCCTCCTCAGAAATGCGTAAGACAAGGCAGGCCGGGTGATGGAGTGCAAGCTAGCCCAGGTGATTCATGACGAAGCTGCAGCAGCAGGGTTTCCATTCACTTCTGTAAGAAAAAAAAAGTTTGCAAGAAAATCATCCTGAAATATTCTTAGCGAACTGAGTTTATCTCTAATAAGTGATTGGAATTCTGTGTGTAGCCCCAGGTTATTAATTCAGAGTTAGATACAGCATGTGGATTGTTAGCGCCTCCAGGCTGGCCTTGAGTCTCTTCCTGGCCTTCGACTGCTATGCACACAGGCCGTCTGAGAGGCTGGTAGAAATCATTCGGATGGGACTGGTTTCCTCCCCAGAGCTGGCGTTCGTTCAGCGCTCACTCTGCAGGCTTTGCTCATTTCATCCCCACGCCGACTCTTTTAGAGAATTATTCCCATTTTACAGGTGAGAAACTGAGGCATGGGGAGTATAAGTCACTTGCACATTACATAGCCAGTAAGTAGTAGGACTGGGTTTAAATCTGAGCAGGCTGCCTCTAGTGCCCGGGGCTCGACCAGGCTTCCTGCTGCCTCTGCGACTGAGCATGAGATGCTTGTGTTGTCATCGGTCGCTTAAGGTGGACAGGAGATGGTGGGCAGAAGTCTGAGGGGTCAGAAATGTGGTTCATTTTCTTTATGTCAGGCCCCAGAAGATGGAAGGAAAAAAAAAAAGTGGCTCTGCTGACAAAGATTCAGAATTGTTTACATTGTCACCTCAGCTTGCTCTGTGGTAGCGATTACTAATTGCCTTCCAATGCTCCTTCTCTAGTTCCTCAGTAATAGAACTTGCAATTTCCAGCTGGGCACATGGTAGCCTGAAAAGAAAAAGACTATTTCCAAACCTTTTTAAAAGGTGAACGAAGATGAGGCCGTGTGGCTTCATTGTGGCTTGTTGGGTGTTAGCGGAAGTGGAAGAATTCTGATGTATTCTTACAGGGAAAGGGCAAGCTCTTCTATCAGCTCTTGCTTTCTGAGAAAAAAGCTGGATGAAATGCAATGTCATGGCTGGAGCGCTAGCAGCCATTTTTGATCATTAGCATCACCTTGGAAATGGAAATCAAATGTGGTGGAGTCAGTAATAAGACAGGAGAAACGCGGCTCCCTGAAGCTAGGGGATGCCATCCTAGCCCTGGCCTGACTCCTTCTGGACTTCAGGAATGTGAGGAAGAAATACGCAGTCTTTTTTAAGCTCTTGCTACTTTAAGTGTGTTCCAAGGACCAGCAGCATTGTACCTTCTGGGAGCTTACTAGAAGCGTGCAATCTCGTGTCCCACGCAGACCTACTGAATCAGTATCTACAGTTTAATAAGACCCCCTCTTGATGTGTATGCCTGTTAAAGTTTGAGACACGCTGGTTTAAGCCACTGTTGCTGCCTGAGTTAATTCTGACCAATTGCAGCTGCAGTGGCCTCGCTGATGCTGGCAATTTGAGTTCTGCCTCTTATTTTGAGAGTCTACTGAGGCAATGGCTTCCGGGAAAGACACTCCTGACTAGCGGGCCTCACCCCAACCTTGCCATGCAGAGCTCTGGGTCAAAAGTGGACGCATCAAAAGCATTGGGAGAAGCCGGAACGCTTAAGCCTGTGTGTGCATATCTGTGCATACATGTGTTTCAAGAGAGCAGCTGTTTGTGTGCTTGCCTGTGTTTCCATACAGGCTGGAGGGGCCAAAGGCATGCTTTCACCCACGAGTTGTCGATGCATCTATAAGGAAAACAGAGGAAGACTAGAGTGGGGTGACATCCAGCCTATGGAGAAATCCGATTAAAATCAGATCGGCTCTGTGGTGTGTGCCTAACTGCAAGAATTCTGTGGTCAGACATCTGGGAAGGCATCGTCATGAGAAACAGACCTGGGGACCGAAGAAAGAGAGGGAGAAGCTGGCCTGTTCGGAGCACGGAAGCCATGTGGGCCGAGGGGCTGCTACTGAGCCTCCCTTGTCCCTGAGTGGGGGGTTTGCCACCTGCCTGCACACACCATGGATGGTGACATCTGGGTGAAGGTGGCGGGCATCTGGGCAAAGGTCCAGGGCATGGTTTTGAGGCCTGGCCAGCCTTTCCATTGCCATTCTGTTGTTTACATCTTTCTTGGGAGAATTCCTTCACATATGATGTCCAGAAGCGCACCCAGGCCCAGGAAACATGGGGGGTGGTAAGAGTGACGCTGCTTTTTTCTTGCTGTTGGAGGCTATGCCCTGCTGTTACCTTCCTCTCTAGGAAGGAAGAGTAGCAGTCAGGGAAACAGAGGTGATGTCGCATGAGTGGCACCACTGGCTTGGCAGCTGACCTGCAGGGGTTCCGGGGTGGCTGCTTGCTTCATGGGCCAGGGTGCACTCTTTGCTGGACAAACATTTATTGGATTCCAGCCCAGGAAAGCTCCGTGAAGCCAGGTGGGGAAGGCCAGCCCGCAGCCTGAACAGGAAGGGAGTCAGACTTGTAAACAATTACGAGTTTTCTGCCGTAGAGGAAGTGAGTAGCTGTGTGACCTTGGGCAATTTAACCTTTCTTTGCCTCAGTGACCTCATCTGTTAGCTGAAGATACTAACGCCTCCTAGTAGAATTGTTGCAAGGACCACATGAGTTAATATCTAATATCCTTATTGTGGCCAGGCCAGGGTCCTGGGAATCCAGAGGAGAGGCCCTCCACGCAGTCTGGTGAGGGGCATGGGGAAGATGACGCCTCACAGAGAGCCTGAGGCTCACTAGGCGTGTAGCAGGCAGGGGGTGGGGGACAAGGGCATTCTGGGTTTCCTGGAAAAGGCCTGGAATGAAGTGGAGCGGGAAGAATTTAGTCATGGCTGGAATGGAAAGGGAAGGCAAGAGAAGTGGGCAGAACCTCCCAGACACACAGGCCGAGCCTGGAGCCGTCGACCACCTTCTCCACCCCAACAGCAGCACTTAGTTAGGACCATTCCCAGGTCCAGCGGCTCTCTCCCCTGCACTTTCTTAGACAGAAAGCTACTGAGGGCGCAATCCTGCTGATCCTTGAAGGTCTGATTCTCGGGGGCAGCTCAGGGCCTTTACACATGACCTCCAAGAAGTTTCGTGAAACGAACCAGTGAAACCCTCACTCTGCTGAGCTCCTCCCTCCGTCTGCAAGGCCCTGCTGACTTCTTCGGCAGCCCCATACCTTCTAATTCTTTGGGACTCAACTGCCCCTTGCATGAAGACTTCTGAGATGGCTCCAGGCTCACTCTGATCTCAATCTCTCTTGCCCATACTGGCTTGGAGCCTAGGCTTAGCCCAGACTGGCTTTGAACCCTTCCTTGTGTGGGCAGAGCTGGGGAGAAGCCTATAGCCCTGAGGGCCCTGACAGTGAGCACACCTCCACCCCCATTCCACAAAAAGCTTAAAGGCAGGAAGTGATAGAAGCTGCTGAGGACCAAGTCTTCATTTTCTTGACAGACCAACGGGAGACCAACGTTGCCGTGCTGACATGAAGCCTTGTTTTCACCCTCGGGCACCGACTACAGGTGGCTGGGTCACGTGCTGGCACTGAGTGCTGGGGCCTGACGTTCAGGGGCATTTAGCCAGGCAGCCTGGGCAAAGGCCAAAAGCACGGGAAGAATTCTCCCAACCCCTCAACCTCTGACCTGGTCCTGCGCTTCCTCTGTCAGGTGCCGCATTTTGTTTTTCAGACCCATCTCGGATGGACTACTAGACCACAGAGAGGACAGCAAGCCTGACTTACATAACCCGCTCCCGGGCGGGAAACAGCAGCCTCGCATGGCTAATCGGCTTGCTTCTGATGGATAGGCATGTTCGAGCTGTGAGCGCCGGGTGGTCTCAGGACAGGGCTTCGCCATCTGGTCGCTGTCACCAGGGGTGGGAGTGCTGTCACTGAGCTATGAGTCAGCATCTCCTCCTTTCCTCTCTGCCCAGTCATTGCTAACCAGTCGGGATGGGGGTGCGGAGGGGGCAGCTGGGACCCTGGCTCTTGCTCCCTGTAGTGTCTCTTCTGCAAAGGACCATGGGAAGCAGTGTCCACCTGGGCAGGCTGAATTCCAGATTATTTAAGGGAGAGTTTCATCGAGGAGGGTCGATTTAGAGAAGTTTAACTACAAAATTCATCATTGTTTGCAAGCAAGTTTTATTGGATCGCTAAAGACGTGGCAAGCAGATTAAAACGACTTTTGGTTTTTAGAAGATTCTTTCCCGGTTTAAAGCTTCTAATGTGAACTCAATATGTCTCTCTTCGTTCTTCCACTCAGACTTGATCTCATAACTGGGAGGACCTGAAGTGGTGTGGGAGGGTCTGGCGTTGGCTGAGACATATCCTTCCTCCTGTTTCACCCGTGACTTCTAGACATGGCTACCCTAAGGTGGAGTAGGACAGAGGGAAGAAGTTGTCCTAGGAACCGGGTTCCATGCTGGTGTCTAGGGGCCTCCCTGGCAGCAGGAGTCTGGTGCTGGTTGTTGGCAGCTCTTGTTAAGTTGTGAGGCACTGAGTGCCTCCTTGTGTTCACGCGTGAATGCTGGTCACCAGTTCCTGAGTGATGGGTAAAGTCTTCTTTGCAATAATGTTCACCAAGGTTTGCTGAGACACTTAGCTCGAAGCTGCAACAGAAAGTTCTGCAGGCAGTTCATTGTTTATTATAGCACAAAAGGTTGCTTTTCAAAGAACTGTTAGCAACCCTTTCTCTTTTGATCTTCTTCATAGCCTGGTAAGAGAAAGTGTAAGAGCTACAATCAGTCCTTTGGTAAATTTAAGCTGTTAATTAGCTTGTCTGAGCCTCGGTTCCCTGATCTGTAATATGGAGGATAATAAAATCTACCTCACAGGGATATTGATAGAATTCAATTTTAAAAGGTATGTGGGGGAAAAAAAGGCATTGGAAGTGAAATCCTCAAAATGCACCCTGAAGGCACCACCTACCCCACCTAGGGCAGGACGGATGGGTGGGAGGCAGAAGGAAGAGGCAGGAGGGTGGACTAGGAGGCTGAGCAGGGCTTTGGAATCAAGAGACGTGGACCCACACCCCATACTGTCACTTATTAGTGCTTCAGCAAATCACTTAGATCCTTTAATTATCCATTTCTACTTCTGCCCAGTGAGTGTGATAGCAGCACTGATGTCACACCTTCAGTTTACCTGTGTCACTCAACCACACTGCCATTGCCCAGTTGCTCCTGACAGAATCTGGAGTTGTCTTTGAATCTCTCTCTTCTTTACACTCCCCATCCAATCTATCAGCGTGTTTTATCAATCCTATTTCTATCAGCGTGTTTTATCATTCTATTCCTAAGCATCTTTCACACCAGTTGGCTTTAGGGCAGGTGGGGCTTACCAATAGAGGGGTCCTTCCCATAAGTGCGGTTCCCCGTGCAACCTGGGCAGCTGGAGGCTGTTCTCAGCTTCCTTTAGCTGATTGATGGAAACCTGGACTCAGTGGTGGCCAAGACATGTCAGAAATTTCTTGTAAAATTACTGTTCTGAAGTGAATTTATTATGCATAAATTCTCCCCAATTTTGTTCCCCACGAAGGCCCCATCTCACCAGTCATACATTGGTGGGGGGCATGCTAGCCTCTTTGGAAAGTGCTACGGCTGTTCTCTGAAGGCCATAGATGCGTATCAGAGGTGGTGTGGGTGAGCAGGCATGATTTCAAGGACAGGGGCTCCTGAGGAACAGAGGTCAGGCAATCACACTTGATGACCAGAGGCAGTGAGTGTGGTGACTATTAGAGAGGGTCGGCCAGTGTGACGATGGCCTGACTCACAGGGATCTTGGTTATGGCTCTTTGACGTTAAGGACCTTAGGACTAAAACAGTAGGTAGTCTACTAAGACCCTCTTGGACCTGTCTTGAGTCATCGTGATAGAGTGTGGTCTCTTACCACTGATCCCTGACTCAATCCCTGACTCAGTCCCTGATTCATCTCATAGACCCAGGAACCATGGGATAAACCCATCATCCCTAAAGCAGAACCTTGTAATAATCTGAATCCTTCTTCTGGCCTGTCATGTGCGGGGTAATTCTATATTGGAGAAAGGACTATTGAACATTGGCTCTGAGCTAAGACTGATATCTAGAAACTCAAATTGCTATGGCCCACCAGCTCGAGCAAATTTGTCCAACCCTTGGCCAGAGGTCCACATGTGGTTCAGAGCGGCTTTGAATGTGGCTCAACATGAATTTCTAAACTTGCTTAAAAAATTATGAGAGTTTTTTGTGTGTGTGACTTTTATCTTTTTTAGCTCATCAGCTGTCATTAGTGTTCGTGTATTTTACGTGTGGCCCTAAACAATTCTTCTTCTTGCAATGTGGCCCAGGGAAGCCACAAGATTGGACACCCTGTGCTAGAGAATTTTGAAGTTAAGGTAATAATTGAAGTTTTGACTTAAATCTACCTCAATGTAGGCAGTGGGAACCAGAACCCATCCCATGTTCATGCCAAGGTTTAGAGTAAATAGTTGGATTGGGCCTGCTTTGGAATTGACAGTCTCTACACTGACTCCTTGGTTTGTAGAAAATGGCCATTGATGGGCCAAATGGAAGCCTCTGGAATTCCATCTCCATATCAGAGTTATTAGCCCACACAATTCCACATCCTTGGGGAATGTTAGATACTTAGTTCAAACATGGAACATCTGCAAACATTCAGCAGTAGTGATGTCTATTATATTCCTGTACAGCTTGCCTGTTTAGTTGCGGCAGAAAGACAGTTCAATTTCAGAGAATAACTACAGATAATTGTCAGTTTATTCAAGTGGTGACTTCAATTTCAGCTGTTACTTTTGATAAATTGCACAACCCATGACATCGCAGCTGGTAAATCTTTTCTTTTTAAAAATCCCTGTGAGCACAATGGCATCAGGAATTTAGCAGTTAAGATTTCACATCTTCACAATCTGCACTCTGGATTACGTCTGGCTCTGTGTCACAGTGAATGTCTACGTCATTCACTCATTGTCTCATCGCTGTGCATGATATAATGCTAGTCTACTACATTGCTGACATCAAGCTAGCAGGTCATGGAGAATACAAAGTACCAGGTACTTAGATGTGTCTGCAAGATATATGTCTGCTACAGGATAGGCAATAAATCCCGTAAAAACACAGGGAATTGGCCACCTCACTGAAGTTTCTGGGATTCTGATGTCTAGGACATATTGGAGTAGTTCTTCCAATGTGATAAAGAAACTGACTCACTATATTCCTATTACAAAAAAGGAGGTATGATGTTTTGTGCACTCCTTTGGTCTTCGGAAGGAATGTGGAGAGACCCAGACACCATCATGATTCATTCCTTGTGAGTAAGCTGTAAGACTCCCAGTTCTGGGTGGAGCTCAGCGCCTCTGACGCTGGTCCAGGCTATAATGTCAGCTGCTCGACATTTTGAGCCTTATATTTGACTTAGATCCAATCATGCTGTTTCTTTAGTAGATCATTGATTGAACAAACAGCAGAAACCTTAAGATTTTAGAGCAAAGCTAGATCTGTTTAACAGGCAACAATTCTCCTTTTGGTATGTGGCTTTGGCATTACTCACATACTGGGACCAGTAGAGAAATGTTACACCTGACCACATGAGATCAACAGTCAAGCATCTTGTGCTTGATAACACTTTGTTAGCTGGGTGTTATCTGCTCCATCAAACCATAAAATTGAGCAGGGCCCACAGCATTCCATCGCTACTTAAAAGGAATATTGACAAGACCGGGCCCACGCAGGCCCTGAAGATCAGTAGTGTACCGAGAATATTTGATACCTCCAGTTAGAGGTATACTGGTAAATAGTTAACAACCAATTCTCTTGGTGGGGTGGGGGCAGCCCTGATTTGTAGTGTCTGAAGATTCCAATAGTGTCCAAAATGCTATGTGGCTGATTTTAAGCTACCAGCATGACATCACAGAACAGAGTTGGAAAGTGAGTTCACAGCTGACTCCAGCACACCACTGCCCCGAGTGGATCGTTTTCTCAAATCTCCTTCCTCTATGCAAAACGATTATGTTCTGAATACATATAATCATAAAAGAAAATGAATAATGTCAGAAAAAAAGCATAGAGAGTGAAAAAAGAAACTTTTACTGTAATCACGCTGGTAAATATTTTGTAAATAAAATGACAGTAAAAAAAGGAAGAGAAAATGATTGAACATATGGTTTCTGGGTCAGCATTTAAGGAGCTTAGAAGTCCCACTCTATCCTAATAAGTAAAAAGCTGAACACACTGAAAAATCAGCAACTCTTTTTAAATCTGTCAGGGAAGTGAGGTCACAGGGCAAACTGCTGCCCCAAATTAAATCTTTTTTTTAAGTTATTTATTTATTTATTTATTTTTTGACAGAGAGCACCGGCCAGGGCCGGGATTTGATCCTCAGTCCCCGGCTCTGCAAAGTGAGCGCTTAACCCACTGAGCCATCCCGGCTTCCCCAGCTGCCCCCAATTAAAGAGACTGACATGACAGACACAGAGACTCGTAATTCACCTGAGCAGAAGCCATGAGCTGCGATCTCTGCGGAGCCAGGGCTAAGGGTTGCGGGGAGAAGGCGGGAGGCGGGGAGGTAGGAGCTGTAACTGACAAATTGCTTGAGGCTCAGACTGGACAACTCCGTGAGTTCAAACTCCAGGGAAACCCAGTCATGGGACAGAGAACTGGGAGCACGCTCCCGCAAATTTTATCTCCCAGGTCTCTACCAGGTTCTCAGTGAAGATCTGAGAAAAATCCCCTCATGCTTCCAGCAAGGAAAATGGAAACAGAACCATTCTGAAATACAGCAGAACATCTATTCTTAGCAAGACCTGCCCTCAGGAGAAACTATTTTACCAGAGCCTAACCTGCTGGGCTTTTATTGGCACCTAACTGGCCCTGGGGAATGGAAAAGAGGAGAAAAGTATTGGATTAATATGTTTAAATCACGTTAGTGCATTTCCTACTTTTTGAAAGAAGGAAAACACTTTTATCTGAATAATAGTCTGTCACAGTAATGAAAAACATTACAATTTCTGATTTTGAGCCTCAATCTCTGCAGTTTGTCAATCATTTCATCAGAATTGATCTTTTTTTGAACATTAATATTCAGTGGACTTGTATAGTCAGATTTGATAATCTCTTTGTTAAGTGTTGATCAGAGAACACTTTATTTATCTTGTCCTTTAAGAAAAAGTTTGTCAACACTAACCTAAAGGATTGAAAATAAAATGTAATTGTATTTAAAGTATACAAAATTTGAATATGTTTCCATTAAAACTATAAATTATGATAACTATAAAACTAAAAATCATTTCAATTTTTATGTTTTCAGAAAAGCATTTTTTCCTCTAAAATATTTAGAACTATCTATTATAATAAAAGGATAAAATACAATTACAATTAATAATTATTAAATTATTTTTAAAAGATTTATTTTACTGTTTTGAGAGGAGAGAGAAAGAGAAGGGGGAGGGCCCAGAACAGTCTCCACAGTTGTACATCATTAGTGGTGACAGGGTTTCATTCCACACAGGTAGGTGTGGGGCTGCGCGGGGTGGGAACTGAACTGGGAGCCTCCCGCATAAGAGGCAAGAACCCCTTCACTGCTGAGCCATTCTGATGGTTACCAGCTGCCCTGCAGTTTAGCATATGGGGTTTGCATGGGTCAAGGCTGGGACTTGAACCCTGGACCTCCCAATTTTGAGGCAAGTGCTCAATCACAGAGCTATCCCGGAATCCCCATGATTATTAAAATTTTAAGTCAAAATTATTAAGGGAAAGCTGAAATTTTAAATTTTTTTAAATTCAAGTAGGGATGAGGGGATAGCTCAGCAACTGAGCACTTGTCTCTCAATGTCAAGGTCTGGGGTTTGATTCCCAGCCTCAGGCTGTGCAAACTCCATGTGCTGAACTATGTCACAACTGGTCCAACTGGTCACTGCTGGGATGGATCAACGGTGGAGGTTCTTGCCTCTTGTGTGGGAGGCCCCTGGTTCGGTTCCTACCCTTGAGGCCCCACATCCACCTGTGTGGAATAAAACTATGTCACAACTAATGATGTACAACTATGGAGACTGCTCTGTTCCCCCCCCCCACTTTCTTTCTCTCATCTTCTCTCAAAAACAATAAATCTTTTTTTTAATTAAAATAAATTATATTAAATGTTTTTATAAAATAAAAATTGCTCATAATTCTGACATTCTATGTTTATCCTAGTTGCCAATATAAAGAATTCGTATTACACTTCATGTTATTTCTAATGTAAACCTACATATATGCCAACTGAAGAGCAAAATGGATTGTTTAATGTTGCAAAATATTTCTCAACCACTCGTGCAAAATATCAACTCCACTATTGTAAAAAACTTGCTAATTATCATATACCTTTAGAACCATGAATTTATATAGGAAGGGAAGAAAATGGATGCTCAATAATATTTTGTTACCAAAAATATATTATGAAAATGTATAATGTATTCATGCTGAGAAGATTTAACAAGTTAAATAATTTGTATTTCCTCTCAGATAAGAGCTTCTTCCATTGTTCAATTCCTCCTCACATTTGGAAGCAGTATGTCTCTGACATCAGCTCAGGTGTAACCTTCATGCATTTAGATAACTTTTTGTTTCAAGGACATTGGGCAAGAGATCTAGAGCTGTGTTTCCCTGGGGCCTGAGTAGTATCAGCCATGAAAGTAGATATTGAGGGTAGATGTAAGTTGTGTAGTCGTGGTGTGTGTGTGTGTGTGTGTGTGTGTGTGTGTGTATGTGATGGGTTGGGTCATCTTAAGCATGATGCTGAGGGCAGCAGCCCCTCCTGCAGGATGCAAGGGTAGTATATAAAATATGCCTTTATTTTGTGTGCTGCCACTGATCTGGTAACTGCCCTGTGATCCACAACAGGATGTCAGCCATCAAAACTGTCATATGGGGCTTGACCCCTGGAAATGACTGATGAAAGGGCAGATATTTGATTCAAGCTACCCAATCATTTATTCTGTTTCTCTCCACCGCCCTGCCCCCCAACCCCCCCCCCAAATTGGAATTATACCGAACAACTGGAAACTAAATTAAGTTAATGGCAGAGTTCTAGCTAGATCACCAACTCTCCGACTCTACCCTTGGGGTCCTCAGAGCTGTCCCAAAGCCATTCTGACTCTGTCCTGGTCTTCCTGAGGGAATGTCCAGGTCCTTCCTCAGCTTCTACCAGGCCTCTCAGTCTTCTTAGAATGATTTGTTCTTTTCTTTTGCTGGTTTGGTCTCCATTACTTAAAATCAAAGGCACTTGAGCATATCATGAAAGGGATTATCTTCATGCACAAATTGTAGGGTTGGGTTCGGCATAAAACAGTCTATGGAGACTACTTGATGAGGCCACAGTGGGTCTAATAATAGCCTGTCTTCGCCACCAACATGCTGAATGGGACAAAGTCAGACACCTGAAATTGTGTCCTAGCTCAACCACATACCTGTGGTATGACCTTGAGCAAGCTACTTAACCTCCCAAGTCTCAGTTTCTCCCTCTATAAAACCACCCTTCCGAGGGGTTAGATATTTGGGTACTGCTACTCATAGAGCATCTTTGTATGGATGAGAAAAAAACCTTTGGGCCTTTGGGAGAAAATGAAAGGGTGCTCACTGATGCTTGCAATTCTTATT
This sequence comes from Craseonycteris thonglongyai, assembly GCA_004027555.1. Classification (NCBI taxonomy): domain Eukaryota; kingdom Metazoa; phylum Chordata; class Mammalia; order Chiroptera; family Craseonycteridae; genus Craseonycteris; species Craseonycteris thonglongyai. The sequence continues at coordinate 18,209 of PVKE010000184.1, forward strand.
TTATTTGCCCAGCCAGCTGTGGTGAGCACCTGTGTCCAGGCCGGTCCTGCTGAGCAGAGGGAAACCGTGATGTGTGGCGCCTGATCCCAGCCTCCTGCGGTGGGATCTGGACAGGCAGACCCGCTAGTGGGAAGCCGTTCCACGTCGCTAGAGCAGGCAGACCAGCCCATGGGAAGCCGCTCCACGTCTATAGCAGTCGCCTTTTGCTTGTGTGCACCTCCTCACTCCTCACAAAGCTTCCCCACCATGCTCTCTCAATGCATCCTCACCCCAACCCCCTGAGAAAGGCAGGATGGGGCCGCTGGTGACGTTTTATAGCCAAGAAGTCTGTGGCTCCTGGGACTAAAGCCACTGTCTACTTAACAGTGATCTCTGAGGTTGAGACTGGAACTTAATTTCAGTGACTCCTGGGCTGTTTCAAGTCAGAGGCTGAGTTGGGAGCAGGCTTTCCACCCCCCACCGGCCTCCCTGCTTGCTTCCACGCTCCGCTTCAAGGGAAGCGAAGCTGCTCTTCTAGTCAGAGGGCAAAAGCCACCCATGGGCCACGTTTGCCATGGGGCAGAATCCTGTGCACTCAAAGATGGGAAGCAGACGGGTTTGCCCTCCTTCTGCAGGCTCTGTCTCTCTCCGCACAGGAAGAGGGGCCCGGCCTATCTTGCACTGTTTTATCTCTGCATGCTAAGTGTGAAGGTTTGGGGACAACTGGCTAGAAAGATCTGGACTGAGGCTTAGGGGCTAGACAAAGCCTCTCCTTCCTGACAACCAACAGGCGTTCTCCACCCAGTGGAAGCCCTGCCTGGAGATATTGGCCACGAGACCCGCTTTTAAGAAAGTGGCTCTTTCCTAGTTTCCTGTTTGGCACCTGTCACAGGTGGGGGCCCCAGGAAGCAGCCTGAGATGGAGGTTTGCCTGCACTCCGGGGAGCTCGATACCTGCAGACTGGGAAGCTGTGAGAGTGGGCAGAGGGAGGGGTCCAGCTGCCAGGCAGTCTCCACAAAGACCTTGCCGGACCTGAGGGAGGGCGGAGACGCCGTCCAGCCTTTGTACCCCTGCACCATAGTCAGTGGTTGACTCGGTTTCCCTGAGGAAGGGCATGCCTGTGGGTGAGGGGGAGGGCAGGGAGAGCTGACTGTGGGGCGATCTCAGGGGCTGAGGAATAAGCCCTCCATGCCTGAAGTCAGATCTGGGCACTGTGACCTTGCTGTTGTGACCACTGTGGGCCCAGAGCTTGCGGGAATGGGGATCCCAGAGTAACTGGGGGGGGGGGAGGCTGGGAGGGATTTGAAGGAGAAGTTATTTTAGAAAGAAGCAGGTGGCCTGTGAGGTGAGCTGGGATGAGCACAGTGGTCTAGGGAGTGAGCGACTGACTCCGGGCCTTCCCCAGCAGGAAGCCTGACCTAGGAGGGAGGCCTCAGAGACCAGGCTGCAGGCAGCTGGCAGGTAGCCCCTGGGCAGGACAGGCGGAGCCCAGGTGCAGTGCCTGGGGAAGGTGACGCTGCATCCCTGGTCCCTGTGGTCTGACTGGTGGGGGGTCCTTGCGCTCCCTGTCCCCAATCTCCTCCAGGGAGGCTGGGTACAGTTGCAGCGATCAGATAGGGCCCTGTGGCCAGCGCTTGGGGGGCCGTGGGGCGGTCAGGTGAGGCGCATCCAGGCCCGGGGACCTGGGAGGGACAGTTGCGATGCCCGCGGTGATATGAGGCCAGCTCCTGCCCAGGGCACAGCCGGCTTCCTCCTGCTCGGGTTTTTCCACAGTGGAAAGCGGCTCCGGTCCCGCGGGGAGCGGCCGATGGCCTCCGGGTCCTGCGTGACTCAGAGCGTTTTCCAGCTCGTTGAACCGGGACCCTGCTGTGTGAAGTTTCCTCCCGGCCCGGCGGATGCATCATGAATGGGGAATTTAATCCATATGCTGCTGATTCCTTTACCCTGAACTCATCCGCAGGCAGCTCCCTGGGAGACTTTGATGTCCAGAGGGACTCGCAGCCCTCTTATGAGATGTTTTATGCGCTCTCTCCGCCACTCCCCACCCGGCCCTCAGCCCTTCTGTTTAAGGAACAGAAAGAAGTTGTGCTGTGGGAGTCTAAATGCACTCAGACTTTGAAAGGTTCCAGTTCTAAATTCTAAGCTCGTGGGGTTCCCTTGGACTTCAGCCCTGGCAACGTCTTCTCCTCCAGCGGAACCTTGGGCCCAGTTCAGAGGCCTAGCGGGCCGGGGTGGGCAGAGCTGGGAGGGCCAGGAGGCTGGGTCTCCCGTCCTTCCTTCTGACTCCCAGGCCGGGCCTGGCCCTGGGCAGCAGCAGAGTGTGGTGGGTGATAGAAGGACCCTAGCTGTCCCTCTGGTTTCAGTGCCTGTGCCCTCAGCCAAGTCACACATTTCGTTCACTCCTTTGTGCTAAGGCACCTTTCCCGTGACCGGCTAGTCATTATCATGTTATTGTGGGCTCACTTTCTACCTGGAAGACCATCTCAGGCAATGGGTCACAGGATGGTGAGGCCTGATGCCCAGAGAGGAGTCCCTGCTGAGAAAGAGCGCGTGGGAAGAGGGAAGGGGAGTGCTGGAGGCTCCTGGGATGCCGGGCTCGCCCTGGGTTCCTAGGGGTCAGGGCTGGGGGCATGGAACGGAGCGGTGGGGGCTGGGAAGCTCCTGATAGACTGCAGCCCATGGAAACTCCAAACAGAAGGACCCGTCAGAATAAAAGACAAACCTCCACACTGGGGTGTGTGCACGAGCTGGGGTAGGAGGCCGTGGCCTGGACTGTGGGTGTGCCCTGCCATTGCTTTTCATGGCTGCCTAGCACTGTGACCTTGGGGACAGTGGTAGCTGTTGAATGCAGGGACCCAATGGGGCACCAAGAGGGCAGAGCTCATGCCTCCCTGGAATAGCAAGCAGGGACGGTTTCCATCCCAATGAAGGGAGAGGTTGGGTCTGAAATTTGGAGAAGACTTGAGGGTTCTCTTGGAAGACAGGAATGAAGGGCAAGTGCAGGGGAGGGGGAGGAGACCCGAGATGAGCATGTGTGCTTGGGGTGGCTTGTGGGGTGGAGAAGGTGTGCTTTGTCTCTGGTGACACCGAGGAGGTCACGCCTGCCCCATGCGGCAGAAGATGAGGTCTGGAGCTGCTCAGCTTATGTCCCCACCTGGCTTGTGTTCTCCGCTGGCAGAGACACTCGGCTCTGTGTCTCCTGGCTACGTTTTGTTCAAAAGGTTCGGGAGTGAATGTTAACAACCCTGTGACCCCATGTGTCCCCACCATTTCATGTCTTCCTCAGAGCCCCACCTGGAAAGGAGGATGGGGGCAGAAGGTCTCACTGCTTTTGTCTTATGGTCGATAAAGAAATGGAGGCTCGGAAGGACCGTGGGGCTTGTCCAAGGTCTCACATAGAGCCAGGGCAGAATCAGGGTTCGAACTGTCTGTGCCAGGGCTTGTTGCTGCTCCCCACTTCCTCGGTGGGCCTTGTCATGATCTCCCCAGGGTTCCTGCTGGCTGTTTCTCTGGGGTCAGGACTGCCCCCGCAGACAAATGTGTACGGGTTGCAGCCGCTGTGTGCCGGCACCGGGCCAGACACGTGGCAAGGTGACGCTGCAGGAGATGGCTCCTGTCCTCAGGAGCACTGTCAGGTGGAGGGCAGACATGGAAACAGACTCAGAGAATGTGGTGTGATGCGGGCAAGGAGAGAGGTGACACACAGGACCCGGGTGGGGGTAATCGGGGAGCATTTCCTGCCGGAGTGGCCTTGACTGAGTTACGGGGAAGAGGGAAGCAGGGAGAAAAGAAGAGGGAGCCTAAGAGAACAGCACCCCTGAGGCTTGAGGAGAAGAGAGCAGTATGGGTGATATTTCAGGTCTGAGCAGATTGGTGTTGCTAAAATGAAGCGCAAAGGCTCAGGCAGTGGGCAACTGTGGACGAAGAACCTGGGGAGATAGGTTGGTGACGGGCAATGAGGCTCCTCAGCCTGCTAGGCTCGGGACTTGGTCCTGGAGACAAAGGGGACTCTTTCAACATGACAGGGTTTGCATTTAGAATGATCGTTCCCTCCGGAGACAATCAGATTGGAAAGGGAGAAAGGCTGAAGCTGGAGTAACAGCCCCCTCACCCCCGGGGCAGTGGCAGTGGCAGTGGGGACAGAGGGAAGGGACGGAGTATGGTGATTGGGTGCTGAGGCTGGGGGTTCACAGATGACTCCCAGATGGAAACAGGTGGAGAAGCAGGTTGAGTTGACCATGAACATAGTTTTGTGGCCCGGGCCAGGGGAGACTTCCGTGTGGCACCTGCATATGGGGCTAGAGATCAACAGAGAAGACCCCCTGGAGACAAATATCTGGGGCTTATGGGCAGGGAGGTGGACATTAAAATCCTGAGCCGGTCCAACATGGTCTAGAAGGGAGGGTGATGGTCATGCCAGGAGGCTCAGGACGGGAATGAGAATAGGCTTTGGCTAGACCTTGAAGGTAGGGAGAAGAGAGGGCTGGGCGTCAAGACAGACTGAGGTCCTTGAGGGCTGACATCGGCTGTGCCTCTCCTGTGGGTCCGGCCCTAAGCACAGCAGGGTGAACTAGAGGCAGGCTTTGTCCCTTTGGAATGATGGGCTTTTCACAGAGTCCGGGGCCTAAGGGTGGGAATAAAGCATAAGGCCGCTTTTATGGACCTCCCAGCCTTGTGGACCCAGTGGGGAAGGAAAGGGCCCCTGAGCAAGAAATCCAAGGGCTTGTCCTTGTCCCAGGTCAAGAAGGGCAGGGCATGTGCTGATGACAGATGAGGCCAGGCATGTTCTGGTGACTCAGGCCCCAGCAGGGATTGGGGCAGCCCCTAGCAATTGGATGCTAAGGATACCTGGAACTGGGTCTTGCTTTACCCGGCCAAGGGGCTCAACTACACAAGTGTCGCTTGGCTGGCCTGGGTGTCTTGTAGCTCTTGGCGGCTTCTGTGGCTGGAGCCAGTGAGCCGAGTCTTACCTCACTTCGACAAGAGGAGGTTTAGGCATCTCTGCCAGGCATAGGGGACCCCCCACCTCTGCTAACCCTCTACAAACATATTGTTAAAAACCATCTGCAGTCTTACATTTCAAACACGGCATTGACAGCTAAATTCAAAGCATTGCATCACATCCCAGAATGCTTCAGCCAGCTGAGGGGATAGCTTGGTGCCTTGGGAAAGAGCCTCACTACAATGGAGCATTTGCTTGGGGGCCACAGTAGAAGGGACGGCCTTCCAGTGAAACGCCATGAGTGCTGCAGTCAGACAGCCCAGGGCTTGGAGGATTTTAGTCTCAGATCTACCATTCACCCAAGTGGAATCTTGGGCAAGTCACTCCAGTTTTCTCATCTGTCAAATGGGCATAAAAATCCCTGGGTTGACTCAGTTGCAGGCTGTGAAGCAAATTGAATGAGCTCATAGATGAGAAACAGATTTTAAAATTAAAAAGCGCTGCGGCTTCCAGCTTTCCTCAGCTCCTCTGCCTGTTGACCCTGAAAACTCTGAAGGCTGCAACATTCATGGCTAGTCTAGGGGCTGTTCTATTGCCTTCCTGGGCTCCTCTTAAAAATCAAAGGGAACAGCAGCCAGCAATGGAAGGAGCCAGCCTAGTTTCAGCCATGAGCTAAGTGCAGATGACGAGATGGGGAAAACTGGCTCTAAAAGCAAATAAATTCCTCCACACGCCGCCTTCCACACAAGGGTCATTTGACTTTCCATCAACAGCGGCTAATGAGGTGGGAAGATAGGACCCTGGGGGGCCTGCTTCTGCCTCTTTCCATGCAGCCCAGCCTCATGGCCGGGTGAGGACCTTGGGAATCGCAGGCAAGCCAGTAAAACACCTCGACAGTTCCTTGGCAGGAAGTGGATGCTGTCCCAGAGGGTGGGGCCTTTCCCTCACTGACCATCCAGGACACTGCCGTCTTTATTGGGAGCATGGGAGAGGCCCACAGCTGCTTGGGCTGGGTGCTTCCAGAGAGGAGGAGGCCCTGGCTTCTCATCCCAGGCCAGCACAGTCAGCTGGGATTTAGCCCCTCCTGTGGGCTCTCTTTGACAAATGTTTATGGAGCCCCCACCGAGGAGCAGGCGCTGTGCTCCACGCTGGGTAGCACCAGCCCAGAGGGCACAAGTGTCCAGTCTGTCCTTCCAGATTCACCAGCTCCCTTGGCTGTCAATTTGCTGCCCCAGCTGAGCCGCGTTCAGCAGCCCAGTGCTGTGTAACCCGAGGGCCTAACAAGGGCTGGATTTCCAGTCTTCTTCCCACCCAGTGTGCTTGGGGCCTGCAGCTCTTGGGATACTGTGGTTCTGAGGGCCCCTCCTCATGCTTTCTGCCCTGGGGTCAGTCCTCTTCCTCACTAGGAAGACTTGGATTTGCTGGGTTCACACTCACTCCACTTAGGGTCTAAAGGTAAATCCTAACTGTTCTAAGCCAAACATGGTAATTCCAAGCTCCTTCCTCGCCGGTGATTGGTTTACAAGCAGGCGTGTGGCATGATTCTGAAGAGGATATGAGGGGAAATGAGCTGGGGGAGAAGCTTTGGGGAAAGGTTTCCCACTGACTACAAAAGACACAGGAAGGGGTGTGTTCTGTCTCCCTCGGAGATGCTGTTTGCACACAATGCCTGGAACGTTGACAGCCATCTTGAAACCGTGAAGGGAGCGAGTCTGAGGGCAAAGCTAACACACTGCGGAATTAAGTTGAAACACAGAAGGAACTTGGGTCCATGATAGAGTGACCAGATTTTAACATTGGTAAAGCGGGACACCATTGACCGGGGGGAGGTTCTTGATTAAAAATTTGGTCTATCTCCCGCCGTTCCCTAGCTTGTCAAGCATTCTTTCCAAAAATCGGGACTTCTTTAAAACGCCTCGGGATGTGGGACAAATTGTTAAAAATCGGGACTGTCCGCCAAAAGCGGGATGTCTGGTCACCTTAGCATGATGATGTCACTGAATCACTAATCAAACTGTGGTTCTGCTCTTCCTCAAGATTTCTGGTTCTGTAAGCTTGTCTTCAATTCCGTCTCTGGTTGGGTTTTCTACCCCTGGCAGCAGAAGCATCCTTGCTGATCGAGTCCCTGTCTCCATACGCTTACAACCCCTTTGGGAACTCTTTGTGAGCCACAGGGATTGGAGTCAGGTAGCCTCAGACTCTGAAAGAACTAAAGCTACCCGTGTAGGGGCTCTGATGCCTGGGATCATCCCCAAGAGGTGTTGTTTGGTGATGTGGGCACTGGTAGAACCGAGCCCCTGCAACTCCCCAAGGCCCTCACAGAAGTGAGGTGGGCCCAGGGTCCTCCCCTACCCCGGCCACTTGGTGAGGGCTGGAGGTCCTCACGCTCATCCCCTGCCCGGGGAGGGTCATCCCTTCTTAGTTGGCTCCAGTTGTGATCTTGCCCCCTCCAGGGATCTTGTCCCCTTCCTGGGAGATGAGGGCCCCCCACCTCCACTAGCTCAGGGGAGTCTTGCTCTTTCCCTGCCTTTCAGCCTAAGGCTGGTGTCACCCAGGGTCTCCTGTAGCCAAGGAAGAGCAGGACTTAGGAGCTGTGGGGTCATGGCCTTGGGAACAGGCTCGGTGGGTGAAGAGAATGCAGAGGGCGCTCCCATGGCTCTAACTCAGTAGGTCCCGCTGGCACTAAGATGTGTGTGTGGGAGGGTGGGGGGACTGCAGTGCATGGGCGTAGCTGGAATGCAAGGGAGAAGGCTGTCGGGATGAGGTTCCAGGTGGGGACAGGCTCACAATGGGGAGACCCCTGCCCCAGGTGCATCTGGGGACGGGAACCCTGTTGCCCTGTGCCTGGCTTGCTTAGTAGGTGCTCAGAGGATGTGTGTACAGGGGGTACAACCGTTCACTCATTCACTCACTCACTCAATAAAGACATCACACAGCTTTGTGCTGAACAAAGAGATCAGTGCTAAGTAAGACAAACAAAGGTCCCTGACCTCTGGGTCCTTATGAACAGGTTGGGGGGATGGACATAAACCAGGAACTAAATAGCTAATTAGCCAACTAACTCACATTTTTGGTTGAGTATATGTGCTACAAAGCAGGACGGCCTGCATATATTGTGGGAGGTGGTGTGCTGAAGTTGGAGGGTGTGAGGGAGGGCAGATTCGGGAGGATGCGAGGGAGCCAGACATGCAAACCTCTGAGGCACGAGCCCCAGAGGAAGCACCAGCCTGGACCTGAGGTGGACTGCTTGTGTTCAAGGCTGGGTGTCTGGGAAGACCGCGGGGCCCATAGGAGTTGACACTGAAGAGTGATGCAGGCAGCTGGCCTCCTGCTCCCTGTAGACCATGGTCTGGGGTCTGGAGATGGCTGAGTGGTTCTGAGTTCCAGAACGTTAGACTGGAGCACCTTAAATCCTTTTCGGCCTAAAGTCATAATAAGTCAGAAAGATCTCCGTGGAAGTGTGTCTGCATTCAGAGGCATAAGGACACCACTGCAGGACAGGAGACTGCAGGAGGCCAACGGTCAGGTGACAGCCAGCATTTGGGCGCATCCACTTTCATAATTACTGTCGTGATTTCTGAGGTCCCGGACTGGGGCCCTTCCTGCTTCACCCTCCTTCCCTCTCCCACCCACCTCCCACCCTAGTCTATCTGGCCAGAGCTTGAGTTTTGCCCCCCCTCTCACTCCTGAGTGCTCCCCTCCATGTGGCCCTCCAGGTGGGGGGAGTTGATGGACCCAGTCTGGGGAGGGCAGGCCGCCCACACCTGGCCCCTCCACAGGACACGTGGCTAGGGGGGCTTGATCCCAGGACTTCCCAGTGCCCACGTTCCGCCCGCCCATGCCTCATCCGGACCCGCCCAGACCCATTCATCCTGAGCTCCGGCTTCCGGTCCTTGAGCACCTGGCCGGGCTCTTTCCCCAGGTGCCCCCTGGCCATGTTCCCTCCTGCAGGAAGGCCTCACAAGTGTGTGCCTCTGCTGCCGGCCCCGTCTTCCTTCCTTGGCCCCAGGGCTGGCAAACATGAGTTATAAGAGGTTTGAGCTTGGCACTTCTTGTTTTATTATTATTTTTTTAAGATTCAGTTTATTGCTTTTTGAGAGAAGGGGAGAGACAGAGAGAGAAGTGGGAGGGCCCAGAGCAGTCTCCATAGTTGTACGTCATTAGTTGTGACACGGTTTCATTCCACACAGGTGGATGAGGAGCCACATGTGACAGGAAGCAAACCAGGGGCCTCCCACGTGGGAGGTGAGAACCTTCGCCGCCGTCCTGGTGGTTACCAGTTGTGCTGTAGTGCATCATACGGGTTTGCACCGGCCAGGCCAGGATTCAATTCCCGGATCCCCTCGTCCGGCACTCCTTAAGAAAACAGTGAGGGGATACTGGGATAGTTCCATGGGTTGAGCACTTGCCTTGTAACCACAAGGTCTCGGGACCGAATCCTGACCCCCGAGCCCTGGCCCTGGCCTGTGCAAACGCACATGCTTGCAAACCCCAGTTTGGTTCCATCCCATGGGGCCCCACATCCACCTGTGTGGAATGAAACTATAAAAAACTAATGATGTGCAACGGTGGAGACTGCTCTGGGCCCTCCCCACTTCTCTCTGTCTCTGTGTCTCTCTCTCTGTTTCTCTCTGTCCCTCTCTCACCGTTTCTCAAACAATTAACCAATCTTAAAAAAAAGAAAACAGTTAATAAAGGAATGGGAAGGGGCACAGAGGTGAGGGCAGAGGCCTGTCTGGAGTCCCCGTGGCACTGGCTCCTGCCCCGGCCCAGCAGGTCGCCTGTGGGACAGGGTTGCCATGCCTGCCTGCAGGGAGGAGGCTGAGCTGGGCTCAGTACACTGGCTCCTCAGCCTGGTGTTGGTCTGTTGTCCTGAGAGGGCTCGCGTGGTACAGAGAGAGGGCTATGGACAGATCCTGGTGTGGTCAGTTAGCTGTGTGATCTCCTCCCGGCCACAGAGCCACTCTGGACCTTCGTTTTATCAGCTGTCAATTCAGAATAACAATAGCTGTCTCATGGGACAGACATAGGGTAGGAATAAGTCCTGTGCAGTATGCCTGCTGTGCCGCCTGGCAGGCCGTAGCGTGCCTCACCCCTACCCCGACCTCCTCTGCTCCCCCTTCCTGCCTCGCTTCCCCCTCGACTTTAATGGATGACTGCTGTTCTCTGCATCTTAGATTCCCCAGCGGAACCATGGCCAAAAGATGCATGAACGCACACGGAAGATGGGGTGGGGGTGGGGATGTTCAGGCTCCAGGACGATCCGGGGAGGCGGGGACCAGCTCAAAGACCCTCCAGCTGACTGCCTGCTAAGCTGGGCAGGGACCCTCAGGGCTCCCATTTCCATAGTCACTGGATCAGGGGAGTGGCTGTCACCAAAGAAAGGCAGGCCTGGCTCAGCAGACAGCACAACTCCTGGGGACAGCCTGACCGCCTGTGCCCTGCAGCACACCCACGCTGGGACCATCTTGGGGTGCCAGTCTTTCTCATATGTGAGCGTGGACCCCTGAGGCACCCCAGGTCTCCTACTCTGAAGAAGCCAGTGAGGTGCACATACCTGGGACAGGGTTTAGGGGTGTCCCTGGTGGGGTCTGTGGTGTGCCTGGATGTATGCGTGGCTGCTGTATTTGTGTCTGTGGTAATCGCATGCATGTGTTTGTGGTATGTGTGGCATGTGTGTATCCATGGTCCGTGTAATGTATACGTCATGTGTGCAGTGTGTGTGTGTGGTGTGCATGTGTAAACGTCTGTGTGTCTGTAGTGTGTGTGTATGTCTCTCTGTGTGTTAGTGTGCCTGTGGTCTGTTGGTGTGTACACGTGTGTGTTCATACATGCACCGCATTAGAGTGCACCTGTGGTGTGTGTTAGGTCTATGGTGTGTGCATATACGCACAGCATTGGTACCAACAGGATCCTCTTTGCACACTGTGGTCCACGCCCTTCGTGAAGTCATGATGTCGTACGTGATGTCATCTTGCTTTTCTGAGTCCTCCTGCTCCATCCCTGAGCAGTCACTCTTGCTCCTCTGTCCCCACGGAGGTTCCTCCTTGCCCATCTTCCTGCCGCCTCTTTCTCAGGGACCGGCCTCCAGCCCTAGGACTGGGTCAGCCCGCCGGCTCCCGCTGCCTCTGGGTTTGGCTCAGGGCTCCCTCCACACCCTGGGACAGCTCTGTGCTCCCTGCCAGGCTACAGCAAGACGTTGGTCACGTCTCTACCTGGCTGTCTCTTGCCAGCCCCCCAAGTCAAGGGAACAGCCTCCTATGGGCTAGCCTTCTCCTGGTGTAAATGGTGGCTCACCTGTTGTCCCTCTGCATGGTGTAGGTGCCACCCAGTGACCAGAGTGGGGAGGGAGGGATGGCGTTCACACTGGGATATGTATTGGGTGAGTCTCCGATGGGGCACCTGCAAGACAGAGGCCAGCAGTCACTGGAGACACAGGGCTGGGGACCGGGGTGTGGGCTGGAGCTAACATGGATCGCTCCCAGATGCCGTGGAGGGCCTACAACCATTCTAAGTGCACCACTGCATGTTGGTGGTGATTAAGGCCAGAGGATGAGAAGAAATGTGAAGGATGAGGCATGGAATGGGCCCTGCCGAACCCACACGGAAAGACTGACAGAGAAAAGAAATAGACACACACCTACACCCTCCCACCCACCTTCTCCCCACACATCTCATGCAGGAAGGTCACCATCAATGACTCCCAACCATACTCAGCATAAAGCCGGCCCCTCCCCCAGGGCCTCCACAGCCCCACCCTGAGATCTGGCCCGCTCCTCCCCCAGGTCCTGCCTGGGGCCACGGGGCCACCCTGCCCGTTCCCAGACCTGGCAAAGCACATTCCCCGCTCAGGGTCTTTGCACTTGCTGTGGTCTCATCTGGGCTGTCCTCCCAGGCAGCCACATGGCTCTGTCTCCCTCACTTTATTAGCGTCAGCTGTCTTCTCAGAGAGGCCTCTCCCGACCACATTATTTAAAATACCACTTGGTGTTAACGCTCTATTCCCTTATACCGTTTTATTGTCCTCACAGTACCTGCAATCGAATTAGCTGTGTGTTTATTTGTGTGCTATCTGTCTCCTCCAGCAGATGCCACCCCTCTGAGGGCCGGCGTGTGGTCTTCTTTGCTGTGTCATCAAGCGCTTGGCACACTGTAAAGGCTCACAATGTACTTGCGGAGTGGCTGGATGCAGGAATGAGTAAAAAGCAAGATAGGCACAGTGGGAGCAGCTGCGGATGCCACAGCGAGACCAGGTTTCACAAGAAAGGGAGTGTCGCGCTGCAAAATACATTTCAGATGGATCAAGGCTGTAAAAGGGGAAAACAAAGCTATAAAACCACTGGATGAAAAGAGAGGAGAATTTTTCATGATCTTGGAGGAGGGAAAGTCATTCCAAGCAAGACATGAAATCCAGAAGCTATGAAAGGAAAGCCTGACAGATTTGACTACATAAAAATAAAAAGCTTGTGCATGGCAAATACACGGTGGACGAAGTGAAACGATGTTTGCCTGCCTGCGAGAAAATATTTAAAACATGTGCAACTGACAACAGATTAACCTCACAGCATATGACAAGATTTCATGAGCCAATAAGTAAGCTACATACAGCCCAGTAGAAAAAATGGATGAAGGAGAGGAGTGAGTAATTCATAGAATAAGAAATACTCGTGGCCAGTGAACAGCTGAATAGATGCTTTCCAGTCACCAGCAAGAACCCCTCAAAATGGGAAGGGGGGTATCGCTGTGCTGGGGAGGGGTCCAGTGCCTCATATGTAGGATGGGTGTGGTCCCCGCAGACCCTGGGAGGACAAGCTGGGCAGACCCGGTGACATTCAAAATGCATGCTCTTTGTGACCCAGAAATCCCACTTTTAAAAGGCTACCTTGGAGAAATGCCTAAGGTGTTCAGGGCCTCCTGTTTGTTCTAGTGCAGGAAGAGAGGGGAGCCACCCAGTTCTATAGCAGGGTGGCGGTTGCACAGCGGAGAACTATGCAGCCAGTAACAAGACTTTGGCATTGAGAAATGTGCCTAACTCATTAAGTGAGAAGAAGAGCAAGACACACAACCACAGGAAGGGCTGGGTGCCTTCTGTCTTTTCTGAAGTTCTATATGTGCACCCACCCAGATGTATACACACACCTGCATAGAGAATGATCCCAAGAGAGACTTACAACTGCCCACAGCACGGAGCTCTACGATGTGCCTTTGCATTTCTTTCTTTCTTTATTATAGAATTCTAACAACTAAAATATCTTACTACCGTAATTTTTTTAATAAAGAAAATGTAACAGCTTTAAAGGAGGATACAGCTGGGGTGAGTAGTGCTATTGGTCGAGAAGATGGGGAGGCCTGAAAATCTTCCAGGGCTCAGAGACTGCACACCAGGCAGCAGAAGCCACATAGTGCCCGGGGGGGCTGGCCTGGCTCCAGGCCTCCCCACATGTGTTAGAGATGAAATCCAGAGTCTCTCAGGGTGTGAGGCATGGAACCAGGGCTGACTCCACCAGGGAAACAGTGACGCCTCTCCCTGCATGATCAGGGCCTGGGGAACCCTGGCAACATGACATTGCAGAACCTCAGCTTCCGCTGAGTCACCCTGTCAGCTCAGCATTCGTGGAGGGGAGGAAGCTGTCCCTGAGGCAAGGGCCCCTTCTTCTCATGGAAGCCTCCACGGCACAAGGCCCGTTCCCCAGAGCCGTCAAGAGCTCAGTTCTGGACACACGGGGAGAGAGGTGGGTCTGACACCTCTGGGCAGATGTCACGGTAACAGGTAGATGTGAGCATCTGGAGTTCAAGGGAGAAGCCTGGCTGGAGAGAAACCTTGTGGTGGAGCCTAGTCATGAGCTGGTGTAGAGAAGAGCCATGGGCCCAGAACGAAGCTCTAGATTCCTACACAAAGGAGACCGCACAATCCTATCAGTCATAGTGGTCACTGCTGTCGTGAGCCCATGGGGACAGGGCCACGCAGATAGCACCTAGGTCTGCTTTGGCTCCAAAGTCTAGCATCTCCCTGATGGTGCCGCTGCTCGCTGTTTCTCTGTCAGGCCTATTATCTCATCTTCGTTTTACTGCCCTCCTCACAACAGTTAGTGTTGGGATTTAAGACAGCGAAGCTGTTTTGTCTTCATTTCTGTCTCTGACCTTGATCCTTGAGTTCATGGATCTTATCAGCTCGAGGTTTGAGAAGCTGGAAGGAACAGGGAGGAACTGAGACTCCAGTAATGGAAGATGCCCAGCTGGGGGCAGTGGGCAGATGCACTCGGGGGTCCGTGGCCTTGCTCAGCGCTGCCTGGAAAATGGAGCCTGTGATCATCGTGCCCACCACACAGTTGAGGAGGACACTCTCATAGAGAAAGGAGGCACACGCCCCTGAGCATGCAGGGACCGCAATGGGACGTCCTCTCCTTCCAGGTAGCGTGGCCCCTTCTCCCCTCACAGCCCCACATGGTGGGCACCAGGGCTCACTTGCTATCTGCAGAAGGACCAAGAAAACACACTGCCAGGCCTGTCTGATGCCACGTCTCAACCTTACAACCACATGAGTTAGAGGCTCGGTGTCTACATGTCTCCACTTGGGCCTCCCAACGACTCTGGCAGTTGGGTATAATTGGCTCCATTTCACAGATTAGAGAACAGAGGCCCAGAAAGGACAATTAAGGTCACCTAGCCAGGAGACTCCAGACCTTGCGTTCTGAGCCGTCACTCCCAGACGGCTGCTGCTTGGCACAGCCCAGTCAGCCACGTGGAGAGGGGCACAGGCACTGACACGCCCCAGGGGCTTTCCTCACCGTGGCGCCCACCCTGTTTCCTTGTTTCCACCTGCTTGACGGGTGCTGGGATGACATTGGGCATCTTTGACATCGAGGTGTACCTTACAGCCTTTCCAGGCCAGGCAGCTGCTGTCACTTTTTTGTCTTTTCCAGGCTCCCACATCAGGACTTGCACGACGGGTGCCCGTAGCTCAGGAGAAAATCCCGCAGCCCGCAGTGGAGCCCACTTACAAGAGGTGCTGGACCCCTGTGCTGGGAGTGGTGCAGAGGACGGGGCCACGGAGAAAACCCAACTTCAGCCGCTCTGAGCCATAGAGATTAAGAAGCGCTGGACTCCATTCTGAGCAGTGCCGGGGCTACTTGATTCAGGGGTCTCCACTTATACCTCACAGCTCCCCCAGGCCTCCGGTGGGATGACAGTCCTTGGAGACACACCCCAGCAGCCGCATAGCCAGGGTGCAAACCCGGCCTCCCTCCCAGGCGCTCATGGTCCATCGGAGGAGGCAGGGGAGATGGCCTCTGACCGACCTGGGTGCCCATGGGGCACAGTGGGGGCAAGGTGGGTAGTCCTGATGGTGTGGAGGGCTGGTGATGGGCACCACCCAACTCTGAGAAGAACAGCCCCGATGCTGTGCCCCTGCTGAGCTGGGAACTACAGGCCTCACGGGAGTGGCGCTCCATGCGGCCTCAAGGCCCTGTCCAGAGCCCAGCACGCTACACATTCAGTGTGTGCGAATGAATGACTGGAAACTGCACATGGCTTTGGAGTCCCTACAATCCCGGTTTGAATTACGTGTCCGCCCCTTCTCTGAGCTGGCTTTCTCATCTGTAAGACGAGGCTAAGATGGGGTTCTTAGAAAGATACGTGAGATGATGCATGTCACATGCTGGGCTTACCAGCCAATGAATGATGGACTGAGGACAGAGGTTAGGAATATTACTGAGGAGGTTAGTTATCATGATTTTTTGGTACAATGACCTCAGACGCAGCCCTGATCCCACCCAGCTCTTGGTCACAAGAATGAGGAAAAGGCATGAATGGCTCAGTATAAATCCATCCTCCTCACAGGGACAACGTCCACAGCCGTGCCCCACAGCTGAGCACAGGGACGTCTCACTAGCTCTGGGCTTGATGGACTCTACACTGATCTTGTCCTCACCCCAGGGACTGTCCTGGGCAACCAGTGTCTGCGGTCTGTCTGTGGCCCGTCTGTGGCCCTGGATAGGGGCTCCTCTAGGGCACTGTCTTGGCTTAGTTACCTCTTGTGAGATGCCGCACAGCAGGCGCTCAGCACGTTTTTCATGGATACATGAGTCCCTGTTTTAGAGGGCAGGCCCCCAAAGGAGAGGCCTGCTCCCTCTCTCCCCCTTGTACCTGTGTGTGCATGCTTAGCCACACAGAGCACACACGTGCCCACACAAACACATAGGCTCACTCAACTAACTGGACTCTTTTTGCAGGTCTGGGGCTTGCAATGTCATCTGTCTTCCCACAGCCAGCTATGAACTCCTGCTCCAATGTGAGGAACTGTGGGTTACCTGCCTTGGCCTTTCCCCGGGCGACCAGCACAGAAAATGCTCAGGAATCAATAAGTGGATGGATGGATGAAAGAATGAAATTGATGCAGGGTAACTGATATAAACATATTCCACTCAAGGTGGCGATGACAATAAACCATGTGTACTAACTATAAGGCCGTGGGCCTCAGGACCCCAGGCAAACAGGATGCAGCAAAGAGACTTTTCCCCAGGCAAACAGGATCAAAGGGACTTTTCCCCCCCGGTGAACAGGGTGCAACAAAGGGTACAACAAAGGGACTTTTCAAATGGCTGCCTTTCTCCGCCTATCTGCTTCTCCCCCACCCTGGAATCCTATAAAACCCACTCACTCCCCTCCAGGCACACGACTTCTCCAGCCCCAATCCCCTTTTTTGGGCTGGTGAACCTCGCCAGGAGCACTCCCAATAAAGGCTCGCATTTGATTAGCCACTCGATTTCTCGTGTGGATTCCTTACACTAACACAGGCTGGGTACTGCTGTAAAATACAGGTTTGCTATGAAGGTGCCACAGTAACAGATCTAAGTCTCCTGCTCCCCCTGTGATGAGTCATTGTAAACATGATGGGCTGCTATGGCAGCTCCATGGTGGCAAGGACCCAGACTGTGCTCATTGTGAGAAAGCTTTTATCTCGAGGTCAAATATGGCTGCTTCACCTCCTGCCATCACATCCACATTCTTACCAGCAGTAAGTGGGAAGGGGGAAATGGAAGGAACTCCTTGTTCCTTTCAGGCAGGGGTCCACTGCGGACTACAGACCAGGCTGCGAGCCCCGGGGGAGGGGTGGGGTGAGCAAGTGAAGCTTTATCTGTATTTAGAGCTGCTCCCAATGGCTCACATTATCAGCTGAGCTCCACCTTCACTCAGAGCAGCAGCGGCATTAGATATTCACAGGAGTCTGACCCTACTGTGAACTGTGCATACACATCCCCCTCACTACCACCCCCACCACCTGGAAAACTTGTTTTCCATGAAACTGGTCCCTGGGGTCAAAAATGTTGGGGACCGCTGCTTTAAGGTTGTGGCTTAAAAGTTGCTCCATGGCATCCACTCATATCTGACTGGCCAGGACTTAGTCCCAGGGCCACACCTTGACACAAGAGAAGCTGGAGAAACTGGTCCTTATGCCCAGCTTACGTGTGGAGGGTCTTTTACTAAAGCAAGAAAAGCAGAATGGATATCGGGGCAACTGGTTTGCTCCGCTCCACCTCTTTTTGAGAAGACAGAATGGCCTGTTTATTGGTCATGTGTGCTAGGGTAGAGGGGTCTTGGCAGTGTCAAGTGTGAATCTGGGGGTGGGGGTGGGGGAGAGGCTCGGGGGGGTGCAGGGTCTCTCAGGTAGAATGCAGAGGCCAGGAGTCCTCTGAGAGGCACAAAGAGGAGGAGAAGGTGGCAGGGACAGCTAGCCTGCGGTCTGCCCGGTGGCCTGTGTTGCAGCCCCTACTCATGGACAGAGGCCATGGATGGGCGCGGGGGAGTGGGGCAGAAGGGCTGGGGACCAGGCTCGCAGCCCCACGAACAGCAGCTGTGTTTAGGTAACCCTGACTACGGGAGTTGCACAGTGTTGTTGGCAAACCTGAATCAGCAACCAGCTCTTACAAAATGATGGGTTTTTTCCCATTTCCCTTAAAATGTCAGAGGCTCAGGCAAGGCTGCTCTGACTTATTGAGGTGACAGTTGGCGGGCACAGTGGCTGTGGGCTCTCAGCTTTTCTCATTCATACCCCTGCCCTTCTCACCACTGAGAGGCCCTGCTACGTCACCCAGGGCCTAGCAAGGCTTACCTATCCCTGGAGGACAAACATCTATCTTGTACTGGTCCATTCCCATGCATCCTGTGCCCAGAATGAGGATCTGAGAATATGTGAGCAAAGCCTCTGCCTCTGGGCAGCAGAATGTCCATCTCACACTCAGATTTGCCCCTAAACCTGAAGCCCCAATGTGACCTTGCTTCTTGCTGTGTGCTACCCTCCCCCACGCCCTGCCCCATCCCCCACCCCCCATTCTGTAACACAGTGCTGATCTCAGACAAGTCCAGATGCCCAGTAGTCACCATTTACATTGAGGCTTCTTGCCACTGGATGGCCCTGGCATTTTTAATACTATTCAGTTCTGTTCTGGCCCCCAGGCCTGTGGGGACAGTGTCTCTGTAGTGGAGGAGCAGATTGGGTAATGAAGGGGTGGGAGAGCTGCTCCCAGAAGCAGAGAACCCCCGCAAATAATAACAGTTTGATTTCATCTAGCAACTGGTTACTTATTAGCTCCATTGTTTTCAACATCACCCTTGGCCAGAACTCAAACGAGGTTTTATTTTGCAAGCGGCTTTGTGTGTGGAGACACATCCGGGGTTGATAATGCTGCAGCCCAGGATATTTTGGTTCTTCCTTATTTAAAGGGAAGATGTGCTGCCACCCAGCCCCGCCTCACCCTTCAGATCGGAAACTATGTGACCTTCACAACGGGGTTTCAGTTGGACACTTCGGGCCAGATTTCTGAGCTGAAAGGAACACAGGGCCGCTTTGGGGCCAAACACACGCTCTGGACAGCTGAGTATAATGTTTTGTCCCATCCCTTAAAAACAAAGCTCAAACTGCGCAAAGAATTGCTTTCAAATCAAATATTTGTTGGAACGTGAATTGTAGAAAACATGTTTTTCGTTTTAAAATTCGATTTCCCTGGAAAGAACAATGGCAGAATCAAAGGAGACAAGCGTTTGGTGGGGCAGGAAAGAACAAATGCTTTTGCCCAAGAAGTCTTGAGGTTTGGTGAGAGCCAAGCTGCTCACAGGGCCTGGCTCCCTGACGTGAGTCAAAGGACAGCGCTCACAGCTTGTCCGGAGCTGTGCAGTTGCTACCTGACTCTCTTGGGGACCCTGAGGCAAAGCATTCCGGGAGCAATATTCCAGACAGACCCAAACTCTGTTCTTGTCTGCCTGTGGCACTCCCGGAGGGTGTACCAGGGCCTGGAATTGCTGGGGCGATACTGGACGTGAGGGGTTCTGAGAACGTGCCCCCACGCACACAGGATTCTTGCCTCCCTGGTGCTTCCCTGCTGAAGGTCAGCGCCACCACGCAGCCCGGGGCTCTGGACATAGCTGGGGAGACCAGACTCAGAGCCTTGACCTAGGGCAGCTGTCAGTAGCCTGGCTTGAGAGTCTAGCCCAGAGCCCAGTGTCTGTCCAGACAAACAGACGCTTCCTCTTGGGGCTTTTGGGTGCAAAACACAGAGAGGGATCCGGAGACTCATTGCGAGCAGGCAGCTCACAGAGGCCATGGAAAAGATACCATGGAGCAGCCACAGACGGGAGGTCCCAATCCTGAAGGGCAGGGAGTGGAGGGTGTGGAGGGCGGACGAGCGGGGAGCAAAGAGCTGAGACACAATAGTGGGAGCTGGGGGCCAGGGCCATACAGAACTCCGGCCCCCGCAGCCGCTGTCTGGTGGCCAGAGTTGACACTCCATGGAAAATAACTCCTGCATCTGCTCCATTGGGTAGGCTGAACCCCGTGCCCTGAGCTCCCCGCTCAGGGTTGACTCATTAAACTTCAAGGGACAATTTCAGGACCTGGACTCTAAGCAAAGGGTTAGAGTTGTGGGCCCTTCCCTACTTCTTCTGAGAAGCCCTCCTTGACCAGCTCTCCACCCATAATCCTTAACTTTTTCCCTTCCACAGAACTTGTCTCTAAGGGTCCCCAGCCTCCTTCTGTGGCTAACTTTCCCACTTTGCGTTCTATTTCCCACCCTGGTCGCAAGCTCCCCAGAGGCAGGGCCTGCGCTGGGCACCTGTGAGTCCCCGCAGCACTGGAGCGAGGCTGAGGCTCAGTATGTACTGGTAGGTGGGCTGGAGGACTCACCTACACAGTGCATGCATGCGTCCTGTCCGCAGCCGGCCCCACCTGGGACCCCACGTAGGGAACATCGTCCTTAATGGCCTCTTAGCAGAGCCAGAGGGCAGGCATTTAGCCCTGGTCTTGGGACTGGAGGCAGGTGGCTGAGCCCATTTGGTGAGTGTCCTGGTATTTCGGAGAGAGCCAGATAGATGCACAGGCCAGGGCTCGAGGTTGGGAGAACTTGGAAAAGCGGAGAAACTTTCCTACTTCTCTTCTCGTGGTTCAGTTTGTTCTTCCCATGGCGATCTGCCCCTTGGCTGTTAGCTAGGACATTCTGTAAAAGAAAAGGCCCTTGGGGCACAGGGAGCTGGAGACACAAGGTCAGGAGCCTGGACTCGTCTCCCTCTTGGAAAGCAGAGCGTGCCTTGCTTTGCTCTACTTTCTGGCCTATCCATCCACCATGGATGCAGCTCCCGCACAGCATGGCCTGAGATTAACCCCCTGGGTTTTCACAGGCACACCCCACTTCTGGGCAGGACACCTGCAGACCCTTAGTGCACGCGCACGCGCGCGCACACACACACACACACACACACACACCCTGAGAGAGTCCATTGGGCTGAGAAAAGTGTTTCTCGGGAGCCTTCCCTGTGGGTGGGAAGAGCTTGGGCAAAGGTGAGGAGCCATCACTGAACATCAGGTAAGGACAGCAGTGAGGACTGGCCCTTACGGCACAAAGGAAGTCACTGTCACCAAGGAGTGAGTGAGATGACAACTTGGAAATGCAGGCTTGCTTATTATTAATAGTCACACAAATGATCCATGGTAGATGCTCAAAATCTTATAGTTATGACTCACAACACACATATTTGGTGAACTTCCTAGTCCCCTTTTACAGACGAACAAACTGAGTTCCAGAGAAGTAACCAATCTGGACTGAGCTCAGAAGCTAGTAGGTGTGGAGGCAGAGATGGCAACTGAGGGGTCTTGGATTCCAAAGTCTATGCTCTTCCCACCCAGTCCTCAGCCCCATGCTACAGAATGACCTCCGGGAGGACACAGATGGGGCCGGCTCGTGAACAGCCGGGGCCCTGAACCCCCTGCCCTGGCTTTGGAGTCACAGCGAGCCCAGCAGACGGATCTGCCCAAGCTCCATCAGACCAGAGGAACTTGCCTGTGCTCCCAACAGGGCCCCTCCGGTCAGGCCTCCGGGGCCAGCAACCTTTAAAACTTTTGTCTTCCTACTTTGGGGGGAAAGGAATGAAAAATGAACATGGAGAGTGACTGCAAAGCCCCAGTGACAGGTGGAGGGGTTACTTGGAAGCCCTTCAGCCATAGTGAGTGGGCCCTGGGGGTGCCTTGTTGCTGGGACCATCTGCATTTAACCTGACACAATCCCAGCTGACTGCAGACCCCCACGTGACAAAGAACAAGTCACCAAGAGATGTGTGTGTGGGGAGGCTCTGTCGCTGAGACTTCCCTCTCCAGGCCTCATGAGATGGGAAAGATGGCATTTGGTCCCGTGCAAAGCTGCTGTCAGAGTGGGCTGCTAAGCACTCCTGAGGTCTTCCCCCTCAGCCGTGATGCACGCTACAGCCGTCCACGGCAGGACTTCAGCTGTGATGCACGCTACAGCCGTCCACGGCAGGACTTCAGCTGTGATGCACGCTACAGCCGTCCACGGCAGGACTTCGAGGGTGGGACTGTCATGGCAGAAAAGACAGCGAGATGGGCAGCTCAGCTTTTCTTATTTTTTAAGATTTATTTTATTGTTTAAGAGAAGGGGTGTGTGTGTGAGTGTGTAAGAGAGAGACAGAGACAGAGAGAGAGAGAGAGAGAAAGAAAGGAGGGAGGGCCCAGAGCAGTCTCCATAGTTGCACATCATTAGTTCTAACATGGTTTCATTCCACACAGGTGGATGCGGGGCCTCACAGGGCAGGAGCAAGAACCAGGGGTCGGTCTCCCACAAGGGAGGTGAGAAACTTCACTGCCAAGCCACCCCAGTGGTTACCAGTTGGGTAGCAGTTCGGCATATACATTTGCATTGGGCTGGGCCTGGGAATCAAACCCCAGACCTCATGCTCACAAGGAAAATGTTTAACTGCTGAGCTATCCCGGCATCCCAAGATTTTACCTTTTGAAATACTGACGAGGCTGAGTGTGCTTTGCTGCAGGCAAGACTGAGGCCTGGGACCACTCCTGACCCTCTGACAGAGACACACCTAGCGACCGAATGATGTGATTCAGAAGGCAGTGACTGGGTGGGGTGGAGATCAGAACCCGGGTCTGTGACCCACTGTGTTGAATGAGTCAGCCTCATTTTAGGTGTCAGTTATTGTCATCTTATTTCATTCTTGCAAGAAGTCTCTGAGATAGCTGTTGTGACTTTCCCTTTTCTATGCTGAAAAGCTGTGGCTCAGAGAGGTTAGGTTCTTTGTGCAAGGTCACACAGCTCACAAGCAGCCCTGAGCGACTGTACTGAGCTTTAGGGGAGGTGGAGACCAAAGCTTCTTCAGGAAGGAAAGTGGAGCTCAGGGCAGGGCTGTGGTTTGCCTCAACTTACCAAGGAGTAAGAACAGGTGGGACAAGGCCCGTTTCCTTTCACCAGGAGGCTCCTTGCAGCTCACCCCCCAGGACTCCCAGGTGGAGCCGCATATTCCTGTCAGGGCCTGCTGGTGAGTGGTAGCCCAGGGGGTACCTTTATGCAGTGAGACGTTCACAAAGCACATAATCACCTGCTAATGGATCTCCTTGTTAAACCTGGACTTTGCTGCTCCCCGTTTCCAAGGCCTGGGCCCACCCATGCACCTGTCTAGTGGGATGCTGAGGGCCTAAGCTGCAGGGACCTGCCTGAGCTATGGCTCCTGTGGATAATTAACGACACATGCAGCCTAAATTTAGGCCAGTGCAGATCTGTCCGGCGTGGTCCAGATAGAACTTTGCCTCAAGGCAGGGAGCTGGCTTCAGGGGTCTTGCTTTCATTTTTTAAGGCCTGTTGTAGCTATCATGCATAGGGCTTCTCATTGGCAGAACCCTGGGGACAAGGGACATCCCACAATGCTGAGGAGCAGCTAGTTATTGGAAGACAGCTCTGTCAGGAGAAGGTGGATCAAGGAGGCCGTTTCTGAGCCCCGTCACTGTCTGTGGGTAGGAAGACTGGCTTGCAGACGACTTGGACCATGTTGTTTCAAGCAAATGATGTTGATTAGGTCCTAGGTCAGCCCATAAAATCTCTTTAAATCTAAAACGTGCTTGAAGCTTAAAGCCATTAGTTCTACAATATAATATTTCGCTCAATCCATCAATCAATATTCACCTAGCATTTACAGTGGTAGTAGACCACTTAGGTTTGGGAAACAGTTACCGTGCCATCGACTCAGGATGACAGTGGCTCACACAAGACAGAGGATTAGCTCTTGTCAGGGTTAATTTATGTGTCAACTTGACTAAGGGATGCCCAGGTAATAGTAACACATGATTGCTGGGTGTGTCTGTGAGGGGTTCCTGGAAATGAGCATTGGATCAGCAGACTGAGTAAAGAAGCCAGATCACTCTCACCAATTCAAGGGGGCCTCATCCAACCCACTGAGGGTCAGGACAGGACAGGAGGTCAGAGGAAGGACGATTCTGCTCTCTGCTTGAGCTGAAACACTCATCTTCTCCTGCCCTTGGACATCAGTGTTCTTGGTTCTTGGGACTTCAGCGTTAGGTTGGGACTTACACCCTTGGCTGCCCTGGCTCTCATGCCGTTGGACCCGTACTATGGACCCACACCACCAGCTTGCAGAGAGCAGATCGCGGGACTTCTCGGCCCCCATAACCACATGAGCCAATCCCTAATATAAATTTCCTCTTACGTATGCATCTCTCTATCTGTCCTGTTGGTTCTCTTTCTCTGAAGACCCGGACTAGTACATTCTCTCTTGTCAAAGTCTCAAGCCCCTCCACCTCATTGTGTCGCATTTCTGGATTGAAGCTCCTGCTTGCATAGTCCAAAGTGGCACCTGTGTCACACCTGTATTCCACCCCAGGGAGGAGGTGAAGGAGGAAGGGCCCAGACCCCAGTGGGGTACCTCATGGCCATTCATATTCCCTTGGCCAGGACTTGGGCTCATGGCCACACCCAGAGGAGAGGGAGGCTGGGAAGCGTGGTCTTCACTTTGGGTGAACGTAAGTCGAACTAAAAACCAGGAAGTTTGCCTGTTAGAGAATGCAAGGACAAATAGGGAACAGCTAGTAGGCTGACAAAGTTGGTGATAAAAAACGATGTGCTTCTGCCCTGAGGAGCTCACAGTGCAGGTGTGGAGATGGCTATTACGTAGCAAGTGACCCAAGTTCACACTTCTGTTGTGATGGGGGCATTGAGGAGAGGCACAGGGGCCTCTAAGGCAGGCCTCTCAAGGAGGACTCCGGAGCAGAGACCTGAAGGACAGCAGGAGGGAGGAGGGGGAGCAGTGGGAGGTGTGAGGCGGTCACCGCCAGGCAGGGCGGATGTGGCGGAAAGGAAGGTGGTGCTTAGACGAGGTGGCCAGTAAGTGGCCAGATTCCAGGGAGCGATGGGGTGGGAGGGGTGTGTGGAGGGGAGAGGGCTGACTGAGCAGCAGTGTCTTGCAGCCTGATGGCCCGCTCACGGACATGGGAAGCCACTGGAGCGGGTGGTGGAGCGGGAAGCACAGCTGCACTGCATTTCAGATCCCTGCACTGCTGGCCTGGTTTCTCTGGAAGTGGGGAGTCCAGAGCTCAACAAAGGTTACAGGGGCTCCATGGAGGAAGTGGTCCCGCTGGCAGCGGCAACAGAGGCTGCGCAAAGAGGCTTGCTGGGCTCTACTACATGCCAGGCACTTTGTGCCACTTGAGCATCACAGAATGCTAGATGTGTCCTGTCCAGGACACCCAGTGCCGCTACTTCGTGGTACAGACGAGGATGCTGAGCCCAGAGGGGGCAAGAGGCTCCATCAGGCCACCCAGCAGGGTGGGGGCACAACTGGAGCCAGAACTGGCTCCCTGGGTGGGGGGTGTCACCTGGCTCCTGGGAGTTACCTGTCCCAATCAGCTTCAGAAACTGAAATCTGCTAATTAATTTCTAATCCCAACCCTAAGACATAAAATCAAACCACATACTGAGCTGCCCACAGTTGCCTGACAGCTGGCCTGTCTGATCCTGGCTGTCTGCTCACAAATTGGTATTAGTGGCACCAAGAGCAGATTAGCATGGTGACTGGGCACCCAGCAACTTGATGCCACCAGCTGGGCTGGCTAAAGCTGTCATTCTCCCCCTGCTGCTCAGCTGCCCAGGCACCCACATTTCCCCAACCACGGGGTGGAGAGCAGTTCTGGGTCCAGCAAGGGGTGGGCTGTCCCTCAGCTGTGAAGTGATGCCCCTGGTCCAGCCTAAGGCACAGGAGAAGATGCCAGGAAGTATGGCCAGGAGGCAGCACTCAACATTTCAGGGTTAGCCCAGGGCTGAACAAATTAATGGTGCCCGTGGGCATTCATCATCTGAGCCAAAGCCCACTTTGCATATCCAGAGAAGAGCCTGGAGCAGGGGTGGAGAACCTTTTGGTGATTGAGTGCCAAAGTTTATGAAATAAGAGTATACTGGCTCGACTCGCATGCCAACCCATCGAGTGAGATAGAGGTATCGATTATTTTTATGTCTATAAGAGCATAAACAATAATTTTTTAAATGGTATTCACAGCTCCGCGTGCTGAAATAATTGCTCCACGTGCCACTTTGGGCACGCGTGCCATAGGTTCGCCACCCCCGGACTAGAGAGAGGTACCAGCTATGCCCAATGTCACAGGGCAAAGGGCTGGAGTTTGGATTCCCTCATGACAATCATGTTTTTCCTGATCTACCGAATTGAGGATGTACCTTTTTAACCATCTTTACTAATCTGAATCTCTCTTTTGTGGATTTGCTCACCTCTTCAAATACCATCTCCTAAGCACCTACTGAGTGCTCGTCACTGCATTAGGCACTGGGATGCAGGAAGCTGTCATTTTGAAAAGGACTAGAGGCATGAACAGAGCCATCTATTGAGGTCAGTACAATGTACATTAGTGAACAAGGGAAAGGGGGAGTGGTGGCAGGGAAGACATCTCAGAAGGGATGAGTCATTACATAGGATTGGAAGGTACTACCATAACAACAGAGTAAGTCATTTCTCTCTCTCCTAATTTCCAGGGTTAGTATGGTGATTTGATCTGCAAAGACCTCAGAGACTCAGGTTCCTTGCATCCCACTGTATTGCTATTTCTAGATAAAAAACAGCTTTGGTATTCATGGGCCAAAATGGTGACTAGAGCTCCAGCCACCACATCTGTATTCCAGGCAGCAGGATGGAAAGAGGAAAACACGTTTTCAGAAAAACATTTGTACAAGAATGTTCAGTATCAAGAACTATGAAGGGTCTGAGGTTTTACCCAATATGAAAGCTAAGGAGTGAATCTGCCACTGTTTTATAGAGGCTGGCAGAAGATATGAGAACCGTGGGGCAGAGATGAAGGACTTTATTACTCACAGCACAGCAAGCAGCATGAGCATCAGCATATTTGTGTCAGTTTCTCCAGTCCCCAAGTCCCAGGAGGCAATGTGGAATGGCCCAGATGGTTGCTGCACATGCAGTGAGTTACAGTACACGAGAGAAACCTGAGCCCAGGGAACCTGGACCATTTGTAATGGGAAGTAAGCACACCACCTGCCCTTTGCTTCACTGGCAGACATTTCTTTTCCCAAGATTATTCACAATAGTACTATCCTTGAAAAGATAGTCCAAAACAAAGGGAAGTCAGTGCCTCACTTACACGAAGTGAGAAACGCGAGACCCACGGGAAATTGTCTCCTTTATTCATGATAGACCCAAACCAGAAAGCCCGTCACACAGTGGACTACTATTCACCAATGAAAAGAAACTACTGCTAGTTCAGCTACAAAGATAATCCTCCAAAACGTTATGCTGGCCAAAACATTTCAGATACAAAACAGATATTGTATGCTCCATTTAATGAGATTCTTGAACAGGACAAGCTAATGGGTGGTGAGGAAAACTCAGAACAGTGGTTGCTTAGCAGTGAGAGGAAGTTGAAGATTGACTGGGAAAGGGCATAAGGGAACTTCCCTGGAGTGATGATTCTTATCCAGGTGCATTGTCAAGCCTCACTGAACGTACGCTTACAGTTTATTCATTTCATCACATGTAAATTTTACATCAGAATATGGTAAACAAATACACACTGAAATATTTGGAGGGAAGTATATTGGTATCTCTAATTTACTTCTGAAATGAATAAAAAATAAGATTTTTAATGGATGGATAGGAGGATGGATGGATGGATAGATAACAGATATGATAGATGATAGATGAATAATAAAACAAGTATGGCATAGGACCTATGAGATGGGTATGCAGGTGTTTACTGTATAATTCTTCCAACTTTTCAATATTTGAAGTTTTTTATGATCAAATGGGAAAAAAAAGAGGGGGAAGGAGTCATATACTCGCTGTCTTTTAAGGTTCCCAGAAGGTGCCCCATGACACTTTTACATCCTATTGGCCACCACCTAGTCACATGGCCAGACTCAGCTATAAGGGAGGTTGGGCAATGTAGTCCTTGTTCTAGGTAACCTTGGATCCTGGTAAAACCTCTAATAGCGAGTAAGAAGGAGAGGGCAGATCAACCAGCAGCCCCTGCCAGCCCTTAGCCCATACAGTGTTTTGATGTGAATTAAGAAAAGGCACTCCTTGCAGGCACATGGGCCCAGTGGGTACATCTTGCAGTAGAGCACGGCCTGGCTTCAGCCCTCAATGACCCCCAGGCCAGATGTCCTTCAGCAGATGTGAACATGCACAACGTAAACGAAATCATACAGCATAAAGTCTGGCAACTTAAAAAACTCTAATGGCATCAGTTTAAAATTTTTTTCAGAAATCTCTTGAGAACAAAAATGGATTTGTTTCTGTGTTGTTTTGGTTTCCAATATGAAAGCAATATTAGAATATCAGGAAGACTATTTACTGGTTCCCACAATTCATGCCTTTACCTTTGGAAAGATTACGCTTGTGACAAGATCCCACAGACACCTACAGAAATGATTTCTTTTTAAAAAGTCACCACATTTTTCTCCAGGAGCCTTTGCATTTGTCTAGTGGGGAGCTGCTTCTTGTGATGAAGCAGTTTAGATGTGGTTGCTGTCGCCATGGAATGAGGAGCTTGTCCCAAACTGTCTGGAAGAGCAAGCAGATACCTCAGACATGGAGTTGTCGCCCACTAGGGAATAAATGTCCCTTGACAGAGGAAAGAATCTGCCAGTCATGGGTTCCCATTGGTTCATCAGTGTCAAATGCCACATCTTGTTTGAGCTTGGAACTTGTTCAGAGGCAAATGATGAGTTTTGAAATTGGAAACACTTGATGAGCATCGCATAATCCAGGGAGGATGGACTATCAGCAGGAATGTTGTCCATGTTGTGTGTGTGTGTGTGTGTGTGTGTGTGTGTGTGTGTGTGTGTGTGGTGGGGGGCTAGTCAGGAGCATTGGTAGCTTGAAAATCTCCTTCCTTCCCCTTTGAGACCTGCTGCCCTAGAAGGGGGTGGGGCAAACACACAG
This sequence comes from Craseonycteris thonglongyai, assembly GCA_004027555.1. Lineage (NCBI taxonomy): Eukaryota > Metazoa > Chordata > Mammalia > Chiroptera > Craseonycteridae > Craseonycteris > Craseonycteris thonglongyai. The sequence goes on from PVKE010000184.1 coordinate 46,893, forward strand.
AAGTCGCTGAGGTCCCTTCCATTCACCGGGTTTTCAAAGTTAGAAACTTAAGCATCCTCCTTCATGTCTGTCTTTCTGGGTCAATCCAGAATATGACACTTTCAAAATGAGGTCAGAGAGATGGGTCACACCCGTCTATTGCTGAGTGATTGCCATGGTCCCTTACCTGGTCTCCCAAGTCCTACCTTTGTCTTTCTACAACCTGGTCTCCACACTCAGAGTAATTGTTAATGGAACTGTGTGTCAGGTCAAGTCACACCCCTCTTGCCCACCCCCGACCCCCCAGCTTAATACCTGAGCAGAGCCAACTTTAAACTTGGAATCATGGTCTGCGCGGCCTTCTCAATCCTGGCTGCCATTAGAATAAGATGACCAGACGTCCCGCTTTTGGTGGGACAGTCCCGATTTTTAACAATTTATCCCACATCCCGCAGCGTTTTTAAAAAGTCCCGATTTTTGGAAAGAATGCACGACAAGCTAAGGAATGGCGGGAGATAGACCAAATTTTTAATCAAGAACCCCTCCCCTCCCCCAGTCAATGTTGTCCCGCTTTACCAATGTTAAAATCTGGTCACCTTACATTAGAACCACCTGGGAGCGTTGCAGGTCTGAGACCCAGGCTGTCCCCCAGACTAAGGACTCCATTGTGCAGCCAGCCTGGAACCAGCACTCCAGTGCCCGCCTGACCACCTTCTGTCTCTTGCTGCCCCTTTGCTCCTTCACACCAGCCTCACCCACCTCCTTGTGTTGCTGCCTCAAGGTCACTGCTTTGCCTTGAACACTCCCTCACCGCCTTCCGGTGCCTGCTCACATGTCAGTCACCTCAGAAGGCCAGCTGGTCGCTCCCTCCCCTTTCATCCTGCTCTTTCTCCTCAAGGTGCTGTTGCCACGTGTCTCCCACCAGGCTGGGCACCTCCTGTTCTGTTCCGGAGCCCCCAGAGTCTAGAAGAGTACAGGAGGCACTCAATCTTCTTCCGTGCAGGACCAATGAGTAAGGATTATAAGGGTACCTAGGCTAACAGAACGGCCTCTACAAGGGCTGTCCGGGAAAATCCAGCCATTGTCAGTATGACGAGAGCCGGTACATGGCTGGACGCTTTCCCGACAGCCCTCCCGTACTGCAGAGGCAATTTCCCCTGTAGAAGGGGCCTCCTTAAATAACAACGGCTCTAGGACCGATACCACAGGGTTACATGCCAGGCCAGGGCCAGGCCTGGTCACCTGAGCACATGTCTTCAGCCCCCTGCCTGCATTTCTTCAACTGTACAAGGGGAATAATTGGACTCGCTTCTTAGTGTGATTTCGAGGATTAAAGTCAGTAATGGAAATGAAATAGCATAATTGCGGATCAGGACCATGTAAGCGCCCATCTGAAGTCTTATTCTTCCTTCACCTGGCGTGTGTAACAATGACCTCTTTATTAGTACCAACTAGGTGTGGCGTCCCAGAGAGAGGTCGTGCGTGGCCCGGGGCGCACGGCCACCGGCTCCCAGGCCCAGAGCGGCCCAGAGCCTGCCGCCGGCCTGCTTTGTGCGCCGCCCGATTTCCATTTTCCCCAGATAAACAGGCGGCAGGCGCCGCGGCCTCGCTGCACAGCAAAGGCCTCGGCCCCCGCCCTCCGTGCCCCCCCCACACCCACACCCATGAGATGATTTACTCCTGTTTTGCATGTTAATTGATCTAAATGCCTCCCGTTCTGGGAACAATTAAGAGGCCCTCTGGCTCCAGGGCTGCGCAGCGGCAGCGAAGTGGCGGGCGCCCCCTCGGGGCCGAGAGCCGGATAGAGGTTATGGGAGAGGCGGGGGAGGCCGGGGTGGGGGGAGGGGGAGGCGGGGGATGGCGGGAGCTGGGGGAGGGGCGGGGTGCGCGGGTCCCACCACACTGGACCCGGCACAAAGAGCCCTTAGCGCAGGTGCCGGGCATTCCGTGCAGACAAAGCCCCCACTCGCGCCCTGCTTCCCTACCTGCCACAAATGCACCCCAAACCCTCTCAGGGAGAGGGCAAGAGCGAGGCCGGGGCGCTGGGCCCGGATGCAGCACCCACGGGCATCCAAAGACAGCAGCCTGCCTATTCCCGCCGTGCCCAGTCCCGCGAAGTGCGTGTCACGCGACCCTCACCTTCAGACGAGGTAAGTGACATGGGGCAGTCGGTGGAGTCCCTCCCCTCCTCCAGCCACTGGCCATGCTGCAGCCAAGCTGGGAGCTCCGTAGCCACAGCATTGTTTTTTCAGCTCTCTCCACACCCCCTGGCCTGAGCCCTGGAGCTGAGAATGACAGTGGCCCAGCTGACATTAAGCCCTGCAGCACCAACGCCATCAGACTGTCTCGGTCCTCAGTGGAGGCCCTCTGGAAAGAAGTGGGTTTCAACAGAACTCGCTTCCTCGCAGCACATTTCTGGTGCTTTCCTTGCCAAGGGTCTCCACTTTAGGACCCTGGAAGTGCCACCCACATCCCTGCTGGGGGTGGAAACCAAGTAGCCCCCCTTGACTCTCCTGACACCCAGCTCTCGCCTCAAGCCCACCTGCACATTCACAAAACACAGTGACTTCTCTCTAGTCCCTGCCATCTCCCACCAGGACAAGTGCCCAAATTCTGCTGCCACTCTGGCTTTGTGGTCTGCTTCCCATGTGATTGCTAGAGACAGCCTTTCAAGAGGTAAATCAGATCCAGTCCCTGAACCACCACACCCCCCTTCAGACTTTCCCTTACTTGGGAATCTACCTGCTTTTCCATGGACCCCAGGGCTCCATGGAAATCAGCCTTTTTGCTGTCTCTCGGCTTCTGCAAGTGTATTCCAAAGCTCTTTTAGGAAAGAATGTTTGAGAGGAAACCTGAAGGCTGAGGGCAACCAGCCAATTAAAGAGTCAGGGGAACAGTGTCTCAGGCAGAGGGAATAGTAAGTGCAAAGGCCCTGGGCAAAAAAGCCCTTGTCCTCTTTGGGGACAGCCCAAGGCCTCTGTGGCTTTGTGAGCAGTGAGAAGAGAGGATTAGAGAGATGGGCAGTGGTCAGATCTCTCAAACAAGGAATTTGGGTTTTGAGCAGGAGTGTGGTTTATATTTTCATGAGCATTTATCCACCTACGTGAGAATCTTGGAGCTTTCCTTAGTTTCTCCTCTAACAGTGTCCCTGCACTTGTGGGCACTCTCTCTTTCTGTCTCTGTCTCTGTCTCTGTCTCTCTCTCTCTCTCTCTCTCTCTCTCTCACACACACACACACACACACACACCACACAACCAAACCTTCCATCTGTCTCCAAGTCTTGTGGATTCACGCCCTGAATTCCCTCTGACCAAGCCCTTCCCTTGTTTGTGTCTGCGGTGACTTCTTGCCTGAGTGAGCACAGTAACCTAGCCTCCCCTCCCCCAGCTACAGCTTCACCGCCTCACCCCCATGCCAGGCTCTGAGTTCACGTGCCACCACGCCCCTTCACCCGCTCTGGTCACTGAGCCCTGTTAGCTCCCAAGGACCCGGAGCTCCCGCTGCCCCTCCTCGGGGCTTAGGGCAGTAACGCGGTTGATTATCCCATGCAGGGATGAGGGCCCAGACATTTAGACATTCCAGGGGAAGTCTGAAATCCAGATTTTTATGTGCAATCTTCCAGTTTTAAAATGTGAGATCAAAACCAAAAATGTTTAACACTGGTAAAACCAAACAAATTATGTGTAGCAAATCTAGTCCAGGCCTTCCTATTGGCAGCCACTGACTTGGCATCTACAGAACCTGACAGTCAATCCATTATTCAGTCAACAACCCAGAGGTTGACTCTGCTCACTGTTGCCAGGCATTGAGCTGGAGTCGAGGCTCAGTAGATGATCGTTCCCATATCCCTTGTGTTCTTCTGGTACTTTAAGGGTTTCATGATTTCATTTAAGCCTTTGATTCATATGGGATTTATTTTGGTGTAACATGTGAAGTGAAGATCTAAATTAACTTCTTTTACAGATGGGTAGCCAATTGTCCCAATACCAAATATGGATAAATCCCGCTTTTAAAATGCCATCTTGATCATACAGTAACTTCCTGTATATATTGGATGAGTGACTATAATTTCTAAATGATCTATTCACGTACCTGTACCATAGTTGTAATTATTTGACTATATAATAGATTTAAAATACATGTAAGCATCTGATGGGATTATGCTGTTTCTGCTCTTCACATTTCTTTTTCATACTTTTTCTGGATAATCTTGTATATCTTTCCATGTCAGCTTTAACGTGAACTTGTAGTTCCACGAGTAATGCTGCTGGTATTTTCATTGTGATTGTGTTGATGTGTAGATTAATTTAGGGGGGACTGCTAGCCTTATAATGTTAAACTTTTTTATCCGAGAATATGATATAAGTTCCCATTTGTATCCTTCAATAGCATTCAAAGTTTCCTTCATAGATTTTGCACATTTTTTAGAAAGTTTGTTTCTAGCTTGTTTTTGCAAATAGAGTCTTTCATCTGTTGTATTTTAGTATTGTTGTTGTAATGTATATTTAAAGGCTATGATAACAATACTAATTTGTGTTCAATCATCTGACTCAATTATTTTATCATTTTCAACAAGTTTCTCAATTGAGTTTTCTTGGGTTTTTCAAGTAAACAGTTGAATCATCTCCATACAGTGATAGGTCGCCCCTTCTTTCCAATTTGATGCCCTCCTCTGTCGCATCGGCTGGGACTGTGGAGGAGAGGTAATGCTATGGCAGTATTTCCAGTATCTCCCCCTGGTTCTGGTTAAAATACATAATTTATGGCATTATCCATTTAGTCTAACTTATTAAAAGCTTTTTTTATCAGAATAAATATTGAATTTTATTGAATAATTTCTTTTTTTAGGTAAAGGAAGATCCTAAAAGGTTTTCAAGACTGCAAGGGGTCACCTAATGAGCATTAAGACCCGGAGTGCTGTTGGACTTCTTCATGTCAGCCCAGAACATGTGGTTGTAGAGAACTGCCTTCAGAATTCTGGGGGAAGATGATTTCCAACCAAGATTTATGCATTCAGCCAAACTGTCAATCAATTACCCCAAAACTGAACTCCCATATGCAGTTTCCAAGGAAGCTACTGGCATGTGTATTACAATGAATAAAAGGAGTAAACCAAGAAAGAACATGGCTTAAGATCTAAGAAAAAGGACCCACACAGTAGAGCAGAGAAGGGAATTTTCAGGATAACGATGAAGAGACACGTCAGGACCTCTGTACAGCCAGCCTGGAGAGCAGCCCGGAGATCAGCCTGGTCCAGGGACGAACAGGAGGTCAGAGGGCATCAAGAGGAAAACAGAACGGCTAGGTTCCCAGATGTGTGTGAAGATATTCCTAGAAGGTCAGAGGTGTGTTGCAGGAAGAATTCGTGACACTATGTCAAAAACTAATGAAATGAAAAACGGGTAATTACTAACTTCAGGGGGAAAAAAGTGTAGAAGACAGCAACTATAACCATAATATAGTAGTGTGTTTCTCTGTGAATAATATACAGGTATATGTGGCATGATGATGAAATAAAACTGAGTATTGATTTAGCAAAGTGTGGTAGAACTATATTGAAAGGAAATGTGTGGATTTGTATGTGGTGTCTGATGGAACATCAGAATCTTCTACAGGAGCAAGCTAATAAATAATATCTAAACAATAATGGTAAAGAATGATGTTTAGAAATACAAAAACTACTGTCAGAAGGAATAGCTAAGAAGCTGAGAGTTGTTGCCTCTGAAGAGGGGCCGGGTGGTAAGACGGGGCTTACGGCTACTGCTTCTCACTATTAGCCTCCAGGTACAATTTGACTTTAAAACTTTCTGTATAAATATTTCAATAAAAGTAGAAATGTAGTTTTAAAATGTGTCTGTGTGTATTACCTAAAGGCACCTTTTGTACTACCTTTGCTCTTAGCAAAATTTGGACAGACCAACATACTAGTCCAAGTTCTGGAAATTACTGGCTGTGTGATCCTAGGCAAGTTGCTCAGTCTCTCTGAGAGAAAGAAAGACAGACAGAGAGAAGGAGAAGGGCCCAGGGCAGTCTCCATAGTTGCACGTCATTGGTTTTCTGCACAGTTTGACTCCACAGGTGGGCACAGGGCTGAGCAGGACAGGAACCAGGCCAGGGGCCTCCCACATGGGAAGCACACCCCAGTTGAGCACATGGGTCCACACGGGCCGGGGCTGGGATTCAATCCTTGGACCCTGGGGCTGCAAGACGAGTGCTCAACCCACTGAGCCATCCCAACATCCCCAGAGCCTCCATTTTTTTCATCTAGAAAATTGAGATAATGTAAGTGTCTACATCACCGAATTACTGAGGATAAAATGATATCATACCTGGGCCTGCAGGTAGAAGCCCTCAATAAAAGGTGTCTACTATCGTGGTTATTGGTGTTTCAATTTCACTTCCTCCAATTCCTAAGGGATTAAGCATGGGCAACTCAGTTAACTTCTCTGAGCCTCATCTTTAAAACTGGAATAAAATACCTCAAGCCTCTGAGAAGGTAATTGGGATGATGAGTGTATATTGCTTGGCACCTATCCCTTGAAACCTCAGATTTCTCCTTAAAATGGGAAATATTTTAGGGTTTCGTGTGAATGAAATAAAGTGACATAGCAAAAGTCTCTAGCACAATACCCAGGACCCATTTATTTACTTAACAAAGCTAGCTATGCTTAAGACTAACAACTTTTTTAAGTCATAAAAGTATCCATTAAACTTATATAGTGCTATATGTCAAATATATCTCAATAAAATTGAAAGAAAAGAGTCATAGAAGTAAGACATGTTTGAAAAATTTAGGAAAGTTTAAAGACAAATCATCAGTAATTGCACTACCTCCTGATCTTGGGGGGCATCTACTTCATATATTTATTACATCAGTCAATACAGGGTAGATCATGCTACACAGGAAACCATACAAAAATCCCAGTGGTTTAACAGCAAAGAGGTGTATTTCTGTTTATACCCAGATCAGACATACCTACAAATTCACGTGACAACCAGGTGTGCTCTTACCCATATGGTGGCTTCTCGGATCTCCCTCCACCTTGACCATGTTCCTATTGCTTCTGAAGCGGGGGGGGGGGGGGGGGGGGGGGGGGGGGGGGGGGAAGGACGGGAGTGTCAGAAATTAAACACTACCACCTGGAAGTGACCTGGTTACGTCCCTCACATTTCACTGGCCACAGCAAATCACGGTCCATACCTTATCTCAGGGGGTGAGGAAGCCTGCAAGTGGTGGGGAGCTGACTATGGTGAGCAGTAGTGATGTCTGGCCCACACATCACAGAGCTGAGAGCTCATGGTACATAGCGGGGTAGGCAAAAACACCCCAGAATTACCTTGCTTTGTTGTCAGAGTGGTGGTGCACTCACAATTGCTCCTCCCAATCAAATGGTCAACCAAAGTTTTGATCTAGAAGTTTAGAAAAGTTTGCATCTTGAGTTGTGGAAGAAATGTCCCGAGTTGTGGCAAACAGGTGACTGGTTCTTCCTCCACAACAGTGCACCTGCCCACACCACACTTCCCATTCAGTGGTTTTTGACCAAAAACAGCAAGACCCCTGTGCTACACCCGCCCTAGTCACCCGATCTTGCCCCAAGCAGTTTCTTTTTTTGTGTGTTTCCCTAATGCAAAAAGTCCTCATAGGGAAACTTTTTGCTGATGTGGAAGATGTGAAATAAAACATGGCAGAAACACTCAAAGGCATCAAAATCAATGACTTCAAAAACTGTTCTGAGCCATGGAAAAAGAGTTCCAACAGGTGTATTGCATCAAACAGAGAGCACTTTGTGAGTGACTGAAGTTTAAACGTGTAAGAGTAAATACACAATTTTTATAAATAAATTCCAGTTGGGGGGGGGCCCTCCCTTGTAGGTCATGCCTGCTGCCTTCGTCTTTTACCATTATGTCATGAAATATTCTTTGAAAATGTGGTAAACATGCAGCTTGAATAAAAGACTTTAAGTGCGACGGTGACACAATTTCCCTCCTCCTCTTTCTCTTCCTCCTCTTATTCTTCTAATTCAGGGAACTGCATGTATGTAGGTCCAGGTCCTAGATCCTTGCATGCCATGGCTCCGACATGTCTTCCCTGTCCTTCCTGGCTGACTCAGGACAGGCAGGTCCTGTCATTTCTTCTTGGGAGAGCTTGTGCAGTTCCACGGTGTTGTTCCCTCCAGAAGTAACACGTTTGGAGGTGAGGCCAAGAGCACCTGCTGAACAACTGCTGGATTAACAACTCCACATGTGGGGTGTGGCTGCACGCGGCTCTGCTGTGGCCTCCTTGCACAGACAGACAGCCGGTGGTGTGAATGTGCAGTGTTAAAAGTGACACCAGAGTGGTGGAGGTGTCACTGTCAGCTGTTGCAAGAGATGACACCCGGGCCTGCAGGGATGGGTGAGAGCTCAGGAGCGGCAGCCCCTCCCTGCTTGGGTCCCAGGAACCCAGGGACTGAAGGGAAAGGGTCCAGGAGGAAGGCAGCTTGGTCAGCCCACTGAATGGGAGAATTTTGTCCCAGGCATGCTAAGTACAGGAAACTGAAATGTGGGCATGGCAAGGAACAGGTGGCCGTCAAGAGACTGGGAGCCACAAGAGAAGAAGTCAGTGAGTCTCCAAGCCCTGCTCTGCAGGGGGCTGCTCAGTTCCATTTCCTCCAACAAACTTTTGCTAGATGCCCATTCTGATCATGCAGATGGAACAGTTGTGATTTTCACAAACGAGGTTAAAGACAACCTCTAAGGTTTATAATCCAGCTGTGGAAACGTTCCTGACACACTGAAACATTTAAAGAGGATGCAAAGTGCACACCTGTCTGGCTTGGGCTGCATGAGCCGATGGTCAGGGTTTTAGAGGACTTCGGAAAAGGGAGGGTCTGTTGAAGGGCTCCTGCCTTCTCAGCAGGCTACCATCCATGGAGGTCCCCTGAGAAGAGGACACAGGAGCAAGCAGACAGGAGGGGAGATGATTTACTTCTCCAGCAGCATGGGAATGGGCAAGGCAGTCATGTCAAACCATTTTTCAGATGGAGAAACTGAGACCTAGACGACCTAACCAGCTTTCCCTGGAGGGTGAGTGAGCTGCAGCTGAAGCTAAGATGGCCAACCTAGTGCATTCTGCAGAAAGATGTGTGTGCAGGTTCTCTTCTCTCACAGGCTATGCCTGTAGGTTTAAGATCTGACCTGTGTCCAGCATCAGCCAGGGCCTGGACAAAGATTCATTGCAAAGTAAAACTCAAGAGCATAAATGCCTTTGGGAGTGAAACAAAACAACTCACTTCTAGCTTTACTGTTTACAAAGCACTTTCCTATTTATTATCTCATTGTCTCCTCACAACAACCATATGGCAAGCATATTATTACCATTTTGCAACTTAGGAAACTGAGGCTCAGAGAGAGAATTCGGTTTCCTAGAACTCGTTAGGATGGATGGAGCCCAGGTCGCTGACCTCACCTCCAGACACTCTCGTATCTCATACGTCACGCAGGATAACCCGGATGGGAGCTGCTTTGCTTACCCTGTCCCATGTCCTTTTCCAATGTGGCCTGTCCTCTACAAGCCCGGCCAGAGCTGACTGGACCAGGCGTGGATTTAGAGCAAGCTCGTCCCACCCAAACCCGTGGGCTTTGAATGCGGCCCAACACAAATGCATGAACTTAAAACATTGTGAGAAGTTTTTGCGGGTTTTTTTAGCTCATCAGCTGTCACTCGTGTTGGTGTATTTTATGTGTGGCCAAGACAATTCTGCTTCCAGTGTGGTCCAGGGAAGCCAAAAGGTCGGATACCCCTGATTTAGAGGAACTGGTTAAGAGCCAGTTAGATCCTTCAGTAGATCTGGCCTAAGTCTGCACAGGGAGGACCAGGGATCTGGGGAAACTGAGGGAGATACTGGGAGGATGTTAGTGTTTAGAATGGCTGTTGCTGATGTCCTCAAAACTGCCCTTGTTTCTCCCTCACCGCCCACTCTTCACACCCTCACATACCCTGGAATCTGAGCTCTGGAGCCACGATGACCTCCTCTTTCTCCGCCCAAGTGTCGTAGGGTTCCCTGCTCCATACAAGTCAAGTAACCCAAAGTACCTAGGAGAGCTGCCCTGCAGGATCTGCGGGGTCTGGGTTCACCTGCCCGGCCCCAGCAAGAAAGGTGGCACCTTTCTGGGGCAGGGGCAGGGGGGCACAGAGCCTGCTTACTGCACGCCCTCTCTGGAGTCGCATGGGCGGGACCACTGGGCCCACCTCGGTCTGTGCTGAGACCTGCAGATGACATTTCCACCAGATTTGTGCTGCTAGCCCAGCCTCTGGACTGGCAGCCACCTTGGCCTTATGTGCTCGCCCTACTCATGGGCTCAGGCTTGAGCTACTTATTGTAATGAGCCTTGCAAGCTTCCTTTCCGGTGCATTTGAGGAATGTTGCTGAGGGCCTGTGTGTGTCAGGCCCCGCCCCGTGAGCACACGTTTCAGGTTCGCTCCCCGCCGTGCCCGTGGAAGCAGCTTTCCCATCAACCTGGCTGCTTGGCCGTGAAGCTGGGCTTCTCTCAGGCCAGAGTTTTCACCTCCTTCTTTATCAGCACTTCAGGCGGTTTCTCTGGCCTTGCTGTCCTTGCAGCTCTGGGTCAGAGGCCATCACTCCCATCTAATTCCTGGGAAGCTGGGTTCTGGCCCATCCTTTTGCTGGGCATTGCGTGTGTCCCAGCCCCACAGGCATCAGCTGCACTTGTGCTAGACTGGGTCATACTAACATGGCCATTCAGGAGACTCCGTCCCGAGCCCGGCTTTGAGATGCTGCCGGAAAAGCAGGGACTTTGAGCGCCAGAGACCATTTTCACAGCTTACAGATGTCCCCAGCTCCTCCTTACTAAGCACCTTCCCTTCTGTACCCTATCCCTCCTCAGTCTCTCTCTTTTCCTTCACCACCAAATAGCCTCGAAGGTGTGATCTCCAAGAGCAACTCTCTTGTTCCCCCTTTCTCTCCTCAGTCTCAGGTCCGAGCCCACTATACCTGCTTCAGAAGCAACTGCATTGTTTCCACCCCACTCTCACATGCCCTTTTCCTTCCCTTCCCACAGTGTTCCTCCCTTCCCCCAGGTCTCCCTCGCTTAGCCTCGGTGTTACTCAGACTCTTCTCCTCCCCTGACCACATCTTTTTTTATATAAGATTTATGTTATTGTTTGAGAAAAGGTGTGTGAGAGAGAGAAGGGGGAGGGCCCAGAGCAGTCTCCATAGTTGTCCATCATTTGTTGTGACATGGTTTCATTCCACACAGGTGGATGTGGGGCCGTGTGAGGTGGGAACCAAACCAGTGGCCTCCCGTGTGGGAGGGGAGAATATTCGCCGCCATCCTGGTGGTTACCTGCACACAGCTCAGCATACGGGTTTGCATAGCGCGGGCCTGGGAATCGAACCCCGGATCTCGCCATTGCAAGGCAAGCTCTCAACCGCTGAGCCATCCTGGCATGTCCCCAGACCACATCTTACTTTTCCGTGGAAGCACATCACGACCTCCTCAGTTTCCAGGTAAGAGAATGGAGGCTCGGCAAACACTCGTAAGCCACCTGCAGTGGTGCAGCTGGGATGCAGCAGAGCAGAGATGTGCATGGAGCCCGAGCAGAGACCCACCCAGGCTTCCCAGCTGCAGAGACTGGAACTCAGCAAACACCACCAGCCATGGGCTGCAATCATGCCGGGGCCCGGAGCCCCTCACAGCCCCTCCCTGCCGCCTTTTCTCCCACCAGGCCACACGTCTTGATGCGTATCCAATTTAAACCACCATGTCCCGTGTCACCAGCACGTTTCTGTCATGAGGAGGAAGGCTGCGCGTTGCGCCATCGCTTAAGAAGCCGTGTGCGGCTTCGTTCCGTGAGTGGCCTGTTGCTATTTGCTCGCTTCCCTTAGATTGCTGCTCTCCCACTTCACTGTGGGAGTGCTTTAGCATTTAAGGAAACTCACCCTTTGCCATATGTGTTGCAAATATTTTTTTCCAGTTTTTTTTTTTTTTTTTATAGTGGGATTTTAACATACTATGCAGTCAAATTTTCAATATTTATTTTCTGGCTTGACATTTACTGTCAATCCAGTCAGCCTTCTGCAGCATTCTCCTGGGCTTTGGGGGCGCAGGGTCTGCTTTCGCCCTGCCCAGAGCCACGGAGGTGGCTGGATGGCTGTGGTCCGCACTCAGCTCTGCCAGGCTTGCAGTCACTGTGGGCCTGGGCTTGCTCAGTAACAGCGAAGCCCACATGCGAGCCCCCACCCCCCTTGCGGATGCCCTGGTGAGGATGAAGGAAAGGTACAGCAGATGCCCATCACCCTCCATCTGCCCGGGGTGGGTGGCTGGGGCAGAGCAGCAGGCGACCTCGGACACCCACTGGCAAGAGAGGACTGGTAGCTGGTGGGTGAGTGAAGGGTGGGGAGGAGAAGGAAGGAGGAGGGGTCTGGGGGCAGGAGGAGAGCACAGCGCCTTTCCCGTCCAGCTGAGAACAAAAGTGTGCGCGGAGATGGCGTATTTGCAGGACGAGGAGGCTGCCTTGGCAGGCACAGGTTCCTGTGAAGAAGGAGAGGCTGGAGGACGGGCCGGGGAGCCCAGGGCGCGGGGCCGGGAGCCACGCTCTGCTCGCAGAAGCAGGGGCAGCGACAAGCCCCCCACAGCGGGCAGGGTGGGGGTGGTGTGTTCCAGGTAGAGACAGCAGGGAAGGGCGGAGCAGCCTCTTGGCACAGGCTGGCGATGCCCTAATTAAACCGCGGGTACATTTCCCAGCCCAACTGTCAACCTCGTGCTGCGCAAGCCAGGAATGAATATTCCCAAAGCGCCGACAGAAGGAAGTTCTTCATGGAAACGGAGCCCGAGGGCGTGAAGGGAAAACAAGCCCTGTTCACACGCAGGCCGCGCGTCCGCTCGGCGCAGCCCGAGGGGGCGCCGGGAGCCCCCAGCGCGCAGATGTGCAGCAGCCCCAGAGCTGCGGGCTCTTTTCCTGCCGAGCCGGCGCCCCCTTCAGCCGGCCGGGCGCAGGCGGCCCCCTCCGTGCCAACGATCCCGGAGGGGCGGCTTCCCCGAGCTTCTCCCGTCGCGGGTGTGTCCTTGGCTCCAGCGGGCTGCCCCCAAATGCCCTCGCCCTGTGTCCCTGTGAGCCTGTGACTGTGAGCACGTGACTCCCCATGGCCTTACTTCTTAGTTCTTCCCTAAACACGAGGTCAATAGCAAACTCTTGGCCGCTTGTGAGGACTGAAGGAGATACATATATACTGCTGGCTATAATCATCGCTCCGGAAATAAGAGGAGATTTGAGGAAGGGAGAGCAGAGAATACCTTTTTTAAAGGAATTTCTTCTTTTCCTGCTCCCGGACGTTGCCTGCTGTTCCTCCGCGTGCTGCAGTGGCTGCAAGAAGATTCTGCAACAAGAGGTCATTCTATGGCGCCCCTGGCCAACCCCCACCAGAGCTTCTTCCACTCACAAAGCAGCTGTCCAGCCATCACCATCTCTGGCCCCAGCTCATCCTGGGCACCCAGGCCTCAGCCAGGTCCAGATCTTGTGGTTTCAGGACCAGCCATGAGGCTCTGCCACCCTCCCCGTCTTGGTGTCCCTGAAGAGGCGTTAGTGAGGGAGGTGAGAGCGTGGGCTTGGGGGCCAGATGGCCCAAAGTTGACCCCAACTTGATGGCCCCAATAGCACCTGGTCCCTCAGGGGCCCACATTGCTATTCACTCTGCCCCTAACCTGCCCCCTTGAGCTCAGTGTCGCCTCTCTGTATCTGCCTGTCTCTCCTCTTGACTTGCATATCCTAGGGCAGGTGCCTTCTTCACTCTGCTTTCCCAGCACCTAGCTCAGGGCCTGGCACACGGTAGGTGCTCAGTGAATGTAACCCGCAATATAGATGGTGGCCTTGATAGTGCGGGTGAGTAGCACTCAGGAACCTCTTTCCACAAATAATCAACACCTCTAAGCTTCACCACTGCTCAGTTCTTTGGGCAGGACAGGCTACCTAATTTGCAGGGCCCATTGCAAGTGAAAACATGGTTCCTTTGTTGAAAAGTGAAGAACTGCAAGATGGTGACAATGGAGCATTAAACGCAAGCACAGAGCCCTTCTGAGTATGGGCCTGTGCACTGTGCCAGTCACACACCCAGGAAGCAGCCCTGCATTTTTGTCTCGGAGGTTAGCTGCGTGGGCGTCTCCTATTAAAATATTACCACCACCACCCTTTCTGGGGCAATGCCTGTAATGTGGTCATGCTCAGCTGAAGAGCAGCATTTCCCTTGTTAGGAAAGAGTTTCTGAAAACTCTGGAATCACTGGGAGAGGATGTGTCCATTCTTCCAGACAGGCTCTGATTAATGTAGCTCTGATTAAAAGCAAAAACAAGACCCTGAGTAGATTCTCCCTCAGGGTGACTATTAAGGCACAAGCTTCCCAGCCCCTGCTGTGCCCTTTGTCTTGCTAATCAGGTCTCTCTTGGGTTCCATGACTACTTAGTGAGCATTCACTGTGTGCAGGAAGTGCTATCAGCCCCCGGAATACAGCAGCGACCAGTGTAGATGAAGCCCCTACCCTCCCAGGGCTGACATGGTAGTGGGACAGACAGACAATAATTATAAATAAAGAGAAAAATATATAGTATGTCAGGTAGTGCTATCTGGCAAACAAACAACAACAACAACAACAAAAACCCTCAACAACAATAAAGGCAGGTTAAAGGGACAGAGAGTGTGATAATGTAATGGTAGACAGAGAGGTCAGGGAAGGCCTCCCTGAGGAGGTGATTTTAAATAGAGACTTGAATGAAGCAAAGGGCAAGCCATGCCCAGATCCATGGTTAGAGTGTTCTAAGATGCAGGAATAGCAGGTGCAAAGGCCCTGTGGCAGGAATGTGACTGGCAAGAGCAGCGTGGAAGCAGACTGAGGTGATGTGGGAGGAGATGGGATCTGAGAGGTTATGGGGACTCATAACAGGAAGGAACTTGTAGGCTCTGTGAGGAGTTTGGATCTGCTACCAAGTGGCCAGAGGGCAAGAGCTCATTAATGTCATTTCTCTTACCAGAGGTGACTCCCAAACTACTTTTCCTAGGTCTGACAATTAACTTTGAGAACTTTCCACTGTATACTTATGTTTACAGCACTGTACAAATAAGTCGGTAAGGTTTTCATAACCTTGGTAGATCATTGTCTCACAGCTGTGTTCGTGTCAATGTGTGGCGGTGTCTTGCTGAGTGGCATTTATTATTGTTGTTGCGTGGTTTTGTGTGCCATTACAAGAATGTCAGAGCTTGAATTAGAGCAACAAAAATCATTAAATTTCTTGTTAAACTTGGCAAGAGTGAAAGTGAAATCAGGGACATGTTAGTCCAAGTTTATGGGGATAATGTCATGAAGAAAATGGCAGTGTTGGGGAAGCCGGGATGGCTCAGTGGGTTAAGCGCTCACTTTGCAGCACTGGGGACCAGGGATCAAATCCCGGCCCCGGCCCGTGCGGAACCATATGCTGAACTGGGAGCTCCCCCAGTTCAGCTCCCTCTCTGTCTCTGTCTCTTTATCTCTCTCTCTGTCAAAAATAAATAAATAAATAAATAAATAAATAAATAAATAAATAAATAAATGAAGAAAGAAAGAAAGAAAGAAAGAAAGAAAGAAAGAAAGAAAGAAAGAGGGGAAGCCGGAATGGCTCAGTGGGTTAAGCGCTCACTTTGCAGCACCGGGGACCAGGGATCAAATCCTGGCCCTGGCCCGTGCGGAACCATATGCTGAACTGGGAGCTCCCCCAGTTCAGTTCTCTCTCTGTCTCTGTCTCTGTATCTCTCTCTCTGTCAAAAATAAATAAATAAATAAATAAATAAAAAAGAAAGAAAGAAGATGGCAGTGTACAAATGGATTAAATGTTTTTCTGAGGGGAGAGAAAGTGTCACTGATGAAGAGAGGTCAAGGTGGCCAGTAATGAGCAGAATTGATGACAACATTGTAAAAATTCATCAGGTTGTGCATCCAAATCATTGGCTGACTGTGAGGAGCATAGCAGACCAAGTAAACATCAATAGAGAAACAGGAAAATCTGAACTGAAAATCTTGGCTCAAGAAAAGTATGTGCAAAAATGGTCCTGAAGCAGCTCACCAATGAATAAAAACAAAGGAGTTGAAGTTTGCCAAGACCTTTTGGAGAGGCAAGACGATGTTTTGGGCTGTGCTATCACTGGTGATGAAACATGGGTGTACCAATACCACCCTGAAACAAAGCGTCCAAGTATATAATGGAAGTCAGCCAATTCTCCATGACCAAAAATGTTCTGTCAGTCCCAATCAAGAGTTAAAACGATGTTGCTAACCTATTTTAATATCAGAAGAATTGTTCATTATGAATTTGTACCAACTGGACAGTCAACCAAGTTGACTATTGGGAAGTGCTGAAAAGGCTGTGTGAAAAAGTTAGACAGAAACAACCTGAACTTTTCACCAACTCATGGCTTTTGCGTCACGACAATGCACCAGCTCATGCCTCACTGTCCGTGAGGGAGTGTGTAGCCAGTAAACAAATTAATGTATTGGAACTCCCTCCCTACTCACCTGATCTGGCCCCCAGTGACTGTTTTCATTACCCAAAGATAAAGGAAATATTGAAAGGAAGACATTTTGGTGACATTAGGGCATTATGAATAAGAAGACAATGGCTCTGATGGCCATTCCAGAAAAAAAAGGTATAGAATGGCTTTGAAGGGTGGACGAGGCTCCGGCATCACTGCGTAGCTCCCCAGGGGGAGTACTGTGAAGGTGACCGTAGCGATGTGCAGCAATGAGGCATGGAGCGCTTTTTCTAGGATGAGTTTGTGAACTTGTCAGTCTTCACACTCAGCGTCCATGTTTCAGCAGCACCTGTGGGGAGCCATGGCAGACCGAGGGCACACATGGAATGAGAGGATGCTGGGCGAGCTTCTCTTCTGTGGTCACAGCTTTGGGACTTGGGTCCCGTTTTAAACTCTCTCAGTTGGACTCCTTTATTGCCATGCAGGTTTGTTGGGAGGCTCTGGATATGCAGCACCTAGTAGGAAGCCTGGCACACTGTGGGCTCTCCGAGGTACTTGGTAAACATAAGCCACAACGCTCACCCCTTTTACCTTTCCCAGCGGGCTCACCGGGTCCGCCGTTGGTTTTCATCACAGCATCACTGGAATTCCAGTGTCTCCACCCTCTTGAGGAACGATACTATTTTGTTATTTGTATGTGCATTATCTTCCAATTTCCTTCCTGAGGGGAAAAGCAAAGGAACTTAATGATTGTTCAGTACCAACCCCCGGCCTGGCACCTTGAACAAACGATTCCATATCAT
Organism: Craseonycteris thonglongyai; assembly: GCA_004027555.1. NCBI lineage: Eukaryota > Metazoa > Chordata > Mammalia > Chiroptera > Craseonycteridae > Craseonycteris > Craseonycteris thonglongyai. Next base: position 64,171 of record PVKE010000184.1, read on the forward strand.
CCCCTGGCAAGCCCTGGATGCGGATACTGTTATCCCATGTTATGGGCAAGGAAGCTGAAGCTCAGAAAGGCTCAGGGATGTAGTGACACCGCTAGTAAATGACAGGCCTGTGGTCAGCCTGGTGACAGTGGGGGAAGAAAACCCAAGAGCTAATGGTTACGGACACAGGCGGACTCTGGGTTCTGATGCCGGGGTCCGAATCCTTCCTGTGCTTCTTCCACAGAAGTTACTGAGACTACCATCTAGCTGCTGTGTGCCTCAGTTTCCTCATCTGTAAAATAACCCCATAGGGTTATTGTAAGAAAGAAAAACAGGGAAGCTGGGATGGCTCAGTGGGTTAGGCGCTCACTTTGCAGCCCCGGGGACCGAGGATCGAATCCCGGCCCCGGCCCGTGTGGACCCACATGCTGAACTGGGGAGTGCCCCCAGTTCGGTTCTCACCGGGGTGAGACCCTGGCCCAGTTCCTGCCCTATGCAGCCCTGCACCCACCTGTGGAATGAAACTAAGTGGAAAAACCAATGATGTACAACTATGGAGACTGTTCTGGGCCCTCCCCCTTCTCTCTGTCTCTGTATCTCTCTCTGTCAAAAGCAAATGAAGAAAAAAATGAGAAAACTCATGTGTACCTTTAGGACAGTCCCACCTGGCACACAGTAATTGCTCAAATACTCTTAACTATTGGAAAGTCATAACCTGATATTTTCTTAGTAATGCTTTCTGAGTTAAAGCTGCTAAGCCTACCCTTCCCTAGGCTGCCCCAAAGGCAGTGAGCTGGGGGAAAGCGTGGGTAGAGGGTCTCATTTCAGTGGCCACAGAAGGCCACAGCAGCACATCCCACCCCACATGCTCCTCTGCACGGGGCCTTGAATTCCCCTCGCTTTTGAATCCGGAACCAGGAGTGGCACCACCTGAGTTGTGAGCCTGTGTCAGAGAAGGCTACACAGGGAAGCCTGCCTCTCTTGGGCTGCTCCCTCTGTAGAAGCCAGATGCCACAGAAGGGGTCCAAGGACCAGGCACCCTGAAGAGACCCTGGATGCCCTTAGACCTGCCAGCATGCCAGGGAAGCTGTGTTGGGCCCTGCAGACCAGCCCACCCATAGCTGACACCATGAGCGCCGCCCCAGCTCCCCACCGGAGGCCTCCGAACCGTGCAGAGGGGCGGGTCAGCAGAGGCCGGCTGCTTGGCGGGTCCAAGAGATGCCTGGGACTGTTCTGACAGCTCCAGTGCCTTTACACGGTGTGTGACCTGCACAGAGGGGCGGCCCCATGCAGGGCTGCCTGTGAGGACAATTCTGGGCCGTTCCCAGCCTGTTGCTGCTGTGTGTATCTCTTCCCAGCTCCATGTTCAGCGACACTGTGGTGGCTTGAAATGGCCATGATGGGGTAACCACACCATAGAAATGCCGAACACTACCAATCAGGGTCCTCCCACCTCACCACCATCACTCCCCAGAACAGGCTCAGCACTGGGCATGGGCTCCTTCCTCCCTGAGGGGGACAGATCTCGCATGACTGCACGGCCTGCACAGAGCCTGGAGCTCCAGGCCGGGGGTGGGCTGGCCGGGCTGGCCACAGACGCGGGCCACCTGTCTTCTGTTGCTTTGACCATTACACTAGTGCAGGGCGCTCTCCTGCTACCTCACACGGTCCCAGGTGAACAGCATGCCTCTCATTTCATATTTGGGCAAACCGAGGCCAAAGTCCTTGCTGAAGTCTGTGCAGCTGTTGAGCAGAGACGAGTTAATCTCAGGTCTATTGGACAGAAGGGGCCTTTGAAATCCTGTGCCCTGACCTCTCCCTGTCCAGGCTACAGAAGCTCAGGGCAGGGAGGGAACTTTAGTTAGAGTTTCCACAGCAAGTTAGAGAAGAGCCAGGATGGGAATTCAGCCCCCCTGGACCCTACGCCCTTGCCCTGCCTCTGGGATCCTCTCAGTAGCCACTCCCACCGTCTGACAGGGACCCTGGTTCCTCGAGTGCAGCCTGCCAACCCCTTGCTGGTGGCTGGTTGTATGCAGGCTCAAATAAAGGCATCACCTCCCTCTCTGTCCCTGACCCGCGTGTTTGGCCTGGCCTAGAGTTTGCCTAGGTGCTTCTGCACTTTGTATTCTGCTTATCTCCTTGCAGGGTCAATATTTGCTATTTAAATGAAGGCTGTTTGCCTCTGTTTGAGATTCTGCATTTTGCCCTGTATTTTGGGTCATGGAAGGGAGTATCTGAGGTTAGTGAGGTGGCTTGAAGCTCCCAGCAGCCACTGGGACCACAGAGTGGCCTGAGGCAGAGAAAAAATCTGCCCAGGATGCTCCTTCCCGTTCCTATTTTCACTGCTTCATCCATATTGATATTTGTAACCATATTCTTATTCATGTTCACATCTATTCATTCAAGGAATTGTTTCCTGAATGTCCGCCTCCTTCTAGCACTGCTAGGTCTGGAAAGCGTGGAGGTGAATCAATACAATGTGTGGTAAAGATGGAGAGATGCGTTCTGGCCCAAACTCATTTCTCCATCCCAAGATCTCCTGTGTGATTATAGCTCCCAGCATCCACTGCGGTTAGATGTGCTCAACTGATGAGTTTTGGCCAATGGAACATCAAGAAAAGAGACAAATGCCACTTTCCAGGCCTGTCCCCAAATGACCCCAAAATCTTTTCTCCATTTTCATCTGGAAATCAGAAGAGAGCTCCAAGGCTGCCCCCAGACAACACGGCAGCCACTAGATACCTATGGCTATTTAAATTGAAATGGATTGGAATGAACAGAAATGAAAAATTCAGTTCCTCTGTCATACTAGCCACATGTCAAATGTTCAACAGCTACATATGCACAGAAACCTCGGAAAGTTCTAATGGAGGGTGCTGCTCCAAGATTCTCAGATCCAGAATGGCATCTGAATGACATGGAAGGCCACCACTGACTAGGAATAGCCTGTGGAGCTAAATGTGAGAGGGAAATAAACTTTTACTAGGCTCAGGTTGGGGGTGGGGGGGAATGTGTGTTATTTTCTCTAATTTATACACATCCCTTGGTCTGGAGGACCTTTCCATCTAGTGGAGGGGAGCAGATTAAGAGCAGCCAGTCCTGTATGGTGCAGGATGCTGAGCTAGAGGGGCACCTGGAGACGAGGAGGGAAGGTCAGAGAAGGCCCAACCCGAAGGTCAAACAGGAGTGTCAGGCAGAGGGAGATGGTGGAGCACTTGCCTCTGTCTCGCTCCCTTGTTTCCTAAAACCTGCCTCTGCATCCTGGCACCCAGGGTCTCCTGCTCTCTTCCTTCTCTGGGTCAGACACCACTGCCTGGTCCTCCGTTGGGGCCCTTACTGCCTCTCTCGGTGCCTCCTGTTTGGGGGAGGGAGCTGATTTCACTGGAACGGAGGAGGGGTGCCTGAGGCCAAATCATTTCCTTGGCCACAGAACCTGTAGGAGTGGGAGCTGGGATGGGCCAATGAAATGCAGGGGCTGCAGGAGCTAAAGATAAGGACCTGTCTTGACCCAGAGGATTCTCAGCAGGTGGGAAGCCAGCCTGGAGCTAGGGGGGTCTCCTCTTTCTCACCACCTGGGAAGAGCCTCCTGGCAACCGGAAGCACCGTGGAGGAACGCCGAACCAAGAAATGAAGAGAGACCAATGCCCAGGACACTGGGCACCTAAAAGCAGGTGGGGCTGGGCTTCTTGCTTAGATGAGCTCATGAATGCCCTTTTAAATGGAGCAAGTTCAACGGGGACACACTCTTCCTCGGATCAAGGCATTTTCTCAGGCAGAGCTCTGATAAACTGATTTATACAGTGGTGAATCAGCAGTGATCAGCAGTAGTTGGGAGGGACGTTGGGCTCTATTTTCAGGGTGGGGAGCTTTACTGTGTTCACACAGAGGTGACAGAAAGAAGGGGTATGGGGCATTCTGGGCGGATCATTAGCAGAAGGGAGAGCAGTAATATACCCCGAATGTGGGATGGAGTGGACAAAGCGTGGATTCCTTACAGAAGCCTCTGAAGCCCGATGAAGACAGTGGTCCTTGACTGTCAGCCTCTGGCCCAGGTGGGAACAGCTGGCCTGTAGTGAGGGGACATCTCCTACATCTCCAGGTCTCCCAGACTCAGAGCCCACTGCCCCTGGGCCTGGGGCCGCCTGCCTGAGGGTAGACTGAACTCCCTCTTCTCCCCAGGAGTGTGGGGGAGGAGGAAAGAGCAACACAGGAGGCGGGAGGCCCTGACCGTGTGGGCCCCGAACTCACAGACAGCCTTGGGCCCATAGCTGCCGGTCTTCAGACCTCAAGCTCTGCTCCAGTAAGGTAAGTTTTTTGTTTTTTTTTATTTGTTTGGTTGTTTTTGCTACTATACCAGCCAGGGTAACAGTAGGAAACAGATCACTCACTCAAAGTAGAAGGACTTGACAGTTTAATAAAGAAACGATTTCTACCGTGAAGGTCAAGGTGCAGGTCATCATGAAAAATCTGTCCTTACCCCTAGGCCTAAAGGCACAAAGCTGCAAGGAATGTTACAGATCCCAGCAAGAGAGCCACTGCATAGAGTCCTGACTGGCAGGGACGCAACCTGGTCCATGGGGGGGGGGAGTCCTGCGGGGGCTCTCTTGCTGCTTCTCCCCTCCCTCCTGCCGTGTGCCCCCTCCCTCCTTCCAGGGGCCCCATTGGCTTCCAGGAACACTTGGTCCAGTCCCAGGCAGAGAAGCTGGGCTATCTGAGTGGCAGGCTCTCTCGCAATCATCCCAAGATTCCTCCGTGTTTCAGAAGGACACATCTAATGGTGACTAGGCAGGAACTCTGAAGCCAGAAACCTGCCTTCCAATCTCACTTCCAGTATTGTTACTTCTCATGCCTCTGGGTTCGCCCCTATACCATGGGGGTAATAGCAAAATCTGCCTCACACGTCTGAGTGTTAATAAATAGAAGGTGCTTAGGAGAGTCTTGCAGGCATCCAGGCCTCAGCCTGCTTAGGGTATGTCATCAAGCACAGGTACTATGCTAGCCCGTGACCCACGCCATCTTCTTCAGGCCCCCAACAGCTTTGGGGGTGCCCTGTCCCAACGCCTGTGCTCCAAGCCACCGTCTTGGATGCTTTCTTCCCGGGAGCCCACTCCACACTCAGGTCTGTGCGGCACGTCCATCTACTTTCCAGGCCGGTCATTGCTGTAAAATGGGTGGCTGTTTTCTTTTGGGAGACAATCTGGTGCAACAAAAAGAATCTCCATTCTCTCATCTGAAATGTTGGCTTCTTATGAAAGAAAATACATGGGTGTGTGTCCATGTGCTGGATACCAGGCCGGCCACCAAAAAGGCCAATGTTCTTCCTTCCCAGTGGGCCCCGCAGAATCTTAGGACAGCTTTGGTTCCCTAATGCACTTCAGCATCAGACCCCTGAGCCTGTGGTGCTGGTTAGCAATACAGATTCCTGGGCCGTGCCCTGAGATGACAGAGTCGGGCTCTCTGAGGCAGGGCCCTGCCGTCTGCACGTGTCCCATCACCTCAGGGGGTCATGGGGTGGCCAGCACCCAGGCTCCTAGACCAGGGGGGCTGTGGGGAGGACTCTAGCTGGGGCTCGAGAGCACTGCTCGTCGGCACAGTGACAAAGCCCAGTCTCACCATCACACAGCCCTGTCTGATCCTGGGCTCAGCCATGCAATGGCTGCATGACCTTGGACAAGTCCCTTCATTTCCTTGAGCCTGGTTTTCTGCCCCCATCAAATGCAGATGGGAGATGCCAGCCTTGCAGGGCAGTGGAAGGTACCAGTGCAAATGAAAGAATGCACGCAGTATCTGCTATGGAGTCTCCCTCGGTTCCTTCGCATCTCCCTGTGGTGACGAGGGGGCATGAAGGGGAAACAGTTTCCCCCAAGGTGGGCTCAGAGCAGGTGGCCCGGCCGGCTGGCAGAGGAGGGGTTAACGATGACTGTGTCCCAGGAACAATAAGTGGCTGGTGGTGGAAATGCTGAACTGTGATGATGGGGCTGACAGGGGCTATTTTTGGAGCCCAACCGCATGGAGTAATAGGATTGGAGCGGAGGCAAGCATGACCAGAGCCGATGTTCTCAGCTACCGAGGCAACGGCCAGCCGGCTGCGCCAAACAAAACACTCCTTGCCCCCCCACCCCCCGCCAGCACCCCCGATCGGGTTTTATCCTGACCTTCATGAAAGCCACCCTCACAAGCAGCAAGAAAAGATTGCTTTTGATATCCTAACTGTGAGGCCCTCCAAACCTACTGCTCCCACACCTCAGACTCCAGCTTGATGTCCACGGCACAGTGGGGAAACTGAGGCAGGGGTGGTCTGGGTGGGAAGTGAGCTCAGAAGTCTAACTCCAACTGTGCACCAGGGCGGCTTCACCTTTCTATCAAGAACCGATGTGGGAGAAGATTCCTTTTTGCGCTGTACACCTGGGGACAGGTTCCATAGGCTCACCCCCCAAAGTTGCTCTGAAGGGAAAGACAGGGAGGGACACTCCTGCTGTCAGTGCCCAGACGGCCTTAAGAGTGGCTGGACAGAGACCAAGACAAAGGGCGGCTTGCTGTGTGCCCAGTGGTGAGGAGTGGGGGTCACCAGGACTTTAATCTGCTTGGCTTCATACTTTGTGACACAGGCAAAGCTACTTTGTCTCCCACTCCAGGTGCCAGCAGGTCCCCAGGCTGGGCTGGGGCCACCTGCATTCACTCCTGCGCCGACCCCTGCCCTACCAGGACCTCCCCCAGGGCAGACTTGCATTGCTACGAAGTAATACATTTATGAAAGTGGGAATGTACGCAGTTCTCATTCTTTTCCTCATACGTGACCTTCCTGCTAGCCCGCTAGAGGCACCCAGGGCCTCAGGGAGGATTAGGGTTGTAACAGGACACAAAGAGAAAATGAGCTCCAGGCCAGACTCGGCTCTCCAAGCCCACAGCACTGTGAAAGCCGGACTCGGCTGCAGAACAGGCTCTCTAAATTCTGCACGCTGTCCTCTCTGTATCAAGTGCAACGCCGTGGTCCAAGCTGTGTGATTTACTCTAAGCTGATGTGCTGTAGAGAGGACACTGAATGTGACAAGAAGGTGAGATGGAGTAGGACAAATGGGACGTCACAAGGGGTGGCACACAGGGCTGAAATGCTGCCAGGCTCCCTGGAACCCAGTGCCACTGGAAGCCCAGGCTGGACCCCAGAAGCGGGGAAGCAACTCCATAGGTCAAAGGGGACTCAGGACCCAACCTCTACAATGTGCGCCGCCCCCCAGGGTAGAAATGGCAGGAATGAAGGTTAAGGAAGCATGAGAGGGGCCTGGACTAGCACAAGCCCAGGCTCCTAGAATCCTAGCTGTGTGGGACGAAACCAGAAGGGAGCGGAGAGTGGCCGGGGAACTTGCCAAGGAGTCAGCTCTGTGGCCAAGACTGCAGAGCCACCACCATGAGGGAGGGGGTGGTGTCAGGGGTCCTAACCAGGCCTCGGGGCTGCAGCCCCAGAGTGGAGACTGAGCATCAGGTTCCCCTGCCCGGATTAGGTGCAGTGAGTGGACCGCAGACACACTCCACACCCCCGGCAGCCCCCTCCCCCAACCCCCCAGGACGGTAGGACTTTTGCAAGCAAAATAGCCTGTCACCTGCACCCCAGGGACCAGCAGGCTCCGAAGGCACAGCCATATGTCCCCTGCAGCCTAGCAAAAAGGAAGAGGGAGCAAGGAATCAGGAGACAGCCCTGCAGTAGCTCTGACCTTTGAAAAGTCAGGTAGGTATGTAGCTAAAAGAAACTGGATGCACTTGAACTAGGAAGCTTAACTCTCACGTGCCCAGCAAGATGAGGTCAGGCGGTGTGTGTGTGTGTCCAATTGGGCATTGTGCATGTGGAGCCCCTGCCCCAGCTTGCGCAAGCCCAGAGCAGCCCTGCGGGTGATACTGGTCTCAGGCCGGCAGGCAGTGTGGCAATCTTACCACCAGCAGCTGGGCCTGATTTCACCCCAAAGCTATTTCCGAGGGGCAGGTTAGCTGAGCAAATGAAGAGTGTAAACAGGACTGCAGAGGGATTGTATAAGCTCTTTGGGCAAACAAAGTTCCCCAGCCCCTGGGGCTCGCCTGGAAGCACCTATTGACAGGCAAACAAAGGATGCGCTAATTTACCCATTCACAGAGGCCCCTCCCCTTGTCCTCCGTCCTGGTCATGGTCCCTCCCCACCCCCACCCGCCGGTGAGTGGAAATTAATGAGGTATCCATGTGACCCGCCTGCCTCTTGTTTAATTTGCGGCAGAGGTCAGCGTCGTAGAAGAGCTGCCGCCTGCGTCGTCCAGGCTTGTCCAGAGGGGAAGAAATGGCTGATCTGGGGTTTTGTGTTTCTATTAATACCAGAGCGCAAACGCATTGTGACTCAGCCTCGTTCTGCCCAGAGCCCAGGAGCCACTCCTAGCCCTGGACTTGGCACAAGGGTCTCGGCACTTGCAGAGGGTCCTGGCAGAGTAGGTGCCAGCCACCCACTGAGGCAGGACCTTGGGAGTGGTCTTGAAACCAGCCTTTTAATAAGCATGCTTGGTGATGTGTCTTCTGGCTGCTAGAGTTTAGGAGTCACTAGCCCAGTTCATTACTGGGCATCTAGATCCAATGACTGAATGTTACTGAATAAATGGAGGAAAGAATGACCCTGCCTGCCAGTCTTGCTAAGTGAGGTCTAGAACCAATTCCACCATTGAACAGCTGAGTGACCTTGAACCAGGCCCTATACAAAGGGTGTCCAGTCCTTTGGCTTCCCTGGGCCACAGTGGAAGAATTGTCCTGAGCCAACCATAAAACGCACGAACACTAACAATAGCTGATGGGCTTTTAAAAAATAAAAAAAAAAGGGAAGCCGGGATGGTTCAGCAGGTTAAGCGCTCACTTTGCAGCCCCGGAGACTGAGAATCGAATCCCAGGCCCTGCCCGTGCGGATCCATGTGCTGAACTGGGGTGTGCTTCCCATGCGGGATGCCCCCAGTTTGGTTCTCACCAAGGCGAGCTTCCCATGTTTGCGAGGCCCCCGGGTTCAGCTCCCAGCTCATCGGGACGTGCCTCCCATGGGGGAGGCCACTGGCCCGGTTCCCACCCTGTGCGGCCCCCCGCCCACCTGTGTGGAACGAAACCATGTCGAAAACTGATGATGCACAACTGTGGAGACTGCTCTGGGCCCTCCCCCTTCTCTCTGTCTCTGTCTCGTTGTCTCTGTCAAAAACAATAAAATAAATCCTTTTTTAAAAATCACAAAAAATGTTTATAATATTTTAAGAAAGTTTTCAAATTTATGTTGAGCCACATTCAAAGCCGACCTGGGCTTTGGGTTGGACAAGCTTGCCCTACACCAGGGCTGTCAAACTGGCGGCCCGCGGGCCACACGCAGCCCCCAAGGTCATTTTTTGTGGCCCACGATGCTCTGAAATAAAATGAAAATAGAAACAATTGTTATGAAGAAAATAGCGCTTAGGGGAGATCGAGGCAATACCGTACACACAATTCCCTCATTAACCCTTTAACCACTGAAGACGAGTATACACGTGGCCCAGTGCCTTTCCTGGGGGCCTGTGGGCGTGTATAAACACGCTGACTCCGTTCCGGCGACATCTGTAAATGTGATGTGGCCCACGTGAATCTTGCCTTCACCAAATGGCCCGTGTTTTAACTGAGTTTGACACCCCTGCCCTACACCTTCCCTCACTGTGGAGTGGGTTTGAGGGGGAGTTTTTTGGGTTTTTTTATTGTTAAATTTAATGGGGTGACATTGGTTGGTAACAATTAGACAGTTTCCGGATGTACAAGTCCATATCACATCACCAATGCATCACATATGTGCCCACCACCCAGAATCAGCTCCCCTTCCATCACCATATACCCGGTGTCCACTCCCCCCTCCCCCCACAACTCTCCTCCCCCTTCCCCAGATAACCACCAAACCATTGAGTGTGTCCATAATTCTGGTGCCCTCTCCCACCTCCCCTCCCTCTCTCCCTCCCCCATTCTCCCCCCTCCTCCCCTCAATAGCTGGATGACTGCCTGAGGGAGGGGGGAGTTTTAATGAGATGATCCTCTTAAAACCCTTGCAGAGTGCCACACAAGGCTTAAGTAGGAGTGAGAGAGGAGAGATGCATAAATACCTTTATTGAGGCATAATTCACATACAACAAAATTCACCTGTTTGAAATGTACAATTCAATGGTTGCAATATATGTCATGACATGCAGCTTTATTAGTCATAACATTTGCACCGCCTTCCTCTCCTCTAAGCAGCTCGTCCTGTAGGTGGGGCCCCCTGGGAGCCAGACTCCAGCTTGCCAAGGTTTGAACACACGATGCACGCTGAGTGCTGACCCGTCCTTCCTCCTGTTCCCTTCCACAGTAGCAGGAACACAGCAGCTAGCCGGGAGGTGCCAAGCAGGTGTCTGTGCCCTCGTCCTGACGTCCTGGGAGGGCTCCGGGCTACCAGGATCAGGGACAGGAATGCAAGGATCTCTCCACCTCACGCTCCCCAGCCATCTGGCTCTCACTCTGACCTTCATTCATTCAAGGGGTGTGTCCTGCCCTTTCACTGTGGCTCCTTCACGAGGCATCTGGGTTCCACCGGTGAGTCCTTTGAAGACCTTGATTCAGAGGTGGGAGAGGTAGTAGGGGTGTCGGGGCATCAGGGCCACCACTCTACCCAGCATGCCTCCTGGCCGGTCCAAGCTGGGCTACTTTTACTTCATGATGGCCTTTAGCAGCTAAAGGCTGCTCTTCCCTCCTCTCCTTGGGCCCTAATCTCTGAGCTGACCATACTCTCTGGTCTGTCTCTGGGGGTTGTCAGCCTGTTCCTCTGTACCTGCATGTGTGTCAGAGGCATGGGACCCTGTGTGCATATGTGCAGGGATGGGTACATGTGTGTGATGCACATGTGTCTTCAGAACTCTGTGTGTGTGACATGCACAGGATGTATCTGTGTGTGCATGTGTCTGCGTGTATAAGAGTTCACATCTACAAAGACACTTCTGTGATATGAGTGTGGTTTCCAGTATGCACAAAGGCATGTACCCAAATACAGGTATATGAACGTGCAAGGGTCAGCTGGCTTCCAGAGCCCTTTTGGAGAGGTCTTAGGTCATCCCAGGTGACAAACTCTAGTTGTCGTGTCAGTGTTCAGAAATGCAGCCTGCCAAGAGGAACAGGCAGCTCCCGCCTGTAGGAATAGGCAGCTCCCTGCCCTGTGCACTCTTTCTCCCTGCTCTTCGTGAGAACTAGTAAATCTGTTGAGTCCTGATCAGACAGCAGGCTAAGTGCTCCTTGGCACTGTCTTTTCTAATCATGCCAACCGTAGGATGCATTACGACCCCATTTTACAGACAAGGAGTCCCAGCCTCAAGCAGTAAGCACTTGAAGTGGCCGAGCCAGATGTGACTGGTACCCAAGGCTTTGCTTTGTGTGACTCCATGCTGTCTGCCTACGGGGAGTGCAGACCCACATACCCTTTTTAGTAGCTCGTACTCGGGCCAGTGTGCTGCTATGGTCATCTGTGAGGACTTCTGGAAGGTGGTCTTTGCTGTGGAGATCCTAAAGGGCCAGATGTGATGCAGATACTCAGAAACCTTACCCAAAGGGGTAGGCAGGCTGGTGGGCATTAGGGAGCACCTTGCTACCCAAGATGAGAATACGCAGGTGATCTCAGATCTTCGTTCATCCACGGGACAAGCTAGTCCTCTGCTTAGGTGACCTCTAAGCTAGCTCTGTACCCGAGACACTGGAATGGGAAGGCTGCCCTTGCTCTCACCTGGTCTCTGCCAACCTTGGACACCCTGTTGTGCCATGTCATACCCCGGTTATCCATACCCTAGTAGCAGAGGGGAGGGAGAGAGAGAATGAGGAGGAGGGAGGGAGGGGCTGTGCCTGGAGCCCCTTGGAAAACAAACAGCTGCACTTTGTGCCTGTGGAACCAGAAGCTTGTCAAGCCACTAAGCCACACTTTTCTCCTGTTGGCCATACAATGAATTAGCCCTGGAAATCGTGGGGGTTATAAGCTGGCTTCCAGAGCCCTTTGGGAGCGGTCGTAGGTCACTCCAGTCATAAATCAGTGTGTGGCGAGGCTGACACTCAGATCAGAATGGACCAGGGCAGGAGTCCCGGGCTCTGGAGTGGAGCCTCTTGGCACACCATCTCTTAGAAGACGCTCAATTCCCCTGCAGGAAGGGGGCTTTCTGCCCCCTCCAGATAAGGAGTGATACCTCATGTGGCAAAGTCAGTGCAGCATGAAGGGAGGGGCCCAATTCCCTCTCATTCCCCCACCTCCTGCTGCCTTTCTCTTTTGCTATTGGGAGACACGGTTCCCCATTATCAGCAGGCCCTGGCGGAGAGCCTGCCAGTGTTCTTGCTGCTTCTGCACCTCGGGTATAGATCTTTGTCTTCCCTGAGCCCAACCTCCTCCCTCCTCAGACATAGCTCGAGGCTACAGCTCTGGGTCCGTTTGGCTGGGCAGAAGAAGGTTGCAACCTGTGCATGGGGCTAAGATGGGCCTCAGAGACCTGGGGCTCTGACCTTGGCTTTGTCACCAAGCAGCTGCTGATGTTGAGCACTGCCTTCACCATTCCTCGTCCCTACTGCACTCGGTGCCTTCCCAGACACCCATTAGTCTAAGTGACAATGACCACCAGCTGTGCGCTTCAGGGCTCATACAGCCTACCTCCACCTCTTGTCTTGAAACCCTCCAGCCTTTGTCTTCAAGACTGAGCAAGGGGTGGAGAGGGTGCGCTGGGTCCCTTGGCAGTGGTCCTGGTTTAGTCCCGGCCTGCTCTCCCCAGCAGTGCCAGCTTGGGTCCAGTGGGCAGCGCACTCCGAGAGTTGGGAGTGGGAGTGGTTTGCTGGGGGTTAGGCCTGTGAAGGGTAAGATGTGGAGGGAGCAGGATTGGACAAAAGAGCCTCCGATGAACATGTACACATGACAAAGTCCCAGCCAACAGCAGAGATTGTCCCGGGTTGGGCAGGAAGAGCCAGGCCCGGCTACAGCCCCCGCTCCGTCCTGGCTGGGGGCTGTCCTGGAGGAACAGGGCCTTGACCCAGAAGTGGAGGTGCAGCCCGGAGGTGCCGCCCTGAAGCTGGAGGCTCCGGCACTTCCACAGCTGAGGGCTGGGTTCTCTCTTGAAAGGACAGGGGAGAGGGACCTCCACAGTTGACCCAGGCACATGGTCAGCAGCTCTGAGCTCAGCCTCCTGGTCATGGACGATGAACAGGCCTTCTCATAGCATTGTTGAAGACAGCATTTCCAAGGCCCCTTGCACAGTGCCTGCTACATGGAGGTAATGAGTAGTGGTCACCGTAGTTATCACCATGGTTTTTACCATTGTTGGTGCTTTTTCTCCCCTGACTGTTGAGATTTAGGTCCTAGGGGGAGCTTTCACTCCTGTCTTCTCTCACCCTGCACTGGCTGGGTCCATGGGACCCTCGCCCGCAATTCCTGTCATATGTATGCTGGGGAGGAGGGCTGGAGAAAGCAGTTTCCACGGCCTTCGTCTCTGTTTCGTCTCCAGGAGCCAGAAGTAATCTGGTTCTGTGGTGTTAGAAGCTGAGTTGCTTTCCCTGCAAAATTTATAGATTGAAGTCCTAGCCTCCAGCACCTCAGAATTTTGTTGGAGACAGGATCTTCAAAATGGTAATTTAATTAAAACGAAGTCATTAGAGTGGGCCCTAACCCAATATGACTGCTATCCTTATATTAAGAAGAGGAAATTGGGACACAGACAAGTACAGAGAGAAGACAGTGTGATCACACAGGGAGAAGATAGCTTTCTACATGCCAAGGAGGGACACCTGAAATGAATCCTCCCCTCACATGAACCAGCTCTGGTGACACTTTCATCTGCAGCCTTCAGAACTGTGAGACAATCAATTTTTGTTTTTCAGAAGCCACCCAGTCCGTAGTACTTTGTTATGGTAACCTGAGCCAACTCATATTAACACATGTGGTGAAACATGTACCAGCTAGAGTAACTTCAACTGCAAGCAAGATATGTGACCCAGCACGGCTTGACCCATCGAGACATTTCGTTCTCTGCTATGGTAGAAGCAGGGAGACAGACGATTTAACAGTCAGTGTGGAGGTACATGACCTAGCAGTGTTGTCAAGGACGAGATCCTTCCCAACTCTGCCTTCTGCCTCTGGAGCTGGGCTTTTGATCTTTGGGCAACTTTAGGTGGCTGGTCTGGCAGGGCCCCTCTGAGGACATGGCATTTGACTGAGACTTGCAGGTTGAGAAGATGCTGGCCTTGGGCAGAGCCAGACAATGACCTGCTTTCATTTCCAGGGAACCAGTAATGGTGTGCCCCTTGGGTCTGGCGCTGACCAACTATTGGCCACTGACTTTGACTCCCAGCCCAAGGCCACCTGGTCTAGTGCCTGCCTTCGGGCAGTGCCAGGCGGCATCCGTCCAGCATAGACGCTCATTCTATTTGACTATTTTTCATTTCTGGCAACATTAGTTGAAGGATATGCAAATAAGAACATCAACTGAATTTTGTTTCACAGAGAACGACATTTAATCATCACAGTAAATACTTACGTATATAGTCATTGCTGAATAAGATGACAGTTAATAGAGAAAGAATGAATAGAAGAAAAAGTATCAAGGCCAGAGAAATAGAAAAGAAGAACAGGACGAGAACCAGGTTGAAATAGGTTGAATAAAGAGCCAAGTGGTCTGGAGACCTGAGGTTGCTCATTCATTCATTCATTCAACACATATTTATTGCTCTAGGCTGCAGGAAAAACACTAGATGCTGAAAACACAGTTCTCCTGCCTATAGGGGATTTCTAATGCACTGGGAGGAGGAAGACAGGCACGAAACAACCTCACTGGTAAATCCATCCGTACAGACTATGATCAGTGCTTTGGAGAAGGCAGGAGGTGAAGAAGGATTTTTCAGAGGAAGTGCTAAGATCGGCAGGACAAGCAGGAGTTCACAGGCAGAGCTTGGCGGGGAGGGTTGGTGTTTCCGACACAGGGAGCAGCCTCGGTAGAGCTCCTGAGGGAGGAAGACGCATGGCTCCCTTCAGGCACAAGGAAGGCCAGTGGGACCAGAGCACAGAGGTGGAAGGAGACGGGGCAGGGCCAGATCACACAGCGTCTACTGGGCTACGCTGACGAGTGTGGGTCTACACTGAAGGACAGTATTCGGATCTATAGGGGGAGATTTCTTAGGACTGTAGGGGCAAGATGGAGCAGCAAGGCCAGGCAGAGGGCCTTGAGCGTGTCTAGACGGGACATGATGGTAGCCTGGATGCGGGAAAGGTTCCTCAGCCTCATGCCTGTTGCTGTTCTGAGCTGGATGTTAGGCTCACTGATGTGTGTGGCTGTTCTGTACGTGGTAAGATGTTTAGCAGCAGCCCTGGCCTATACCCACTAGATACCAGTACCACACTCCTGCCAAGTTATAACAACTAAAACACATCTCTACACATTGCCAAATACCCTCTGGGGAGCGAAATGTTGCCCTGTTGCGACCCTGGACTAGGAGGAGGATGGAGAAATGGGTAGCAGTAGATGGCTTGAAAGAAAGTCACGGGGAAAGTGAACAGGATGTGGCATTGGAACGTGCAGGTTGTGGGAGAGGAAGGTGCTGAGGATGACTCCCTGGCAACTGCATGGACGCTGCTGCCACTCACTGGCCTGAAGAATGACGAAAGAAAAATCCAGTTTGGGGTGGGCATGGGCTGTGAGGACATGTCTGGGTTCTGCTATGAACTAGCAGTGAGACCTCGGGCATGTTATTTTCTCTTATTTGGTCAGTTTTTCTACCTGCAAAATACAATGTGTATGCTAGATCTAGAATATCGAATAGTTAAAGGTCCCACTTGTTTTTCTTGCACTGAGGCAGATATAACTAATCCATCGTGGTTCTCTGATCCTGTGGTCCTCCAATTCTTTATACAATGCTCTAGAGTCTAGACCAGGGGTCTCCAAACTACGGCCTGCAGGCCACATCCAGCCTGCGAGACCCTCTCATCTGGCCCGTGGAGACCTTCTTATCTGAATAAAATAATATTAAATAAATAATTAAAGACAACATGTATGTTTTGATTCTTTTTTATTTGGACCTCGAGTGTGTAGTCGGCCCCCAAACTGCTGTTTGATAGTTAATGCGGCCCGCGGGCTGAAAAGTTTGGAGACCCCTGCTCTAGACAAAGTGGAGGCATGGCACAAGACAGAAAACCTGTTTGCCGTCCCCGAACTTGAAACTCATTTCAACCCCTTCCAAGTTGCCCACTGTTGGCACTTCCTTGATAAGTACCAAAGTACGCTTGATAAATTCTGAGCAACAGTGTCTGGAGCAGGACTGGGGATTCCCCAACCTTCAGGCCAAACCCCATTCTTACTATGTCATACACCCCAAGGATGGAACAAGAACGGACTTCCCCATTCATACATGGGCTGTGAAAATGCAACATGACTTTGGGAGTCTCTAGGGGCAGAGCCCCTCAGACTCTCAGAGCCTTTGCCATTGTCTCCCCTCTTGCTCACGGAGTCTCTGTGATGGTCTGTCTGCCTCAATGTCCCCGTGGCCTGCATGTCCCTTCACCTCGCCCTTGTACTCTCTATTACGCTCCCCGTCAGATCATAACACAGAATGGGAGTAGATATTGTTTCTACATTTTCATTCAAAATCATTTATGCTTCCAGTTAATGCTTTCTAAAGCAGATGTACGAAATGTGAATTTTACAATATTTGTCTTCCTTCCAAGTCTAATGATGTAGCAAGCCCGCAGTTAGAATAACCCCATACTTCTACTGGGGGGGTAGAATTGTTTTCCCCAAGGACTGGACAAGTCCCAACCCTCAGGCCCTGTGACCATGACTATTTGGAAATGGGATCTTTGTAGTCTAATTAAGATGTGGATATAATTTTGATTTCCCTTACTACTACTTACCTTTGATACTGAGTTTCATGGGTCCTGATCCAGTGACGGGTGTCCTTATGAGAAGAGGGAAATTTGGACGCAGACACAGGTGGAAAACACCATGTGATGATGAAGACAGAGCTCAGAGTGATGCGCCCGCAAGCCAAGGATGGTCAGGGATGGTCAGCACCCGCAGAAACGAGGACAGAGGCACGGAGCCAATTCTTCCTTCCAGTCCCCAGGAGGAGCCATGCTGACACCTTGGCCTCAGACTTCCGGCCTCGAGAACTGTATGAGAGCAAAAACATCAGTTCTAAGAGCCCCGCTTTGTGGCATTATGTTCCCGTAGCCCTGGGAAACTGGTTTGAGCCCTGATCCCAATTCCCTGGAAAGAGGTTGCTGTTTCTATCCGAGTTGTGCTTGCACATTCCCTCTCTGGTTCAGTAACTCTCAGTGGAGAAACAGGTCTCCCCCACTCCCTTCTTGTCCGGTCTGGGGTGCACACCTGCTCTGAGACTCCAGGCTCCTGGACCAGAAACTTGAGGAGCAAGCAGTATGTGCCTCGCTGGTTCAGGTCCTGTGGCTGTCAGGCCTCAGGGTGGCCTGCAGTGACCTTGTTCTCCAGGAATTCATGCCCTTGGGCAGGTCCAACCCTGCACTTGCCTGACTTACCTCACTTGCCTCACCCTGATTGAGCTCTGTTGGTTCCTGCTTTTATTTAAAATGTTGATATTTTGTTCATTATGGATGTTTTCACATTAATTTTTGATTTTTCTAAATGCTACTTACCTTTAACATTGAATTATTTGGTGTCCTCTTAAATTTTGCAAACAAGACAAATGCCTCACTTGCCACCACCAATCCTGGCCCTTGTTCACTCTCACGTTGCAACAGGGCTGCCCTATATGACAAACGGAATAAGTCAGAACTACCGGTATGTGATTGATGATGCAAAGTCGCAGAAGACGTTTCAGCTTTTACCTTGGTCTCTTGGATCACCTGCTCTGGTGAAGCTGGCTGCCATTCAGTGAGGACCTCGAGCAGCTTGCTGGAGAGGCAGATGGGGTGAGGAACCGTGGCCTCCCACCAACAGCCAGCGTCAGGGTGCTGGGCATGTGAGTGGCCACCTTGGAAGCAGATCCTCAGCCCCAGGTAAGCCCTGCCAACAGATGAATGAGAGACCCCGAGCCAGAACCATCAGCCAACTTGCTCCCACATTCCTGATCCACAGAAACCATGGGAGATAATAAATGGTTATTGTTGCTTTAAGTCAATACATTTTAGAGTGAGATAGTATGCAGCTTCACTAACTAGCAAAGTTTCCTGCCTCAGCATCTATCACACCCTCCTTCCCCCACTTTGCTAGCTCCTACTGATCCTTCAGATTGTCTCACTTGGTGTGCCCTCACTTCCAGGAAGCCTTCCTGGATGCCCCCACTGGGGTACGTGACCCTGACACCTATTGTCCAGCTGCACTGATCTGTCTGCCATTCCTAGAAAAAGCCTTCCTCACCACGCCTCCCTTACTTCCGAGCCTCTATACGCACCACCCCCCTTGCTGAGACGTTAGCCCTCTCGGTTTCTCATCCTTTCAGAGGCAGCGCAGGCATTACCTCCCCGGGGAGCCTTCTCTGATGCCCTGGCTGGGCTAGGCCTCTTCCTACGCCCCTCAGACACCCCATGCCATCCCTCCTCAGGCGACATGATGGTTCTGGGATGCTGCCATCTTGCATGGCCGTGAGCTCCGCAGGGTGGGGAGCCAGGTCTTATCTCAGCTGCCACCCCAGCACAGTGAGGGAGAAGAGGGGTATGCTGGGGGTCGTGAGACGAAGTGGTTGAGATCGCTGCTGCAGGTTCCCAAGCCTGGTGGAGCATCAGAACCGGCGGCCGAACTTCTGGGAGGCAGAGACTACGGCCTGGGAGGGAGCTACCTGCCTCCAAGGACAGACACCATGTACTCCAACCAGAGTTCAGGTTCAGGTGGGCAATATCAAAGAAAGAAACAGCTACGGCAGAATGGTAACGCTGAAGCTACACACTCAGTATCGGGGGGTGGGGGGGGCTAGGAGGCTAATGTCATTACTGTTGTAGGTGAGTGGGTCAGGTAGGGACCATGGCCAGATGGGAAGGGCCCCTGTCAGCTCCCAGATGACAGATCACCTCTGCATGAGGGTGTTCGTGGACTCTGTCAGACTCTACCAGGTCTCCACGTTAGAGGCTGCTTAGCACCCAGTACCTCTCCATCGAAGCTCTCCTTATCATTGTCATAAATTTATTGGAGGATCTGTTTGTCAGAGTCGCCTCCCCGACAGGAAGGGGTCTGTGTCCCCAGCACTACCCACGCCTGGCACTTCCAGGATGCTGTTTCTCTTCACTGAGGGAGTGGATAACCGAATAAACAAGCTACCCCCTGACCTGCAGAGCTGTTGGATGGAAGGGTGTGAATGAGTATTACGCATGTTACAAAGCAAGAGCAGTGAGTGGAAGAATAAGAAGTGAATGAACCCAGGCAGTAGCGCCAGCTCCCTGCATGGGTGGAGCTTCGGTTCCCTCCATGACGGGGGTCACCAAGGGGCTGGCCTCTCAGTCCCTGAGACCTCCGGCTCTGACCTGTGCACAAGGTTGTTCCCTGTTTCTCTAGCCCCAACCTCACAGAAGAGAGCAGAGTCCCTTTGCAGGTTGGCTGGAACCCACCCAGCTGCCGACTCCTGTACTTACACGTCACTTCTCTGTGTTCCCCACAGACAAGGAAGTGGACGTGCAGAGGGGATGCGGCACCTGTCCCAGGTGCCTCTTACCACAGAGCAAGAGTTTCCGAGCCCCGGGAGCTCTCCCCTCTCCCCCACCCATCACCCACGACCCCCGGCAAGGGCCGGAAAGCGCCCCCTGGCGGCCCCTCTTCCACCTGCTCTTCCTTTCACCCGACGACGTGGAAGGAACTCTTCCCAACCGGAGGGCTCTGGCCGAGGGCCCAGCATTTCTGGCCCAGTTTAGCCTGAGGAAGCCAACTGTGCAGAAGGTCAGGAGGCCGGCGGGGTCAGAGCGGGAGAGTTAGCATTCCCAGGGGACGCGAAGAAACAGGATTTCCCGACACCTTTCTCACATGACGTGGCCAGATTGATTTCCTGCTATTATGAGCAGTGCGAGTATGACGGAGACGCGCACTTAATGGGAGCAGGGGGAGAAGGTCGCCGGGCTCCAGACTTGGAGGAGGCCGTGGGACCATGGAATGAACACAGCTGAGGGCTGGGGCTCTAGCGCTGGCCCCAGCTGCCTCCGCTAGAGCAAGTAACTTCATACCTCTGAGCCCGTTTCCTTTTCTGTGACAGGCAGGGAGGGTGGGTGATAAAATACGTTGAATCTGAACTCACAGAGTTGCTGGGTGGGTGAAGTGAGGCACTTTACATGGGGAACTGTTCTGCAAACTGCAAAGTACAATTCGAGTCTCCATCATCGGTTTCAATCTTCTCCAAGGGTCTAGCATGGTGGCCGACCTTTCTCAGCTGGGAAGTTCTCAATGGTTCCAGGAGGATGTCCCCTCCCCCCACTGAGCCCAGGCCACCAGACCTCCACGCTCACTTCCTACTGGCTCTGGTCCAACTGGGTTCTGGCCCCCACATCCCCTCCACTCTGTTGCTTCTGCGCTTCTTTGCACTGGAAGTTCCTCCTCTGTGCTCTGCTCAGCCTAACGCTCCCCCTATTCAAAGCCTGCTGCCCGGCCTTCTCCAGAAGGTCTCTCCTGAGTCCTGCTGTGGCCTGGTCTGCCTCAGTCTCCCTCCATAGCTGCTGCCTGAACAACCCCGGGCTTACCATGTGGTCACACCCTGAGGGGTTGCCCTGAAACAGAGGGTCCCTTCTGCACACGTCCTTTATGCAATACTTTGCACCAACCCGGTTCCTGTTAACACGAGCCCTTGTGCGGCAGCCACACTGTGCAGAGTCACACGGGAGCTCCGGCCGAGGTGGCCAAGGTGTGTGTGTCTCTGTGACTTTACACCAACATAAACAGCAGAAGCAGCTCACACCACTTTCCTCTGCTGACCTGAAGGATAAAGAAAAGGAAGAACAGCGGTCCTTCAACAAGCTGCAGGGTTTTGTCCCCCAGCTGCTCCGGGGCTCCTGGACGTGTCCAAGGCGTTCCCACTGGCAGGTGTGCAGGAAAGACGCCCCCAGGCTAGCGTGGCCTCTGCCCACCCATGCAGTCCCAGGGATTCGTTTTACACCCCTAGCCCTTCCTATGACAGCCCAGGTGTCCCCAGATTCTTCCCTCAAGCTCCAGATGGGAGCCAGCCTTCTGGAGCCAGAAGGTCTGGGTTTGAATCCTCACTCTGCTGCCCAGGTGAGCGCCTCAGTCTCCTCGCCTGTAACGTGGGCCTGGGTAGTGACACTGAGCTCTGAAGTTTGCCGTGCAGACAAAATCTGAGAGGACCTGCCAACGGCATAGGGTAGAGCTCCCACAGAGGGACCCTGAAGGCCTTGCTTATGAGGCAGGGGCTCTGCCTTCCCCTGAGAGCCCAGTGCAGGGCGGGGTCGGCTCAGCCACTGGCTCCCTCCCCAGCCTCCCTAAGCCTGCAACCAGTCCAACGCCTGCCCCACATGATTCTATGTTGGGACCAGAATCCACGGTTTTTTTGGCTGCAAATATGAAGATCCTGATTTAGTGCTACATAAAATTTCTGCTTCTCCTTTTTGCTCTTCTTGAGAGAAAATGACTTCAGTGGTGTCTTAGAATGTGTACTCCATTTATTACAATAGCATCTGTATACATTTGAAAGCTATTCAGACATGCATGGTGAGCAAGACACATCTGTTCTGCCTGTAGACAAGGCTGGATACCCTGAGGGCTCTCTGGCAGACCCCCTGGCTGGGTGCCTCAGGGCTGGGGTCCAGTGTGGTCTCCAACTACTGACGTCTTACTATGAACCTGGCTCTCAGGTGTGAGCTCCCTTCTTGCCAGGCAGGTAATATAAACCTATTATGCAGATAAGAACAGAGGCACCAAGAGCCACATTAACTGTCCAAGACAGGAAGCTAGGTTAGGAGAACATGAGTTAGGTCTGGGTGACTCTAAAGCCCACGATTTCCCGCACTCCACCCTTCCCAGGGACAGCTATTTCCCATTAACCTTGTCTCCACCCTAGGGCCTGGGAACTCCTGAGCAGCAGCAAAGTATCAGCTATCAGCCAGCAGTTAACAGCCCCGAGTAGCCAATGTATCAGGTGCTTTTGCATCTGTTACCCCATTTAATCCCACAGGAAGGCAAGGAACTGTCTTAGAGTATTACAGAGAAGAAAATCAATTCTCAGAGAGGTTAAGTAACCTGCCTAAAGTCACACAGGTGGGAAATGGCAGGGCGGGGGCCAGAATCCAGGTCTGTCTATCCCACGGTCCTTGTTGGCCCCTTTGCAATGTGTGGGCTTCCCAGGATCTGCAATAGGAAAGGTGCAAATAACCTCTTGAACCATAAAACTCCAGTCAAGACATGGTAAGTGTTAGGAAGCAAATTTTTAGAAATTTAAAAATTGTTTGCCCCAGATCTGGTTCTACATTGGGATGAATAATCCGTCTCCACATAAAGTAACTTCAGGATCTCTGGATTGAAGGACAGCGCAGGCAGGAGAGTGCTTTGTTTTTTTAAATCTTAACTAAAAAGTAATTTTTAATGTGCCAAATATTGCAAACTCAATTTAATAGAGAGGTTCATTATGCAGAAAGCATCCTAATCAGGAATTATTTTGTAACAAGAAAACAAGAGCAAACCCACAAACACTACTCCCAGGAGCTAAGAGTATAACTGTTCAATGTGACTTGTAATCACCGAGGGTCTTGCCTCGTGGCCTCAGCCCATCAAACAGATCATCACCCCTGCGGAATTCTGCTGGCACAGATGGTGGGATTGGTTACTTAAAAGCATTCTGATTCCTGTATTGCTGTGCCCAAGAATGAGCTGGAACCGTCCTGCCTCGCATCTGCCCCTTATTCCAGATTCCTCTGAGCAACTCAGAATCTGATGCTTTGGCTTGGGAGCAAGTAGAGGCAGAATGCAGGGAGAGCTTTGTGCCAGGCAGAAATCCTCCACCCTTCCTGTTTGGTGACTGAGCAGTCACTCAACCACTCTCAGCCTTGGCCTCCTCTTCTGCAATATGGGGAGAGCAAGGGTTGGTTCTGGCAGCCTGGGGCCCGTGACTCCCAGCACAATGCCTGCGACGTGGCAGATACATGGTAGTTCTGTTCCTGAGAAACTGCTGCACTGAAGAATGGCCAGCGAGAAGGTGGCTTTGTGCATGCACCCAGGCATCCTCAGATGGTTGCTCAATTAAGTATTCCTTGTCAAGTGTCACTTTGATCAAACCACTTCCCTTCTCAAAAGTGTTCACTGGTTTCCTGGCTCCCCTGAATGTAACCCCGATTCTCCTGGCCGCCAAGGCCCGCATTTCCCAAAATGCCTTTTCAGCCAACTTTTCTACTCTCTGAAAGGCCACTTAATACATATTTAAAGGAAGAGTGGATACAATGAATCTAGCATTGTATGGCTAAAAATTTTGGCCCTGTTCCCAAGAAACTCACAAGCTAATTGGGAGCAAGACTTAAGCTACCAGAAAAAAGGGAAAATAGGCCATTTACAGTAGACGCTCCGTTAACCAGGACTTAAGCAACCAGCACTCTCAAGCAACGGGCAACATTTCATGTTTTAATCAAGGGACCAGTTCAGATCCCAGCTCTAGTCCTGATTCTGCCCCAAAGTCCTGAGGGCCTGCTCCAATGTGGCGTTCAGGAGATTCCACTCAGGTTAAGCAACAAGGCAGGCACTACAAGCCCCTAATTACAATCAGCAGGCCAGGAGAGCGCTGACAGTCTGTGGAGAAGCCCCCGACCCTAGAACTACCGTTGTTTCAATCTACACCCCATGCTTTGCCAGCAAGCATTGAGGTCAGAAATGGTGTCTTTTTGGTTCCTTAGGGGAGAAGGGGCGGTGAAAACAGTTGCCTGCTAACCAGCATGATGACCTTAGAAATAAGCTTTAATTGCTGAAAACAAAAGTATTCAGACCTTCCAGATTGGCTATGTAGAGGCACTCCCCATGCTGCACAAACAGCCTTGGCCTCCAGTGTGGTTGCGTGAAGCATGACCTGCCCCCCGCCCCCCAAAACACACACACCACCGCCCCCAACAGACCTCGGTGCAGTTGCCCACCAGCTGGGAGGATTTCGGGTTGCCTGACTACGAGGACTGTGTGGACAACAAAATCCTGTCCAGAAACACTGTGATTGTTGCAAGTGAACTCAGGCAGGTGGTGGTGGTGAGAGCTCCTCAAAGAGCTGAGCGTCCCCTGATAGTACTCGGGCGTTCACGTAGACCATTTGGGGTCCTCAGGAATGAACACATTTTCTAAATGTCTCTCTGTGGCAGCATTCGGACTGAGACTTGCTTCCATTATAACCTGGTCATGAAGTTGTGGTAGCCCTAGCATACGCCCTGTTTTAACCAGTACGGTCCTATTTCAAATGTACGTATAGTCAGCATCATCTCACTGGGCTGAATTCCCGGTGTCAGTAGGCTGACCATATGTAGTTTGAAATGGGACAGTGTCATTGTGTTCTGTCTCATTTAAAAAGGTATGTCTGGTCAGCCTAGGTTGTAGGGAAGGAGCTGGTCAGCACCGACCCTAAACTTCTACAAGGGGCTTCCCTCCTCTTCCAGAAACAACTGAAGAGCTGTACATGGCTGGAGGCTCTCAGGCCCGTCCATTTTCAACAGGGCCCTTTATCAATGGTCATTGGCAGGGCATCTGCTATCAGCTAGTCCGTCGTACGCCAAAAGGCGGAGAAGCGTGGGCTAGTCTGTCCTTGACTCCGTGCGCATTCTTTGTGCAAGTGATAGATGTGAATACCTCCATGACACTTGGATGCAAGAGGTGCCACATCTGTGTATCTAAATACAATTAAATCAGTTTCAAGACATCCCACTCACAAAACTGGGCAGAGATTGCAATATCACTCATTCATTGGTCACCCCTAAGCACTATCTATATTGGGGGTCCTCGGAGGTCCCCCCAAGAAGTCACCATTGGTGGTGCTGTTTGCTACCTGGTGGTTGGTGGCGCCCCCTCAGGGCAGCTGCTGCAGGCACCTTTGAGATGGTCCGTTAGCCTGATGTCCTGCCGAGGTCAGCATTGCCCCTGCTAGGAAGGGCACCTCCTGTTGGTGGCCTCCCTTCCTTTGAGCCAGCCAGCCAGGGCGACCTCATGCAGGCTGTGAGGACTCCATGCTAGTTCTCGGAAGTGCCAGGAGCTAGAGCAGACACTTCCACAGCAGTTTGGGCCACCTGAGTGTTTCTGTATTTCTGAGGCCAGGATCCCATGGCCCACCATGTTTTTGTCTCTCCTTCCTCACCAGCCACCTGGAACTGGGTCACGCCCCCTCTCTCACTTGGGTACTGAAGCCTCTACTCCTTTTCTTTTTCTTTTCTTTTTTAAGATTTATTTTATTGATTTTTGACAGAGAGAAACAAAGACAGAGAGAGACAGAGAAGGGGGAGGGCCCAGAGCCTTCTCCATAGTTGACATTAGTTTTCCATATAGTTTCACTCCACAGGTGGGCACAGGGCTGCGCAGGGCAGGAACTGGGCCGGGAGCCTCCCACATAGGTCCTGGCAAGAACTGAACTGGGGGCATAGCCCACCCAGTTCAGCATGTGGGTCCACATGGGCCGGGGCCGGGATTCGATCCTTAGTCCTCGGGGCTTCAAAGCAAGCGCTTTACCCGATGAGCCATCCCAGCTTCCCCTACTCCTTTTCTTTTTGTGACTGTATAGTTGAATTCTCCTTGTTGGGACTCGAACTCCAAAAGTGCTTAAACCTACAGGGTGACAGAGGCCAGAAGTTCAGGGGCAGTGCCCAGAGAATTCATTAACATTAAAAAAGCTAGGATAGCAAGAAATTTCTCAGAAAATCCCCCATTACCTAGAAACTTTTTTTAAGTCCACAGCAAAGCCCCGAGAAGGTGATGTTACCATCATCACCCACACTTACCAGATGGGGAAATGGACTTCCAAGGATCCATTTAGTTGACATGTGGCTAGTGAGTAGGGGGGGCCGTGCTTTGGTTCCTGATTCAAAGTTCATGCTCTTGAGCCCCATTCGGCTGTAGTTCTTAAAATAAGGCCTGACTAGTTCTGGGCCTCCGGTTCCTCACCCGCAAGGTGACAGGTCTGGCTTCCCCTGCAAGATGGCAGACTAATCCCAGCAAAACCCTAGGCCCGGCTCGGCACCTCCGTGGGCCAGGCAGCTCTGGCCTGCAGCCAAGTCTGTGCTACAGGCGTTTGACACATTTATGCTCAGCCTCAGGCCCCTGGTGTATGAGGAAGTGACCCTGACCTGGGGGCACCTTCTCTCAGGGCTCTGTAGTCATAAATGAGCTGACAGTTCCCCAGCCCCCAGTCTCAAAGGTGGCAACCCGAATAACGCTACCTTTGGGATATCAAAGCAGCAGATGACCCCGGGGAAAATGGCTATGGGCAGCAGGACAGCACTCAGGCTTCAGGCATTCCGCAGGTCCCGCTTGCCTCTGAGCGCATCCTTTTTAACAGCGGTATGTCATTTTAAGTAGCTTCGGCCCCACGCCTCTCAGCAGCCAGGGACCTTGGAGAGAGGATGCCTTGAGCCCCACCTGGTCTGTGTTCTGAGAGGCGGAGGGGAGGAGGGGAGCTTCCTCCCACCTCCCATGAGGCTGGGCTTGTTTAAGTTCATCTTCAGCCTGCTGCTTCTGCTGTCCCTAGTGAAGAGTGTTTCACCTCAGAATTAAAACCACCAAAAGTAGCTTTTTCTTTCCTCCTCTGACGGCTAGGCTGGCCGGGTCACTCAGCACCACCGTGAATTCATTTGGTCCAAGGGCTATAAGACGTAAAAGGCAATTCGTGGGCGGCATGAGTCAGTTTCCATCTTGCCCTTGGACACTGATGTAACGTAACCACCACTTGTCAGTTTCCCAAGCCCAGCCTCACTGTCCCCCAGAGCAGATATCTGGAGCAAGGGATTGACGAGTGGATTGCAGAGGCGGCCCTGCCCCGGACCCGCTCCAGCTCAGCATGGCCCCCAGCCGCCAACAAGGACACGCAGTGCCTTTCTGCACGTTCCCACGTGCACACACCCTCCTTGTCCCTCTCTCAGCTCACAACTGCAGTGTGAATTCTGACAGCTCAGGCTGCTGTTGGCCTCACCAGTACGTTCCTCCCTCTGCCTCGCTCCCTAAAGCACGTCGCTGTTCTGGCTGCTCCAGAACCTTCCTGTTGAGCTCCCCGCCCTCACTTCCTATGCTGAAGGTGGCGGGGCCTCTGTCCCAGGGGGACCTGGCAAAAGGACACACCCTCTGCTCCCTCTTGTCTCATTTACTGGACTTTTAAACACATTTATTTACTGCGCTATCTACACCAGATCATACATCTAGAGAGACCTTGGGGGACAAATCCAACAAGAATTTAAATGTTTATTTTGCATTGTGACTTTGAAAACCAATTCAGGGAAACTTCACCTCTTCAGCTAATTGGAGGTATATAGACCTAAGCCTAAGTATAGGGCGATAAGGGCTGCCCCTCCTTCCCCGCTCTCACCACACGGCTCATTCACTGACTGGCTTGTAAGCACTTCTTCCTTTCCCTCTCAGAGATATCTGGGGCCAGTCTGAGCCAATCCCTCCTTTGCTCTACCAGCCATGGTGGAGCTGCCACCTAACCTGAGACTAAGGCATTGGAGAGCTCAAAGGACCGTGGGGGTTGGCAGGCCTTCTCTGGGCCTAAAGTTTACCTTCGACATCTATCTTCTGTTTCCATCACCCATTCATTCAGTCACTTCCTCTTCCCTCCCCAGATCACATCGTACGTGACCGTGACCGCCATCATAGGCGTGCCGCACATCTGTGACTCACAGAAAGACCCACCCATTCCATAACTCATTAGCAGTCACTCTTCTGATCAGATGTGGCTCCCTTTTATTTACTGGAGAGAAAGCCAATCCAAATTTATGGAAAGCTGAAGGACTGAACCATTTTAAAGATGAAGTATTATAGTGGAAGGAATCAGCTCATTGGATTAAATACTTTAAAAAGCATAATTTCCAAAGAGCGAGGTGTCTTTTCTTCCTTCCACAAAAGTTTTAAGTTCTAATGTCAGGCACTAAAGGGAGGTTCTGAAATACAGTTTAATGCCCCCTTTTTGAGGAGCTTGGGGTCAAGTGGGGTTGGCTTCTCTTCAACAAATTACACCCAAGTACAAAATTCCAGGGAGGAAAAAATACAGGGAGGTCCAGGAGCAGCTGATTCAGATTTCAGACAATGGAATGGCTTGTGAGTAGCATCGGTCACGATCAGTAGGCTCAGTGAAGGCGATATTGAAGTTTTCAAGATGGAAGCCTCGCTCCTGACTCACTCTGATCACCAGCCCCGTCCATTACTAGGCCCATCTCTCCCCTCTAACTCTGCCAGTGCCATCAGAGGAAATCCAGTCCTGGGTCATGCTGCCGGTGCCAGTCAGCCAACAGACTGGCACAGGAGTTGGTTATAGAATAAGCGTTATTGTCAGAACTCCAGGGACCTGAGAAGGCAGTGGGTTTCCACCCTCAGACTGCCTATCTCCTCCAGCCATGCTACCGGGCAGGACACCAGAGCCTCTCCCATGCCTTGTGGGCCAAAGTGGCTGCTTCCTATAAACCAAACCGCCACGTCCCAAGTGCCACCCCTTGCTGCTGCGCCTTGCATGTCTAACCAGTTGCCATGGCCCAAGCACGGTGTCTGCTGTGGCCCCTTACTTCTGCCTCGAAGGCAGTAGGAGGGCCCTTCTTCCCCTGTCAGTTATGGCCCATTACCAGCCATTACCTCCACCTATGCTAGCCCGCAGCTCTTTGTCAATGTGGCTAATTAACACCAATTAAGCCTACGCCTCTCAGCCCCTAGAACCTTGATGCTGAAGGGAAGGAGATTTATCAGGTGCCTTGATTCAGGCTGCCCTAGACAGCCTCCTCCTTCTACGACTTCTTCCTTCTTCACCCTGTTACACCAGGGGCTTCCCTACCTTTGCATTCATGCCGAAGCCTCTCCTTCTGCCCAGGATGTCCTCTCTCCATCTCTCGGCCTGTGTGAATCCTGCCTGCCCTCCATGCAGGCCCTACCCCAAGGGCATGCGAACTCTGCTGTGATACAACCCCCAGCCCCACCCTGCCAGGTTTGGTTTAAGGTTTAGCTGTTTCCACCTTGAAATTCTGAAGCATTTTATCTTTCATCTTGTGTTCTGTAAGTGAAGGCGAAAGGGACAGTGGAGCACGTGTGTGAGTGAGGAGATGCACAAGGCACGGCCATATCTGTGCACAGCGTTTGCGATGCCCCATGAGCACACGACTCCGGTGGGCCCACAGTGCGTAGGAGTTTAGTGACACTCAGCCTGAGTACGTGATAGGCATCTCATGCCTACAGCTGACTCAGGCCTAGGAGGGCTGCCAGCCCTGAAGGCTACAGTTCCCATTAGAACCAGAACTTGCTTCCAAGCAGGAAGAAGGCCATGGTGTTCAAGGAAACACGAACAACTGAGGAGCCCTATTGTAACCCTTACTCTGTTCGTGTCCTGTATCAGCCAACGCGTATCTTGGAAATGCCCAAAGGAGAGGGAAAGGTAAGGCAGCCAGCCTGCCGTTCCTTTCTCTTTCTGCCTTGCTTCACGGCAAGCTGAAGGTACAGCACGTTGGTGTTGGTGAAATGTGTGCATAACAAGAAGTGAAATAAAAACAGCTGAGTTAGTGCTGTACTGTGTTTTCACTGCTCCGGTAATAACGAAATGCATATGCATGTACTAGATATGAAATACAAACTGTATAATTTTGGTGATTTTGCATGTGAGTTAAATGTTCTTATATTTACATTTAAAACTGGTATTGCACAGTATCAAGATAAACAGTAAAATGCATGTGAATAATTAGACATTTTTACTTTGTTTACTTAGAATGACACTAAATGACAGACAAAAACCATGACAAGTTGAGAGAGAAAGCACAGGAGAAAGGAAAAGCTTTAACTTTTAATATCTTTAGTGACACTTTTCCTTGCCTTTTAGCAGAGGCCCCCCATTTTCATTTTGCACTGTGCCCTACAAATTATGTAGCTAACCCTGCCCTCAAAGCACATTCAAGTGATTCCCTCTCCAGAAGCACTTCATCCTACAGCCACTGCCCTGACCCCGAACACCAGGAACTTCCAATGCTGTCCCAGCTGATGTACTTTTCATTCAATAAGCCCTGCGTGCCCCTTCCTCTGTTGTCTGTATTTAATGATATCTGTGTACCTCATAAGGTTTTGTTTTGTTTTTGACAGAGTCAGAGAGAGAGAGAGACAGAGACAGACAGAGAGAGAGAGACAGAGAGAAGGGGGAGGGCCCAGAGCAGTCTCCATAGTTGTATGTCATCAGTTTTCAACATGGTTTCATTCCACACAGGTGGGCAGGGGCTGCTCAAGGCAGGAACTGGGCTGGGGGCCTCCTGCATGGGAGGCATGGCCCCTTGAGCCAGGGGCCGAGCCAGGGGCCGAGAACCAAACTGGGGGCCTCCTGCATGGGAAGCACACGTCAGTTCGGCATATGGGTCCACAAGGGCCAGCTTGATCCTCGGTCCCCAGGGCTTCAAAGTGAGCGCTTAACTCGCTGAGCCATCCCGGCTTCCCCCTCATAAGGTTTTTAAGAGGCACTAATGGGCTTGTAACTGGAAAACTCACAACTGGAAGATGTTCTTGCTGTATTTACCATATTGTTCACACTATAAGACACACCTGACCATAAGGCGCACCTAGGTTTAGAGGAGGAAACCAAGAAAAAAATATTCTGAACCAAATGGTGTACTAATATATATAATAAAATATAGCAGAATAATACTTCAACCATGTAAAGTCAATAGCGGTATTAACCATCATCACTGTCATTAACAAATGAGGAGAGACTGTAAGGGTCAAGCACTCTTCTAGTTTTCTGGAAACCCCAAGAACTCATCATCACTAGTGTCAGAATTTATGAAGCTCAGTTGCTAACAGTCACTGATATTAGTTTCTTTGCTATCTTCATATATGACACTGTCTTCAGTTCCATCTAAGGCATCGCTAATGCCACTTTTTTTTGAATGACTGTGCAACAGTTTCATCCTTTACTGAGTGCCATGATGTTTTAGCCATTCACAAACTTGAGTGTTAGTGGTCTCTTCATTCATCCAGTAGGTGTCAGATCATGATTAACAGCAGCCATCCATTTGTTCCACTCTTCTTGCATAAAGACTTTAAATGATTTGTTGATAGAAACGTCAAGAGGTTGCAACTGGCTCGTAAGACCTTCCAGAATTACAGCTAAATGAGGCTTCACTTCTTTAAAGCTCTTTGTTTGTAGTTTCGCTAACATGTGCTCTAAACTGCTCAAGCACTAATAAAGCAGGATTTTCCAGAAGTCCTCCAGGACATAGTCTGCAGGTGGGAAATCACCTATGCACGGCAAGCGGGTACAGGCCAGGGTAGGCACGTGGGGTCGCTAAAGGAAGGCCTGCGCCCACCTACCGATCCTCCCAACAGCGCATACTCCCTCCAACACGCACCAACAGCCTCACTGTCCTCCACATCACCAGCCACCTCAGTCTCCTGCATAAGCTGACCATTCTTCTGGAACCACTGACTGGCACTGAGATGGTGTGAGACCAGAGCATTACAGAAGAGGAAGTAAGGGATTAAAAAGTACTTCTAACCTTCCAAAAGCTTCACTTCCCCCCACTTCTCCCTTGAGGGTTAGCTGGTTGGCAGTGGAGGTGGTTCTACTGGCACAGACCCCACCCAGTGTCAAAGACAATTGATAGTTGGCAAAGTGCACTCGTACCTGTTATTAGCCTCAGCTGATTCGACAGGTCAGAGGTTGTAGCTGGGAGTGTCAGGCGGCTCTCTGCACTCTCCCAGGTCCCGGGTGATGGGCAGAGGCAGATGGCAACTGACCAGGTGCCTTGAGATTCAGCAGCAAAGTGGGACATTTAAGTGTCCCCAGGGGTTTTTTGTGGGCCTACCACTTCCTCTTCTAACAGCTGTTACTACCACTGACAGGTCAGGTAATACACATCACAGTCTGTGACGCAATATTCGCTCCATAAGACACACAGACATTTCCACCCACTTTTGGAGGAAATAAAAAGTGTGTCTTATGGAGTGAAAAATATGGTAATTTGCATTGTGCATAGTAGGTGCTCAATAAATGCTTGTTGGATGGATACCCTGATTGAACCATAGGCCTCAAGGCCAAGAATAGGGTTTTATACCTGTAAACATTTTTCAGCATGGCAACATGTGGCCTTGCACAAAACAGGAACACAGTGAGCTCTGGTCTCAGCACTTTGTTCAGGAAACCCTTCCTCTGTGGATAGCACAAGGCAAGTTCTAGCTCTTGCTCTGGCCTCAGTGGTTTAACATGGAAGACAAAGATGAATGATAGTTTCAGAATATTAGTGTTAGAAGGGACTTAAGACAAATTCTCTCAGAGAGACAAAGGAAGGCTACGTGACTTGTCTAAAACCACAAATGAAGCAAATGCTGTTGCCTTCTCTCCATCCACTACCACCTTCTCCCTTGCCAGCTTCTTCGTGTGGTCTGTGAAATAGACTCCACCCTGTTTTGGGGGCTAAGGGGCTGGCTTGTGACCCAGGCTGAACCAATCAGCATGTTCCATCCTTCGGGCCATAGCAACAGGTTTAAGGGCTAGCCTGAGACTTAAACTAGGCCAATTAAGGTGAACATCAGGCTTTTGCTGGGAGTGAAGGAAGCCAGACCCTCTCTTCCTCTGGACTAGGGTGTGAGGAGATGTGGCATGGGGCTTCTGCAGCCATTTCTGATGCCCTGGTGGGACTGAGCCTGGGGAGCCAGCGGGCATACTACATACAGGAGGAAGGGCAAAGGGAATGACAAAGAACAGCACCAGAGCTTGAAGCTGTTGCGAGTCACTGGATCAACCCATACCTGAAGCTGCTGTGGCTATAGTCTTCATGTATGTGAACCAACAAATTCCACTTCTCCACTGTGTTATTTTTGAAGCCAGTTTGATTGGGGGTTTCTATTCCTTGCAACATAGGTGGTACTGACAAATACAGCAGAAAGGTAAGAAAAGACTAATTCAAGGACACAGAGGCAGGGCTAGAACCCAGGGCTCCTGACTCCCCACTTGATGTTACTATAGCAGATACCCTGCCAGAATGCCCTTGGATAGGAATTTGTTGAAATCGCCCATCTCAACTAATGCTACTGACCATAGGTATGGTGACAATTCAGCGGGAGCAATAGCAAACATAACAGACTGTGCGTTATTACTACATTGTGAATGAATCAGGGATTCCAACTGCTGTCCTGTCAGGGCCAGAGAAGGCAAGTCTTCCCCGTGACGCTGCAGTGATTCCCACTTAGAATCGCACCAGCAGGCAGCATCCACCCGGATAGAGTAGCCGCAGATAACAGCATCGCGAGGAGGCTTCCCAAGCAGTACACTGTGCTGAGCTCAGGACAGTCTGCGCTCAGTCAACTGCAAGCCGTGGGCCACCGCAGTCCATACGAGGCTTCTCCCTGCACTATCGAGCACAGTGTGGTGCAGAGCATCAGAACTCAGTCTCCTAGAGGACAGAACTAGAGGTCTGCCAGCTCGTCTTACATTTGGCATATCAGTCAGCGAAGCAGCCGGGCGGCACCGCCACAAGGTGCGGCCACCCTTGGCCACACCTGCTCTACTCCCCTGCAGGCCACTGGGTCCCCATGCTCAACAACCTCGTTTCATTATTGAGGATCAGGGTCCCAGGTCCTGCAGGTGTCCTCCCAATCCGGGTGCTTTGGGCAGGCGTCAGGGAGCAGAGAAAAAGCCTGTGACACCGATCTGATTTCTCCAAGTGCCCTGGCGGGGTCTCTTCCTGACGACCTGACCAGGTAGCCAGACGAGGGAGCAAGACACACTGTGCGGAGATCCTGTGGCAGCGCAGGGTCAGTTTGGTGGGCCAGGGGCCCCCTGGCAAGGCTGATGAGACAGGGTGCTTGCAGAGCTGGGAGCTCCGTGAGGAGGGCTGGAGGCGGAGGAGAGGCAGCTGGGGGCTCCTGGGGCCTGCTACCAGAGGCTGCAGCCAGAAGCTGCCGTCCCAGGAGGCCCTGCCCTGCAGCTAGCAAAGGTCTCCTTAGTTCCCTGGATGAGGCCCTTGGTCAAGTCACCCAACCTGCCTGAGCCTTTGTTTTCTAGTCTGTAAACTGCATGTGTCACCTGTAGGGGGGCTTTGGGTGGTCACTGAGCTCATGGGCTTGGTATAGAGAGGGGTGCTTCAATGAACGTTTCCTGCCCCCAGCCTAGCTCTCTGTGCCCCACTCTGGTTTCGTCTAGTCCCATCCCCTACCCCCTTGCACTGTGTGCCCTGGGCAGTGTGGGTAAGTCAACCCCACATGTCTATCACCAGGCACTAAATCTCCCCAGAGGACATTCCTGACTGCGGCAGTAACGCTGCCAGCCCCAGGGAACGGGATTGCACCACGGGCAGGCTCCCCACACTGGGAAACTTCAAGGGCCAGCCCACAGACTCTGGCTCCAGCCAGGAGGCCCTCGAGCAGCTTTGGCCTTATGTGGACACGGGTATGTAAGCAATAGCAGCAGCAGCCACCGGAACAAAAGCAAGCAGCCACCCCACGTGGAGCGATGCTACGTGGGTCAAGGGGTCCGTTCTTCCAATGCCCAGCCTGGCTGCTTCTTGGCTGTGTGGCCTTGAGCAGTTCATTCCTTTCCTGTCCACCTCAGTCTTTTCCGTACAAAATGACGATGGGAATCCCCTCTGCCTCCTTGGAATGTGGGGAGGATACTTCATTGATAGCACCTTTGTACTTATCATCCCATTTGCTCCTCCCAGGTTCCTGAAGAAACTCTTACTACCCCTGATTCCTAGAGAAGAAATTGTACTGGCTCTCTAGCTTGTTTCGGTTGCTTTATCACTGATCACAGTGGGACCCTGGACATATGCCTTGTGTACCATACAGGACAAGCAATGGCCAGGACCTGAGGATCAGCGGTCCTGCCTACTGTACCTGCCATTTCTGGCCACTAGCCATCCGCCCGTGGCTGGTTCCCAACTCAGGGAGTAGTCAGGCCAGCCTCCCCGACACGGTTTGGTCACAAACAGAGGACTGCATGCAATTTGATCTTTGTTGAGCCCCACCGGCTAAAGAAGTCCCCTTCACCCCCAGTCCTCTGACCGGCTCTGCCAGGATCCTGCTTTGGAGAAGGCCCGTCCCGGGTCACCACACGGGTGGGTGTGGGTGCCAGGAGTCGAGCCTGGCTGACGTTGAGGACAGTATTCTCTCCTCTCCAGCCCACATGCGTGGCTCAGTGTAAAGCCTCCCTCATTCCCAGGAAAAGAACAAAAGAATTCAACACATGGCCCATCCTCTGGGCTGTGAAAGACAGCCCTTTAATTTATGACAGCGGCTGAATAAGATCAAAATGACCAGTCAAAGAAGCTGGTCTCTTGTGGATCACTTTGTCATCACATCTCTCAAGAGAAGAGAGTGTTTGTCTGTCAGAGCAGGGAGAGGGTCACTCTCTCTTCTTCAGTGCCTTCTGAAATTATTAGAGGATTTAAAACAGTGAAAGACTAATATTTCATCATGAAAATAATAGGATCCTATTAGAGAAAATGTTGTAAATACAGAGAGATAAGGGCAGGGGGAGCCCCTAACCTGCCCCCCAGAGATAACTAGTAACCTGTTTGTATCTTCCTCTGTCTAAACTTCATTCTTTTACAACAAATATTTATTGAGCTCTTCCCAACGAGGCTGCTGAAGACTTGATTACACAGTTGATTCTAGTCTGTGCCCCCGACAAGCTCTAGGGCAGGTGTGTAAGGTTTTCATTTTACATACAGCTTCATACATTTCTTCCACTTCCAGTCTCCCCAACCATGTTGATGGACGCCAGCTCTGGGTGGGCTTCCAGGAGCTTCCTGCAGGAGCATGTGGCCTGTGTGGGACCAGGCTGCTTCTCCAATACTGCACTGCTCGCGTTCAGGCATGCGCAGCCCAGACATGCTGTGGCTCTGCCTACGGGCCACCCTTTGAGCGATGGGGATGGGAGCCAGTGGACAAACGCTCCCCGTTTCATCTCTGGGGCGAATAGTCTGGACACACATTGTATAAGTGTCCAGCGGGGTGGGGTACCAGTGGCCCGCAATGCTGACCAGCTCAACAGTGTACTCTTGAACTGGCCTTTCCTCCTGTCTCTGGGTTCCCTCGCTCTCGTTCCTGGTAACAGCTCCCAAGTAAACCACCTGCGCGCCAGCTCTCGGCTCTGCTCCCAGGGAGCCCAGCCTAAGGCACGAAGCGATCATGCTGTATATGCGATTTTTTCTTAAATAATTTAAAAAAGTATTTGCATGTTTGGGTTCTGTCGGTTCTGCTTTGGTATTGCTTGACTAAATCCCACCCACAATGGCAGTACAACAAGGTCCTTATGACATTTGATTCCTCTTTATCAGCAAAGCATGAAGGAAATGTTGCAGGAAAGAGATGTCACCATTATCAGTAAAGCGCATTTGCCTTTCATGGATTCACTGAAAGCTTAGCCTAGGAGAACGGTTTCAGATTTTAACTTTTTCTGTAGAAATCATTTTAGATTTATAGGAGAGTTGCAAAAGTAGTACAAAGGGTTTCTATCATATGCAATTTTTGTATTGCTTTTTCCGCTTTCCACTGTTACATGATTTCCCATGTGAGGTGGGAGCCGGTGCCTGCAGCCACCCCAGGGAACCCACCACAGCCAGGCCTGGTCAGCCCCAGACCCTTGCCATCTGCTGGTCTACAAATGGGAATGAACCCACTTGCAAGGTGGCCTCTGGGGTTACCTTGATCCTGAAAGACAAAGTGCCTGCTCTCCCGCTGAGCGTGCCTGTGTGGGGATGCGATTCCTGGACCAGCTGCTGCATCGTGCAACTCCAGACCAGCTGCGGGAGGAGTCAACAGGGGACATTCAAGTGCCCAGCAGGAGGAAAACGGTCTGCGCGACCTTGCCTCTGGCTCTGGGAGATAACACAGTTTTCTGCTATATTTAAACCATCCCAACTGTTAGAATGTCTAACACCATATTGTTAGAAATTCTTCATAAGCATCATCTTAACAAAACCGCTCTTATCAGACTTGCAGGCTATCTCTTGTGTCCCACTATTATAAATGATGCTATGGTAAGCATCTTTGTATACAAAGCTTTCGTTTGTGTCTTAGATACCCTCTGTGGAGCTATTGAATTATAAGACATGAGCCTCTCTAAGCTTCTTAATACATGCGGTCAAACTGCCAGCAGAATATCACTCCACCAGCCAAATATGAGTGCAACCCCATTACATCAGCAGCAGTGCTGGGTTTTCTCATTTTTTAGAAAGTCACCGATTCTTCAATAATGAAGAAACGGAAGAGTGTTAATCACATTTCTCTAATTCCTGAAGACTTGGCCTTTTCCCTCCTTGATTACTAATGGGTCTACTGCCTCTTGTTACTTCTTGAAGATCCAGTTGGAAAGAATCTTGGTTCTAGTAGATGCTGGTCCCCAAGAGTGGGGCGGCTTAGCTTTCTCCCCATCCTGGGCTGCTTTCCTGCCCCAGGTACTTCCCCAAACTGCTCCTCCATTTATCCCCACCCTGTTCCCAGGCCCTGCCTGGGTCTCACAGCACAGAGGCAGGGATGGAAGCAGCTTCATTCCTACACCCACTGTTGATTCAGGGCACTGCCTGAAGCGCCGCACGGGGAAGGATCCTGAGACCTGGTCTCTGCTCCTTGGCAAAAAGCATGATGGATGAGTGTGATGCTGTGGGTACAGAAGGGGAATGCCTACATTTGTGCCACATATTTATCTTCCCTCTATAAAGTCCTGCTCAGAGCTTGTAGTCATACCCACCAAGCCAAACCCCAGGCAGTATTGCAAATCGGGGCCTGTCAGAGCTGGAAGACATGTGTTCAGAGTAAACAACTCCCAGCAGTGTTTTCTGAGCTCTTACTATGTGCAATCTCTGTGGCAGGGGACGCAAAAATACAGGTCAGGGACTATGGTATTCAAGACAGCATGGCTGCGGTGCACGCACGAGCAGGCTAAGGCGAGAGGGGACAGCGCCAGCCCCGGAGGCCTGGTGATGGCGGCTCGTGCTAATGGCCTCCAGCGGCACTTTGCAAAGTTCTTTGAAAAAGCACAGGTTTTGTAATCAGGCAGTGTGGGGTTCGCCCCCCAGGCCTGCCACTGCCAGGTGGTGACCTTGGGCCAGTGACTCATTCTCTTGTGTCCCGGTTTTTTCCATCTGTATTTGTTAGCTCTTGTGTCAGTATTATGTATTTCTCTTTAAGAAACCCTATTGCATTTGTAAGTCCCAGGGCCCATGTAACTGTCTTATGCGGTTTTAAAGGCGATGCACCGTAGGCACTTAACAAGTCCCAGTCTTCTCCAAAGAGTAGCTGTTCCTGGCACCCAGTAGGCACGCAACTAGTGAGGTTGCCCTCCCTTCCTGTTAAAGCCTGTTTGAGACCATCATGTACAGGGAAGCATTCAGCAAGCAATCAAGGTCTCACCATCGACATTAAGTATTAGCACAATGACTCAATCCTCTAGTCTTTGATCCTGCGATCACCAGTGTGCATGCATGCCTATGCCCTGCCTGAGCCTCACAGTGTGTCAGGCAGATGAGGGGCTAGGGGTGCCAGTATGACTGTGGCTGTTCCATGCTCCCAAGGACTTCATATCACACTCAAGTCAGAGATGGCGACAGTCAGGCCCAAGTAACTCCAGGGTGCCTCAGAGCCCCGTATGGAAAGACAGGCTCTGAGTTGGGGCTCATGAGTTGGAGGAGGCGGAATTTTAGCCTCCTACCTTCACCTCTCCCCTTAACCAGCACAGGCCTCAAGGCCACGGGTGCATGAGTCACGGTGGGTGGCGTGGGCAGGACAGGGAGCTGGGGGGCACAGAGCTGTAGACTGGAAGACCCCTCAGCTCCTAACACAGCACCTGAGACCCAAGATAGCTAGAACTGGAAGGGCTCATGGGAACCATCTTGGCTACCTCAATGGCAGCTAGGGAAACTGGTACAAAGAGAGGAAGACCACATGGTTAATAGGAGCAGGCACCCCGACTCCCACCAGGGCTGCTCCCACAGGCCAACTGACAGACAGCCGACCCTGAGGCTGGTGGGAGACGCAGGGAGGGGACCGGCAGGTGGGAGACCCTGGGAGGAGGCAGGAGGAAGAGGCCATAGCTCCCAATGGTGGCCATAGAAAGACCAGGCCCCACCCACTGCTTCCTTACAGAGCCAGATTCACTATCAGGATCTCAGGACAGGGCCAGGTCCTGCTCTCTCCATAGAGCCCGGGGGAACCCAACCTTCTAAGGGGCTTCAGG
This sequence comes from Craseonycteris thonglongyai, assembly GCA_004027555.1. Taxonomy (NCBI): domain Eukaryota; kingdom Metazoa; phylum Chordata; class Mammalia; order Chiroptera; family Craseonycteridae; genus Craseonycteris; species Craseonycteris thonglongyai. The sequence goes on from PVKE010000184.1 coordinate 103,448, forward strand.
TGTCACCTGGAACTCTCAAGAGCAGTAGCAGCCATATCATAGCTCCTGTCCTCAGGGGGGTTGTGGCCTATGCATACTCCCAGCTTTCTCTATGGTGGTGAAGGGTCTCCAGTTTTGGAAAATCCCAGGGTCAGTTGAGGCACAAATGGCTTGAGGATTACTCATCTGCTGCCAATGACACAATCAAATGCCCATCACTGCCTTTCTCGTAGGAGCAGAGGGGAGGGCCTGGCTTGTGAATCAGACAGGAGAGACAAGCTAGCTACCTCATGATTTCTACAGCATCCATTATGGTAGACACGCCACACCCCTCCCAGCCCCCAAAGACCTTCATCTTGTCGTCTTCGTTGTTGTCATCATCATCATCATCATCATTATCATCATCATCCCCATCTGCTGGGCCAAACAGCCTACTTGAAGGAGTTTCCACACGCCCATGTCTAGACCCCTCCTTCTTGTTGGGACCCTTACCTTTCCCATGGACCTCTATTCCCTCAATCCCAAAGTGAGGTCCAAGGATTTATAGCACAAACGATATCTGGAATGCCTGAGAAATGTGTATGTTCAAGCCCCACCCATACCAGCTGAATCAGAAGCTGCACTTAACAAATTTGTGCCCAATAAGTAAGCTTTTTATGTTGTAGCGGCTTTAAATTTATAGAAAAGTGTGAACAGACTGTGCTGTTCCCATATACCCTACACCTAGTCCTCCCAACTGTGATTCTGAGCACATTAGAGTTCGATGAAACCTGTTCTTCTCCCTGCTCCCTGTCCCACCCCATTCCTGATCTATCCCCCTCAACCCCAAAGCTGAAGTCAACATCGTACCTCTCACTTTCTAGGAGTCCTGTGACGTCAGGGTGCTCTGAGAGGCTCAAACGACTGTTTGTGGGACATGTCCTACGGTATGTCTCTGACACACCGTCAGACACTATACATACATTGCTTTGTAATTCTCGAAACAGTTACAAGGCAGGCACTGTTAACCCACTTCACAGATGAGGAACTGAGAGACAGAGAGTGTAAATCAAGGTTGTTCAACCTACAGCCTGTGGGCCACATGTAGTTCATGGCTTTGAATGCAGCCCAACACAAATTCATAAGCTGTCTTATAACATTATGAGATATTTTTGCTTTTTTTTTTCCTCACCAGCCATCGTTGGTGTTAGTGTATTTTATGTGTGGCCCATGGCAATTCTTCTTTCAATGTGGCCCAGGGAAACAGAGAAGCCCAAAGGTTGGATACCCCTGGTTTAACCAGAACCAGAATTTGAACTCACATCCACTGACATTTAAGCCAGTGGCTTTCCCGGATCCACACTGTCTCAGGAAGCACTTTATCCATGGGTGGCTGTGAGCCTGGTTCCGGAGCCAGCTGTGAGTTTCCCCAGCTGGCCCTCCTCTGGGATTTTCTGATCTGCGGGGCTTTGAGGGAGAGTCTAACCACTCAGGGTCAAGGAGAACTCCCAGCTGCACACGGTCCCGGGTAGCTGCCCAACTCACACGCCTGCAAATACCAGAGGCTCGCATGACCTGACCGAGCAGGGCTACGTCAGCCTAGGTGGCCAGAATGTTCTGGCAGAGACAGGCTTCACAAAGGCTCAGCTAACTGAGCTGTGCCTCCCTTTGAGGCAGGGTGGAGGAAAGGCTGGGAGCAGGGAGACCAAGTGACCTGGAGGAGAGGTGGCCCTCTGAAGAAGAATGCTGGCCGTGTGAGGACTTCACCCAGGTCACTTCTTCCAGGAAGCCTTCCTGAATGGAGCCCCACCCACACTGTCTGTGGATTCGTTTGTTCACGTAACAGTGACTGTCCATTGTGAGTAGGCTGACCAGACATACCGTTTACCGGGGACAGAAAACCACAGTGCTGTCTGTTTTGAGTGGCAGGTCTGGTCAGCCTCCTGACACCTTGAATTTCTCCCAGTGAGACTAGGCTGACCAGACGTACCATTTGGAATGGGACAGGACCATTGTTTTCTGTCCCATTTAAAACGGGACATCTGGTCAGCGTAATTTTGAACCTCCCCTCCTGAGGGACAAAGAGGCCTCTGGTGGTTGAAAACCTGTGGACTTGAACGTAGCTCCATCACTCACCAGGTCTACAGCCTTGAACACACCACTTTACCTCACTGACTCAGTTTCTGCTCCTGCAAGATGGGGTTACAGTATCTGCTACTTGTCGTGGCTCAAACATACCCCAACTTTGCGGCCCTTCTTACCATAAACAAAACCGCAACAGTAGCAGCTAAAGCTCACATTCATAAATTCCTTAAAAACAAGTAAGGACACGCGGAGAGGAGAGATCTAAGAACTTAAACTTCTGACAACATGGCAACCCGACTTCATGTGGGACCTCCCTTCTGATGCAAACGTAGACCAACACTATACAAGCTAACATGTCATTTAAAAAAAAAACGTTTAAAATGCAGAGCTTAGAGGAAAGGGAACTCTAGGACCATTAACAGAAAGGACACAAGGCAGGGACATTGTCCCGCTGGGGCTGATGCTGCAGCTGCCCATGGCCGATTGCAGCCCGATTCCAGGTAGGGTGTGCTGGGGGTTGGGACTTCATACCCAGGTGGGGGCAGGAGATGTGGCTCAGGGCTTGTGCTGGTGCAGAGCTGGAAAGGGGACTCACGCAGAGAGCTCAGACAGTTGAAAGGCCGCCAAGGTCTCTGAAAGTGATTAGAGAGCTCCACTCACTAGCCTAGATAAGGGGGATGTCTCCTCTGCTCAGGGCTCTGAGTGGAATTTAAAAAGCCTCCTGTGAGAATTTGCAAGCTCAAGTTTGTCCCAGGTGAAGGTGTGGGGCTTAAAGGAATAGGGGAGGCAACCTCAAGTAGGAACTCCAAGCTGAGAAATCAGCATAAACCCCAGGCGGCAGAACTAGGGAACCCACTGAGCCCTCAAATGGAAAGGCCAACCTTTTTGCAGAGCCTGTCCCACCACCAGGAGCATGTGGGGCCCCCTCAGAAGAACTAGCCCCTGCTGCAGATGACCTTACAATCAACAAGCTGAAGACGAGCAAACCCGAGGGAGTCAGCAGACATCACGAAGGCGATGATTTGCACCCTGGGAATAGGAAGGAAGGAACAGCATGGAGACTACAAAAGAAGTGTGCTTAAAACAGTCACAGATCATAGGACAAGAACAATAAAGACCAGGACACTGCAAAAAATATACACGCGCAGAAGCATCAGGTAGGACCTATGCAAACGAAAGGTACAGTCATTGCTACTAAAAACAGTTGAGTGGGGAAGCCAGGATGGCTCAGCGAGTTAAGCGCTCGCTTTGCAGCCCTGGGATCCGAGTACTGAATCCCGGCCCCAGCTTGTGTGGACCCATATGCTGAACTGGGGTGTGACCCCCAGTTCGGTTCTCGCTGGGGCGAGCTTCCCATGTGGGCAGTCCCCAGTTCAGCCCCCAGCTTGCAGGGGCATGCCTCCCATGCGGGAAACCCCCTCCCAGTTCCTGTCCTGTGCAGCCCCCACCCACCTGTGTGGAATGAAACTATGTCAAAAAACTGATGACGTACAACTATGGAGACTGCTCTGGGCCCTCCCCTTCTCTCTGTTTCTCTCTGTCTCTATTTCTCTCTATCAAAAACAATAAAATATATCTTAAACAAACAAAAACCAGTTGAATGGCCACAGCTAAAAAGAGAATTGAAATGAAAAGAATAAAGTATAGTAGGTGAAAAATTTTTTTATTGTATGGAAGCCTGATCAGTCGCAGGGAATCCAAGTCTCTGAATTACAGGCTAAGCAAGAAAAATGTGGCCCTTTCTGTAAGTGTGAGTGTGTGTATGTGTGTGTGTGTGTGTGTGTGTGTGTGTGTGTGTGTGTACGGGGGAGCACAGATAACATGTATACGGTGGAAGGGTTCTGTTAAGAGATGACAGCCATGAACTTGCTTTGAGATTATTATGTCTTATCCAGTAGAACAGGGGTCCCCAACCATTGGGCCAGTCTGTGGCTTGTTAGCAATGACCCGAAAAGCAGAAAGTGAGTGGCAGGCAAGTGAGTGAAGCTTCATCTGTATTTACAGCCGTTCCCCATTGCTTCTTATAGGAGCACAAACCCTACTGTGAACTGGGCATGTGAGAGATCGAGGTTGTGGTCTCCTTCAGAATCTAATGCCTGATGATCTGAGGTGGAGCTGAGGCAGTGATGCTAACACTGAGGAGCAACTGCCGATACAGATTAACATTAGCAGAGAGGTTTGACTGCACAGAGACCATCATCAATTAATTGCTTATAGACTCATCAAAACCCTATCAGTGAGTGGTAAGGGACAATGAAGCTGCATCTGGGGCTTGAATCTTTATGAAACCTTCCCCCACCGACTACCCCGATCCACAGAAAAATTGTCTTCCATGAAACCGGTCCCTGGTGCCAAAACAGTTGGGGACCGTTGCAGTAGAACATTTTCAGCATGTTTCACAATTCGGGAGACCTACTTCGTGTGTTTTTGACAATTCCATCAAATCTCCAGCAATTACATTTGCCTCCTTCTGGGATGTTAGGACCCGAAGTTGGGACATTGAGGGTACACAGGCCCCCCATTAATGGCTTGCCTGTGTTCTCACATCTGAGGAAGGGAGTCTGGGCCAGGGGCCACTGCTGGCTAATAGGAAAGCGAGCACATCAAAAAGACAGCCCTCTGGCTCCTGGCTTCACATGCTCCGCCTGTACTCCACACTCTCCATTTTTCATCTTTTCTTCATCATCCTAGCAGCCATGGAAAAGGAAACGCTTTGGGAGGTTGCTGGGGGGAAATGTACAAGGTGTCCCTGTCCCCACTCACTGTTCTGTCCCACCCTGGACCATCCCCCCCCCCCGCCCCCACCCCGGCTAGGAAAAAGAAATTCCACACTTTTTCTGAACTAAGCAAACACTAGATAAAGTTATTGTCTTTTAAAAGTGTTTAAGAACCATCTTGATAAGACAACAAAAAAAAAAATGTTTCACATTGAACAAAATGTATCTCTTTCAGAAGACAGGCACCCCAACCCCATAGCAGTAGTAGTTAGTGGTCAGGAGCAGCAGGCTTATGCTTGGTGCCCAAAAGCCTGTGTGACATTGAGTAAGTTACTTAACTTCTCTGAGCCTCCGCTTCATGCCTGACAAATGGAGATACAAAATAGTGCTACCTCTGGGGGGATGAGGATTAAATGAGGTAACACCTGCAAAACACTGCTGTGAAACTAGGAGTTGTCTTCTTGTTGCACTTGCACTAATAGCAGTGTGGCTGGCCCTGTTCTCCAATGCCACACTGAGTTTGTGTTGCCTGTGTGGGGGCTGCTTCTTCCTTGTGCCAAGCACTCCAGGCAGGAGGCTGTGCCTGCTCTGGGGCGAGAAGTAAGAGGTGGGGCAGGAGGCCAGGCGCTCAGGGAAAAGCCCTGCTGGTGGCAGCTGAGGAGGGGAACATGCATTCTACCCTCCCGATGCATAAGAAATAGATGCTGGATGAAATCCACAAAGGCGAAAAGGACTCCCGTCTTGTAGAAGTAAAAGACTGAGCAAATAGAGCAGGAAGCTGATTGAAGGGGGCTTCCTGGAGGAGGTTTCCTGAGAGAAGTAGCACAGTTCTGGAGAGATAGGCAAGGTGACCCTAGCTAGAAGCACATGGCAACCCAGGGCCTAGCCGTTAGTCCCCACACCCAGGGCCACGAGCAAGTCTCAGTGTCGCTGGTCCCAGGCTTGCTCACCACTTGAAGAGCCCCCCAGGCTTCCGGGGGTGGGGGGCAGGGTGAAGAAGGAGCAGCAGTGTTTGGGAATGAGTTCCCTCCCTGTCCCCAACAGCTGTGGGACCCGTCACATCCCCTCTCCTTTCCAAGCGGATATTCTGGAGAGATCAGGCTCCGTGATTAGGGGATTGAGTCGTGGGAAGAGCAGAAGACCTAGAGACGCGGCAGCTGAGCTGGGACAGAGGGACAGCACCAGGGCTGTTTACAAACACCGAAAGGAGGAAGCCGGCCTGAGGCAAGGCCGCCAGGAGGTGACAGCTGACGCAGAGAGACAGAAATGGGCACATGCCGTCCACACGTCCATGTCTTCATATGCCCGTGCCCACACACAGTGTGTTTATGGAGGACTTTAGAGTAACTGTACTGCACACATAGGAGGACAGACACACACACAGCATGCACACACATGGCTCCCCAACGTGTGTTCATAGACAGATCCCGTATACAGCACAGATGCTCTGTATATGTGGGTGTATATGAAGTACACATGGGTCCATGTGCCCACACACGGTATGCCTAGTTCTATACATGGCATGTAACTATTGTACGTGTATGTGTGCAACCAGATCCACATCCGGTAGTACATGTACATATGTGGTTTTTACACACTAACCTCATGTAAGGTGCACATGTAATATGAACACCCACATCACATGTCTCTACATGCTTTGTGTACACTGCACACATGATACACCTATTTATCAGGTGTGTGTATGTATCATATGTGTCCCTGTGTATTTGTGACCTAAACTCAATCCAGAAAGGAAGATAAACTGCAATAGACTCTGGTCCTTGAGAAGTATCACTGGCGTGCAGTCTCCCGTTCCTCCCGCCGGGAACACGCATTATTTATGTAAACAATTGTAAACAATGCATCTTCTCTCACCAGCAGCTGCCAGCATGAATGGGCTGGTTCCCTTCTAGAAGCAGGTGATGGCGTCATAGCCAGAAGGAACAATACGTCCTAAATGGGACCCTGGATGAGACGGAAGCCCAAGTCTATAGTAGGAAGCAGGCCTGGGTCCAAACAGGGACTTTCTGAGGCTACTGGTGGTGTAGTCCCAGTTTGCTCTGGAGCTGTAGAATCCTGCCCAGCAGGGAAACCAGGGCACCAGGCCACAGAGCTGGGGAATCCCTGTCCTCCTCCCGTTCTCCACGGCCCCAATCTGACCTCCGGGACCCTCCTTGGCAGAAGCAACTTGAGTTATTCCACATGGGCACTCATCGGACAGGGGGAGGGAGGCTGGGCGTGGGGGGTGCACTCCCCACGGAATGGCCCCTAGGCAGCAACGGCACCTTCTCTGGAGCGGGACGGCCATCAGGGTTCAGGGCTGTTAGAAAGCTGCCCATGGCCCTTGGTTCTTTCTAAGACGGTCTCTAGAGATGCATTGTGCAGAGAGACCCTCAGCCCATGCTCAGCCCTGCTCACTGGAGGGACTCAAGGACGACCGCTCAGGGGGACACGTGTGGCCAAATAGGTTTCAGGTGCTATCCGGCCTGGGCCCTACCTCTTTCACCACTCCTTAGCCTGTCACTTTAGCTTTTCCAAAACCCACTTCTCTAATGACACCTGTCTCAGAGGGTTGGTGGAGAAATTAAGCAGCAGCATCCTGTTGAGCATGATTAAAGCTTTCCATGAATGCTATATGATGGAAGACCAAGATAGCAGAACCACCTGATCTTCTATGTTTTCCAGCCTTTAAAAACTTTTAATTTGAGACATACAGGACATGGCAGATCATGGCATAAATGTCCCCCATCCATCCCACTTCCTGGTATACAAATCCCTGAGGGTTCCCTCCCACCTTGACTCTGGATTTGGCCACGTGACTTGTTTGGTAATGAGACATCGTGATGCAGCAGAGGACTGCTAAGTGCTTGCACATTGAGGCTCACCCTCTTGGAATACTACTGCTGCCATGCAGGAACGCGGGGCCATGTGGAGGAGAGCCAGGTGCTCTAGCCAATAGCCTTAGCTAGATGCCAGACCATCATATCAGCCCAGGTGAGCCTCTAGGTGCCTGAGGCTGCATGAGTGAAGCTGGCAAGACATGCCCCAGCTGCAGAATCATGAGCAAACCTATGCTTTGAAGTCATTGAGTTTGGGGCAGTTTGTTACTTGGCAGTAGGTAACTGATACACTGGCTATTAGAGGCATAAGATGTTCCAGTGGTCCACCCAGAGTTATAAAGCTCATGGCTGAGTCAAGCGTAGGATTCAAGCCTTCAGGGTTCTCCCTGCCTTCCCCAGGTCCTGCATCTGCTCACTCTGTAGTGCTTGATTTTTTAAGGGCATGGAAGAAAAATGTTGGTTTGGGAGGAGACTCAGAATGGTACCTCTAGAGAATGATTAACAACATTGATATTCTAGGATATCAGACAGGGGGAGGGCTTGCAAGGTACCTGAAGTGATTCAGAAGAGCCAGAAGGAAAACGGTATACGGTGGGCTTGAGCTGTGGGTTCAGAGGGATCTGGGGTCAAATCCTGGCTGTTCTCTGCTTAGTGCACCCCCTTTGGGCAAGTTGCTTAATCAGGTGAGCCTCAGTTTCCAAATCTGTAGGAGGTGTAGTTATGTCCTCCTAGAGGAGATGCCCTGTGTGAAGCGCCCCACTCCAAGCCTGGCAGACAGGCAGGAAATTTTCTTTCAAGATCTCTTGGGATCTATGTACCTCCAGCAAGGAGCTGCTAGAACAGGAGGTGCGGCAACGGCTTCTCCAGGGGTCTTGCAAGTGTTTGGGCCAAGTCAGCGTCACAGGGGCACAGGGTCTCCTCCAAGGGTGAACCTGAGAGAGGAGGGGGGAGGCCCGGCCCCAGGCCTATTTTCTGTCTGTTTGTCCAGAGTGCCTGGTTCAAAGGCAGCTGCAGCCCCTCGGAGGTGTCGCTGATCCTGGGACCCTTGACTCTGTCAGCAAGACCCCTGGCCACACCCTCTTCACCTTTGATGGCTGACCTGTGGCCACGAGGTCAGACATGCACATCAAAAAGCCACGCTCCCCAGACTAGCCAGCCATGCGATCCCCTGTGAGCTTCATCAGAGCCCACAGTCAGCTCTGGAAGGGGAGCAGATGCCCGGCCCCTCCTCAAACCTGGCTCCCCCACTTGCATGTGGATTAGTCACCCCTAAATGAGCCATCTACTGAGATGTCCTTCCCGATCCCCAGTCCTTCATGTCTTCATTGTATCAGTTTTCTAGGGCTGCTGTAACAAAGTGCCCCCAATGGGGGGGGGGGCAAGCAGGGGGCTTAAAACAAGAGAAATTTACTCTCTCATGGTGCTGGAGGCCAGAGGTCCAAAGCCAGGTGTCAGCAGGGCCATGCTTCCTCAGAGACTCTGGGCAGAATCCTCATCCCCTTCTGGCTCCTAGTGTGGCTGTCACTGCCTGGTGACTTAGCCATGCAGCCGCGTCACTTCAGTCTATGCCTCTGTCCTCGCAGCCTCCTCCCTGTGTGCGGGTCTCTGTGTCACTTTCTTCTTTTAATAAGGACCCCATTCAGGCCCACCTTCTCTAATAGGACTTGATCTTAATTTGATTACATCTGCAAAGACCCTATTTCCAAAAAGGTTCATATTCACAGGTATCAGGAATTAGGACTTCAACATACCTTTTTGGAGAACACAATAGTAAATGTGTTGAGCAATTCTCTGTAACAAGCATCATCCTTATCATCAACAACATAAAGTATTTACTTGTCCCAGAGACCATCCTAAGAATTTTACATAAGAGAGGGGACCCCCCCCCCAACAAAATTTCTTTGTAAAACATTGTGTATTTTTTCTTGCATGTTGAAGCTTTATTTCTCCTCAAAGTACTCTCTGTTTGGTGCTATAACACCTCTCAAGACCCTTTTTCCGCTGTTCAGTTTCTGAACGCCAATGCCTTTTAGTGCTCCTGCCGTTTTTTGTTTCACATGTTTCCCATCGACAAAATGTTTCCTTTTGAGGACTTTTTTCACCCGGGGAACCAAAAAACGTTGCTCAAGGTGATATCCTGTGACTAGGGAGGGTGGAGCCCAGGGCTCATGCAGTTTGGGGTCAAAACCTGCTGAACACAGCGTGGCGTAGGCACGTTGTTCATATAAATCACTCATTGTTAGAGGGGACAATGTGTTGAAAAAGTCTCCAAAAAAAATTCATTGAAGCCGAGCGCAGCCCCTCACAACAAAGCCAGCTGCTACACCGGTGCAGACGGGCTCCTAGAACACTCACCTAGTGGGAAGAGCCTGAACTACAAGGGGCCCGCCGGCCTGAAGAATATTCTGGTTTTGGGGTGTCACTCTTCATATTGATTGACCAAAATCCTCTCAGCAACCCCATGAGTGAGAATGGTTGTCATCTTCACTTTAGCTTTGGGGAAACTGAGGCACAGAGGAGTAATCAATGGTCCAAGGTCACACAGACCAGTGCTGTAGTTGAATCAACCTAATCACTACCCTCCGCACCTGTGTCACCAGTCATTTAGTGGGGGATCGAATCTGTGGGCACCAGCAAGCTTGTTCATCTTATGTTCTGGTCACCGGTTTTTAATATTATAAACAAATCAGCTGGCCTGGGCTTTCACGCTGCTTCCTCTAGATTTCCTTCACGGACTTAATAACTATCAGAGTGACATGTTCCCTGAAAAGATGTTGTCAGGTTGACCTGAGCCTCTTAGAAAAGGGTGCAGGAGGTGGGGGTGATGCCTTGCTCCCTCTGCCATGTGTCTGACATTTTATACAACTGGATACAGGGGGATATGAGTGTAGACCTCACACATGGTGCTGTGCCTGACCTCAGCATCCGTTTATGGTTAAATCAGAGAGAAACTAAGGTCACAGAGGTTGGACTGTGTCCAGAGTCACAAAGCACGTTGACCCAGGGCCAGGGATGGGTCCCAGGCCTCACCTCCGAGGGCCAAGTTCTTCCCAGTGCCACCCACCACCCTACCCATACCACTTGCTCCTGGAAGGGACAGTCACCAAGAGCAGACACGTACCATTTTTGAAAAGTCCCATGAGTGCAGACAGGAGGAGGCAGTTTAGGGACTGCCCACTCTGGAGGTGAGGCCCATCGCTGGCTGTGCCCGCCCCACTGCCATGCCAGATGTCTCCGGGTGACAGCCCTGTGGTCAGCCTCCAGGCCAGGGCAGGACTGATCTGCTGCCCTCCCCCTTGGACAAGGATTTCACACCCAGGAAAATAATTTCCTGGTAAGGAGATTAGAAGGCATCGCCCGCTCTCCGAACAGGATGGGGCCGGGTGAGGCAGGAGAGGCACAGTGGGAGAGGCCGGGGGGGCAGGAGGGGGTGCTGGAGGAAGTGTCACTGTCAATCAGGGCGCTGACCCGTCTAATCCAGCCTCCTGGCTCTCCTGATCCCAGGGACAGATGCCGGGTAAAAAGGTGCAAACTCGGCGGGCCGGACCCTTCCCGCAGACCTGCAATACGGGCCCCTCTATGGAGAGCAGCTTAATCTTGCCAAGAGATAAGCTGTCCAAAAGGCACTCTCCTGGGCTCCATGAATCCACACCTCACGTGCAGGGCTGCAGTCAGCAAGGCCAGCGACAGCGAATTTCCTGCAGTCGGGGTGACTCATGCTCTTAGTTGGGGGCTGCGATGGGAGTCCGGACAAGAACCTGAAGTCTCACGCAGACCTTATGCTGGTCTCTGGCTTCTTCATTCATCCATTCAACAAGCACTCATCCAGCATGTGCCAGGGTCAGATGGGCTCCCGGTCCTACAAGGCTTGATAGGTAACTGCATAGGATTACACCTCCACCACCATTCTATCCATCCATCTGTCCACCTATCGCCCATCTGTCTGTCCGTCCATTCCAGACAGGGCTCTCAGGTTGACCAGGCACTGATGTAAAGAGCAGTGGACCCAGGATAAAGAGGAGCTCTCCAATTCAACTTTACGCATGTTTCCAATTAAATTCACTCACACAAGCAAGCTGCTTGGGCCCCTGGAGAAGCCAACAAAGTAGTGGCCAGGCTGGCCTTGAGTGCTAGGTACCCATCTGACAGAAGAAGCCATCGGGAAGGGCAGCAGAGACTGAGGGCCGCTGCAAGGGGAGACGGAGGGGGGAGAGATGCCCCAGCGACCGGGGCCCAGCCTGTCGATGCTCGTTGGCATTTGACAGCGGGTTCACTGTGGTGCCGGTGGATAAAAGGGCCTCACAAGGGCCACAGAGTGGAGTAACAGAGTATTCTGTGTCAAGGAGAACTATGTGGTTCTTGTGGGAACAGAACCTATAGGAGAACAGAACTCCAGATGCCAACGCGCTATATATACATCAGCGAATGCCCTGCGGCAAAACTATAAAGTAGGTGCTTTGTCTTCTGATGCATTGGATCCAGTCCTATAAACCACATGCTGCCTGTGTTGCTCTGGGGAAGACTGCAGCTCCATGCTGGGGGAGAGACTGAGGCAGGGACCGGGGCAATGGTGTCTGAATGTGCTTGGAGCCCATGGAAAGTGGCCTGGTCTTCCTCTAGGACAGCACTGAAGGCATCCACTGTCCCTAGGGAGTAGCAGTTAGGGTCCCGAACTCTGCCACTTGGCTTTCCAGTGCAAATTCTGGCTCCACCACTTACTAGCTGAGTGACCTTGGGCAAATTTTCTTAGCTTTTCTTGGTCTCAGTTTATCTAGCTGTAAAATGGGAATAAAATTACCTGTATGTGGGTCTTTTGGGCTGTCCACAAATATTCTAGTTCTTCAGGACACATGGTGAGATTGTGCTTCACTATCTACCTCTTTTTTTTATAGACAACATTTTCTTTTAAACTATTTATTTATTTATTTATTTATTTGAAAGAAGGTGGGAGAGAGACGGGCAGAGAGAGAGAGAAGGGAGGAGGGCCCAGAGCAGTCTCCATAGTTGTACAACATTAGTTGTCACCTAGTTTCATTCCACACAGGTGCATGTGGAGCCGCACAGGGCAGAAACTGAATCAGGGGGCCTCCCCATGGCAGGAAAGAATATTTGCCACTGAGCCATCGGGGTTTACCAGTTGTGCTGCAGTTCAGCATATGGGGCTGCACAAACAGGAGCCAGGAATCGAACCCCAGACCTTGCAATTGAGAAGCAAGCACTTAACCGCTAAGCCATCCTGGCATCCCCACACATTTTCTTTTAAACATCCTTGAAACATGCCCAAAAGTAATTTTGTTTCCCTACCTACTTTAAACTTAAGTGTAGCCTTGTGACTTTTTTTAGCCAATGACTAAGTGATTTGCCACAGCCTGGTGACCATGAAGTGACCATGAAAAGCAGAGACCCCTAACTGACCAGTAGCATCATGCAAGCGATACCCATTTGTTGTTTTACGCTACTGAAATTTGGGGACTTTTTGTTGCTACAGGAGAACATAACCTAAACCAACAGATACGTTTAGCACTACTCTGGACTGAATTGTGTCCCTTCAAAATTCATGGCTTGAAGCCCTACCCCCGATCTGCTGGTATTAAGAGGTGAGGCCTTTGGGAGATGATTCCATTTAAACGAGGTCATGAGGATGGGGCCTCATGATGGGATTAGTGCCCTCATAAGAAGAGACATCACAGTGCTTGCTCCCCGTCTCTGTCTGCACAGAGAAGAGGTCTCATGCCCACACAGTAAGATGGCGGCAGTGTACAAGCCAGGAAGAGCGTCTCCATCAGCACCCAACCATGCTGACCCCCGGTCGTGGACTTCCAGCCCCCAGAACTATGAAACAAAGCTCTGTGGTTTAAGCCACCCAGCCTATAGTATTGTGTCATGGCCGCCCTAGCAGATTAATACGGGTGCCCTTCTCAGGGTAGGGTTGTGAGGATTAAGTGGGTTACATATAGAGTGCTTAGAGAGATGCCTAGTACACAGTAAGCAATATGTAATGTCCACTACTATTCTCATTCACTACAGGCAATGGGATGATCCTAGATAAAATTGGAATGAAGGTGGGGTTTGTGTCTCGCTCTTCTGCACATTTCCCACTCCCATTCTGCACAAACTTCATTAATCATACAATTACTCAGCAAACATCTGCTAAGCATTAACTTCATTCTGGGCCCGAGAACTCCATTTACTCATGTGGCAGTGATTTTGAGATCCTCAGAACTAACCAGGCTTGGTCTTGCTCCCAAGGTGCTCACTGTGGTGGGAGGGACCTGCAGTGACAACTCAGAAGATGAGGATTTCCTCTGACGGGGCTGGGAGAGCCCTGTGGAAGATGCCTAACCCCATAGTGGGTGGGGGATTCCCTGTGTGTTCTAAACCAGGAGGACAGGCAGGACTTATTTGAAGATAGCAGTCACAAAAGACACTCCAGGCAGAGAGAAAGGAGTGAGCAAAGGCAAGGAGGGGGAAGGGGTCCATGCGGGACCCAGCCAGGTCCACATCCTTTAGTGCTGCAGGAGTCCCTGAGCCCACATGGGGGTCCCTGAGCCCACATGGGGGTCCCCAACAGTGTCCTGGCAGGCAAGAGGCCCTCATCTGACACATATTTCTACCCCTCCAGTCCAGGGCCAGGGACAGTGACCATTCCTACTCCAGCTGGTGCAAGTAACATTGATATATCAGGGCTTTGGGGTTCTCACCTCATGGAGCACATCCTACCAGGCTCCCCACAGAGTCGGAGAAAGCTCTTTGGGGTTAGGTTCTCGAGGGATGTTGCTGGCCATCAGCTAACTCTGCTGGACAACACACATCAGCCAGCCTGGAGTGTCTCAAGGCTGCCCAGGGTAGATTTCCCTGAGAATGGCCAGTGTTGGGCACAGGGGTGCTCTGAAAGGGGGTGCTGGATGCAGAGAAGAAACTGGGAGGTAAGGCAGGCTCTTGAGGACAGTCCCAGGGCTGTCTCTGGGGCACACCGGATACTCCTCACCAGAAACAGGGAAGGACAAGAAAAGCCCAGAGGCCATCAGCAGAGGTAGACCTGGGCAGACGTGGGCATTTGTGGGGATGGGGACTGCTCCCCCTTACCTGACATGCTCTCATTCGCTCTTCCCCACAGTCCTGCAGGGTGAGTACTACTGTGCCTGATCTATAGGTGAGGACACTGCTGTCAGAGCAGGTGTTTGCCTGAAGTACCGGGATGTCTCTGAGCTCCATAAATACCCCCCAACTGGCTGCACAGAGGGAGAACTGGGATTTGCCCATGCTGCTCGCTGGCAGGAATAAGACAAGCCAAAATGGTGGCATGGGGTGGAGCAGAAGAACTCAGAGAGGAGCAGCCGGGGCCCCGAACTCACACACAGGGCAAGGACGGTTCTGGGTGAGGCGGAAAGACGAATGGACCCAAGTGCGCCCACCACCCAGCTCTGCGTTTAACACCTGTGACCTCAGGCAAAGGGCTTAGCCCCTCCAAGTCCCCGTTTTCCCAGCTGTAAATTGATGGTGCTCATCTCCTTACAGGTTCTTGAGTTTTAAATAAGACAATGGTGTGCAATATCTAGCCTGGTGTCTGGCCTCTAGCTGGTTCTCATGGATTTCTCTTCCCATATCTCACCACCACGGCCCCTCCTTCTGTTCACCCCAGCCCCCCTTCTTGGTCACCAAGAGGTGGCACCCAGGAACCAGGACCCAACAGTACCTGAGGGTGGAGAGTGAAGCTCTGGGCTGGGAGTGAGGAGATTGAGGGCCCACTGCCTGCATTGTCATTGGCTGGTCACAAGGCATCTGTGAGGATCACTTCTCCTTTCTTGGCCTTGTTTTGTCATCTGTAAAACAGAAAGGAAGAGGGTTCAACTGGGCAGTGCCTGAGGTCTCTTCTGGCTGTGAGAGAAATAAATACTGGTTGCAGGTCCTGAGGAACACAACTTTTCACTAAGCCAAAAAAGAGGCCTTAGTCCATAAGACAAGACCATCATGTTTGCAAACATAGCCGTTCTTCCCTTTCCCGTAGCAAGGGGTTGCTTGGTTTGAAAACTACATTTCCTAGCTTTCCTTGAAGCAGAATGTAGCCAAATAACTAACTTCTGACTCATGAAAGTGTCTTGTGACAGCTTCTGGGGACATATCTTAGGAGCCAGCTGTGTCCTCTTACTCCTTTCCTTTTTCCAGTGGGATAGAATGTGAGGGCAATGGGTGACCCAGCCATGGGGGTGTGAGGCATCCTGGGGAGTGGAGGCCAGGCCAGGCAGAGCCAAAAGCTAGAAGGAGCCCAGGCCCCTGAGAACATCAAGGAGAAAGCCACCAAGCCCGCCTGGACCACCTACATCCGGATTTTTCTATGACAGGAAATCCAGTTCTGTCTTTAAAATGACACCACAAGCATCAAACACATGGGGTATGTGCGATCAGGAGCCATCTAGAGCCTTGCTTGCATGTGAGTGGCTGACAGCGTTCTGATCACTTCACACAGTTGGAGAGTCCCTTGAAAAATCCAAGTGGGACTGATGCAAGTATGTGTGTGTGTGTCTGTGTGTGTTGGTCACCTGAGGGCCTATCTGTTCTGAGTTAAGCAGAGAAAGCTTTCTCCCAGGGTGTGCTTACAGTCTAGATATCCTGATCGCTGCTCCTCTGAGCAGCCTAACAAATGGACTCAGCCACACTGTGGTGTGTATGGGGCTGGGGACTAAGGGAACGCTGACCCCTCTCCTTTGATTTTCTTTTTAGTTGACCCCAAGCGCTAGCTGTCCCCTCCCAGAGAAGGCTGCTCACTGTCCTCCTGGGAGCATCAGCCTAGAATCACATGTGTACATGGCAAAGATGGAGTGTCTATTAACAGGGACTATGACAGTGACTCATGTATTAAGATCATGTTTATACTTCCATTGTCAACAGTGGTCATTATTTATTTGAAACGAGGCCTTTCTCATTCACCGGGACTCACTGCTATGAGTAAGAGCATATTGAAGGCTTAATAATTTTCACATGGCTGGGACTAAAAACAGAGAAGGCTGAGGCTCCCTATGTCAGCCGAGAGAAGGGTCTTCTCATGGGGCACTGGCCCTACCTCCCAGAGAGGGAAACAGCCACGAGACAGGAGAGGGGAGGTCAGAGAGCACCTGGTGGCCTCAAATGAAGCTGCAGCTTCTTGGACCGGACCACTGACTTCCCAGAACATCAGGGGAATTTGCAGTTGTGAAGTCAGACCCTCCTTCAGAAAAGTTAGAGAAATCACAGAGAACTGGATGTGGAAATATGACCAGATTTGTCATTTGAGCAACTACAGCTGGTGGAAGGCAGCGTGGTGTTGGGGAAGGAGAGCAGGACTTGGAATTAGAAAGAGCTGGGAGAGAATCTGCACTGGTTTGTGTCACCTTGAGCAAGACCTGAAGCCTGGCTTTCCTCACCTAGGAAATGGGGATAGTCGCATATACCTGCAGGCTGATGCTGAGAGCTGCGTGACATAATACACGTGACTTTCCATAGGGCCAAAAAGTAGATTACTTCCCTTCTCCTTCCCCTATAAGCCAGCTACATCCTCTGTGAAACATGGAGAATGGTTTGGAAAGAATTTTGAAGGAATGTGTTTCTCGTGAGAGAGGGCCGTGACAAACTCATCTCGTTCTCTCTTGGGAATATGAGTTTCAGAGGTCAGAGGAAGCAGTCAACAGAGAGCATGTTTGCTTTAAGCAATTATTTACAAGAGCTGCTTGTGTTGGAGGTTCTGGACTCAGTTACACTACCCACCTGGATTGTTCACGGGCTCCACTGGACTTGGGGGAGGGGGGGAATGGGGACGTGCTGACAGGACGTCAGAATAGGCCATGGGACTTTCAGCTAGTTAAACAATAGAGGGAGCCGGAGCGCAGGGAGGAGGAGGAAGGAGAACCTAGGAGGAAGATGAGCTGGAGAGGAAAAACAGTCAGACAGGAGAGAGGGCCAGGGAGGAGGGGGAGTGAGCAGGAAGGGAGGCTGGGGAGGAGAGGAGCCGGCTCAGCAGTACAAGGAACAGGACTCAGGACTTAGAGAGCAGCTACACACTTGGGGTGAACTGGCAGTAGACGACACTAAGGTGGCCAGTCCAAGCTCTCTGGCTTATTTACGCGTTTATTTGTTCCTGTTTGTCCCCCGGGGAGCAGGGCTCTGCTGGCCTTCTCACTGCCATGGCCTAGAGAAGTCTTGGCATGGAACACATGCAGATAAATGTTTGTTGAAGGAGGAACCTGAGGGAGGTGACATCCCATGGCAGGCACTTGGCTTCCACCAGGACAGCTCATGGCTGGCCCAGGGGTGGACCTCTCTCCTTAGAGCAGCATCCGCCAAGGCCCTGGGCTCTTGAGGGTGGGCACTGGTTAGGAGCATCTGAGGGCTCCCAGCTGAGCATGGTTAGGGGTCAGGGACGTCTGCCCGGGGAAGCCCATTGAGGAATCACTCCACAGGGGAGATCCAGGACTAGGACACAGGGTGGTGGGCAGAGGGACAGCTCTTTCAGGATTTTGCCGAAAGAATGTTTTGACAGCCACGCACACTGCAACAGGCCGGTGTGTGGTGCAGGAAGCACTCTGTCAGTGCGGAGTTCAGGCCAAGAACAAGAGGTAGCAGAGATGGTGGAGGTCTCAGCACGCAGCAAAGGCTGAGCACCCACTGCGCACCAGCCTGTGAGCAGGGAGCAAGGAGCTCCAAGCAGAATCAGACCCAGCCCTGCACTCGCGACAGTACGTAGAAAATGCCACGTACAGGATGAGCGGTGTGATGATCCGGTTACCATCGAATGTTGGAAGAAAAGGGACAAATCAAAGAGGGCTTCCTGAAGGAGGGGCTGACAGAATGAAGAGGTCAAGAAACAGCCTAGCAGCTGCAGAAGGCATGGTGGGAGGGGCGCAGACTCCTGCTGCTTGAGACACAGGCCCTCCACCCAGGAGTGGCCGGGCAGGCATGGGAGAGGGGGCAGGGCTGAACAGGGGCCCCCACAGCACAGCTCGCCGGCAGCCCTGGGTTCCCCCTTTACGTGCATCAAGGCCTGGGGGCCTCAACAAGCCATACCAGCTGCAGGTGACTGAGCCAACCTCAAAAGCCAGAGCTGCTTTATCAGTATTAAAAAACACTTCCCAGGAGGAAATGTAATGGGAGATCTGCTATCATCATGAGACATTTCAGCATCACATTTGTCAATAAACGAAAGAACATAACAGTTGTGAGGTTTTAAAAATATAGTTTGAGGGGGGAGGCAGGATGGTTCAGGGGGTTAGGTACTCACTTTATAGCCCCTGGACACTGAGGATCGAATCCCAGCCCCGGCCCATGTGGACCCACATGCTGAACTGGGGTGTGCTTCCCATGCGGGAGGCCCCCATTTCGGTTCTCGCCCCCTAGTTGGGCCCCTGGCTCGAGGGGGCGTGCCTCCCATGCAGGAGGCCCCCAGCCCAGTTCCCGCCTGCGTGGCCCCCGCCTACCTGTGTGGAACACAACCATGTTGACAACTGATGACGTACAACTATGGAGACTGCTCTGGGCCCTCCCTCTTCTCTCTGTCTCTGTCAAAAACAATAAAATAAATCTTAAAATATATATATCTAGTTTGAACTGTTGTAAGATAGTTTTAAATTTCCATCTCCTATTTGTGTAAACGACATTTCTTGTCAGAGGGGCTGTCTGTGGGGGAAGAACTCCGTGGGCTTCCTGGTTTGGGTGACGTGCCATCCTTATATGCATAGCCGTCACCACTGCTCCGTGCTGGCTGACGAGGACACGGGACCTCTTGCTACTATTTTTGCAACTTTGTGACTATTTCAAAATTCAAAAACAAACAAAACCCTCTTGTTCTAGAATCACATGCAGCCATCCCAAGCATTAAACCTGATGCAGAAACAAGTTTTGTTATGGAAGCTTATTTGAATTTGTTATTTATTTAGATACCTCACTATATGTTTTATTATTTCTTAGCATAATTTTTGTAAAATAGAGAAAATGTGATTCCTTTTTTTTCTGTTTGGTTTTTTTTCCATTTTCTGTCTGCGGTGTCACCACTTACCTCCAGTGTCCGCGAATGTCTAACTTTGTACAGCTGCTCCACCTCGGACGAAGCTGGGCGGTGCTGTCGGCAGGGGCGATGACTGTGGGGGGCCCAGCCCAGTCAGGGACAGGACCTCTGAGTGAGTCGGGAAGTCACTGCGGCTCTTAGCAGGGGTTCCAAAGAGCCCAAAGGTTAGGCAGCCTGCAGGGGTAGGGCTGCGTGGGCCAAGGCCCCTGCAGGTATGGCCACGTGGATCTGGAAGTGAAAGGCGGGTGGCGTTTGGGTGACACTGAGAAAGGGTAGGGCGGATGAGGTCGGATATGAGCAGAGTGGGGGGCTGCTTGGAGGGGAGATTTGCAGCCAACAGCGGGGGCACGGGGGCCACTCCCCTGAGGAGCCCCTGGACCGCTTCTAATCAGCGAAGGCCTTTGGCTGAGAGTGAGTGGGCTCCCTGCCCTGGAAGGAGCAGATGCCCCCGCCTCACTCCCAGCATTCCAGGGAGGGAGCTGAGGGGCCTACAGCCCGGGACAGAGCCCAGCCCAACTCCGTCCCTTTGACACAGACACTAGGCAGAGGCCACAGCCCTGGCTGAAAACACAGTGCCATCCTGAGGGGACAGCAGGAACCTCCAGGGCCCGGCGGGCTCCCCCTGGCCGCTCTCCCGTGCGTGCAACCCTGAGCAGGCCACGCCTGGGGTTGGGAAGGCTCAGGACACCCTGTGGCCCTTGGCAGGGGCCCTGGCCAGGCTGGGCTGCGTGTTCGGTGGCCAGCGTGAACACGTCTAGCTGACAGATCCCCAACCTTCACCCAAACGGGGACCTGAATGGAAACATTATCACAATTTAATTGCCTTTCACAAACACAGCCTGAGAAACCCCACTCCTTGGCCTCCATGCCAACCTCGAATGGAGCCAGAGGTGAGCGGAAGGGGTGCCCCCCCGGGGGCCAGGGAGCACCCCTGAGGAGCTGCACACACTCTAAT
>PVKE010000184.1:124136-187746 GCA_004027555.1 Craseonycteris thonglongyai
CTTTTTTTTTTTTTTTTTTTTAATAAAACGGGTGATAAAGGGTCCTGCCAGGAGCCATTGTCTTCCAAAGTCTAAAGTGTTTGAAATTAATTTATCCGCTTAGGATGGTGTATAAATTTCTCATTACGGGTGTCAGTGATGAACAAGAAACCGTTCCAAGCGATGTCTCGGGCCCTTGCCAAGCCGCGGGCCTGGGGTCCCTCACGGAGCTGGTGCCCCGACAAAGGGTTTCACACAGTCAGGAGCGTTAACTATGCATGCTTTCGCGTTGCCCGGGCTCAGCCAAATGCCCTGTGAGAACGCCACGTCCACACCGGTTTTATTATTCCGCACAGATGCCGGCTCACTGTGTGTTTCCAGCTCTGTGGAGCATAATGTGGGGTGTTGGGGGTTCTGTTGTTGTTGGGCATGTCCTTTTTCGCTGTAGTCCTCCCCACACCTCCCTTCTGCTCTCTGCCCCCAAATGGCCAGGGCAAGGGGAAGTGGGAGGCAGCCTCCAGGTTCTTGGAAGGGTTGGGGAAAGGTGGGGGAAGGGATTAAATGAGTCTCTTTGAGGTGTGTGTGTTGGGGGGAGCAGTGGAAACCAGAGAGGAGAGGGGAAGGGAGGGGGAGGTTAAACCCTGGGAAAAAACGGCACCCCTTGGTCCTTGCTGGCCCGACACCAGCCACACAGGGGCAGGTGGCTTAGAGAGCAGTGGCCCAGCCAGGTTGCCAGCCATCCTAGTGCCCTAGACACTCAGCTTCAGAGGGAGGGGGTCCTCAGAGCACTCCTGTCATGTGTCACCCATGCGTCCTAAATGCAAATGCCAACCTGAGACTGCAGGAGCTGTAGAGGGGGCAGGGCTGGGATGCAAACCCAGGCCCCGTGGTGTGGTGTGCCCAGCCTGCTGCCCCCTCAGGGCGCGGGTCCACTGGCCCCTGCCTGCTGTGGTCTGCCCTGTCTATGGGCTTATGCTCTGGCTTTATGGGCAGGTCGCCCCTCTCTAGGAGAATAAGGCCCAAAAGGCACCAGGAAGGCAGCCCCCAGGAGCTCAGCTAGGGTCCTGTCACGGCCTAGCAGAGAGGAGTCACCAGGGTGGGGACAAAGGCGAGATCCATGGGACAGGGCAGCAGGGTTGGACTAGAATCCTGCTTTGCTCACCAGGCCCAGTCCCACCCCTCTCTGAACCTTATGGTCTCTTCTGCACATAACGGGCTGGGCCCGGGGTCACCATGCAGCCTGCGGCGGTGGGCTCCAGGAGGATGGAGAAGGCTTGGGAGGAAGCTTGGGAGCCCTGTGGGTGACGCTGCCTACCACCAGCCCTGAGACAAGCCTGGCCCCTTTCTCTTCCTTGGGCAAGCTCAGACCTCAGGTCACCTCCAAGAACCAGCAAGCTTGGCTGAGGCACCCACTCCTGGCCTCTGTGTGCCTGGAGGCTGAGGGCAGGGCCTCTCGGAATGGCTGATTGGGATGCCTGGCAAGTCACTGGCTCTGGGCGGGAGGCCAGCCCGCAGCCCCTGCGGAGGTGGCCTCATTAAAGGCCTCATGGTCCAGTGGGCAGGGCATCAGACTGGACATCTGGAGGCTTGGGGTCTGGTCCAGCTTGCTGCTGCTTTGCTGGGTGACCTTAAGCAGATTACTTGGCCTCTCAGTGCCCCATCTGCCCCCTGCCTCCTCCCTGTCTGGCAAGCCTTTCTGGAGGAAATATTAGTGGGGTGGCTCACAGAAGCCCGGATTCTATAGCACCTCAGCTTAGCCTTTTCAGCCACACCAGGATTTTGCAGTGACACAAACGACCCCTTCCTGAGGCTGCCGCAGGCCTGGCCTCAGAGGGGAAAAGCCGTGAGGGGCCAAGGAGAAGCTCCGCACCGTCTCGGAGTACGGAGGGCCAATCTCCCCTTCGGCAAATAGGACACAGGCCAGAACACACAGCCAGGTGGTGGGTTTGCTGGAGGAAGAAGCCAGGCCCTTCCATCTCCCCTGAGCTATTCGCTTAGTCTGTCCTCTGGACACGGTTCCCCAGAGTGTCTTCATCACAAGGATCTAGCAAGCCGTGTGTCACCCCCTTCCACGACCTCCTGTCTTCAGGTGACCAAGCCCCTCAGCCGGTGCTGTTCACTGCAGCCTCCTGCATTGCTTTCCTCTTGCCATGCACAGCCATGGTCCCGGGCTGCGGCCCTCCACGTTCACACAGCATGCCAGGCCTTGCACACGCCATTCCCACCACCTGGGGGGCCCTCCGCCACTGTCTCCTGGGGAACCGGTGGCCCTTCATGACTGCAGTGGAATGTCCCCTCTGCTTGACACCTACCTGCCCCGAGCTATTGCCAAGGTCTCTGCCTCCACTTGCCCCTTGCGGCACGTAAGCCCCTCTGCACCAGAACCTGCCTCTCAGCCGTGTTGGGACCACAGGAAGTTCCAGGGCTTGGCACGTAGTCCGAGCCAGCCTCCTCACCCCATATGCCCCCTGCCTGCTCTCCTTCTCCTCTTCTCACTCCTTCAGGTGCCCTTGAACAAAGCATTGAGAAGTTTAATCCACGGAGCTGTGATGCACCAGGGCCCTCCTACTGCTCTGTGGCCGCAGCCCCTCCCACACCCAGCCTGCAAGGCCAGCCTCGGCCTGTCCACCCCAGTTCCTCTTTTCTGGTTGGCTGAGTCCCAGACCATCATAACATAATGCTGCCTGTTTAGTGCACCTTCCCTTGTGTTAAGTACTACACAGTACATATGATTTATAATATACGCGTGCCTATTCTTAAAAACAGCATTGCAGCTCAGTTTACAGCCAAGGAAAGTGAGGCTCAGAGAGATTAAGTGGCTTGCCTGGGGTCACACAGCTGGGAGAGGCAGAGCTGGGATCTGAGCCCAGATCTGCAGGATGCAAAGCTCACGCTCCTGCCCTCACCAACACCTGCTCTCCTCCCACCCTGCCAGCCAGGCTGCTTAGAGGCATGGAGTCAGCGGACTCGCCAAAGGCAAGAAGGAACTTCATGGGCGATCCTGTCCCCTTGGCATTGGCATTTTAAGCAATTTTCAGAGCTTACCTCAAAGTGGAATTTCAAACTTCGTTATTGTCTAATGTTAACAAGATTTCTCTCTGTCTCTGTATCTCAGCAGCATACCCAATGAACTTGTAAGGGTTAAGCCTTCTTCCCAACTTCCTCCTTTGATGGCTCTAATTATATTTTTTGCATTTTTAAAGTAAGTCTTTCAAGGACTGTGACTTGGGGGTAAGAACCAGAAATGAAATATTAGTTAAAATCCCTAAGGCTTTAATACCGTTTCTCCTCTAAGTGATCTAGAGATTCAACACAATCCCAATCAAAGTTGTAGAAGGATTTTTTAAAAACTGAAATCGACAACTTGGTTCTAAAATTTTTATGGAAAAACAAGGGGCTGGAAAAGCCAAAACAAGTTTGAAAAAGAACAAACTTGAAGGATTCACACTCCCTGATTTTAAGACTTATTATAAAGCTACAATAATTGAGACAGTATATTAGTGACCAGAAGATAGACACAGATCAATGGAAGAGAACAGGTAGTTCAAAAATAGTAACACACAGATATGGTCAATTGATTTTTGACAAAGATGTAGGCTATTCAATTAAGGTAATTAAATGTTCATATTCAGAGAGACAAATCTGAATCCTTATTCACATCTTCTACAAAAATTAACTCAAAATAGACCATAGACCTACATGTAAAAGCTAAACTCATAAAACTTCTACAGGAAAGCATGAGAGAAAGTCTCTGTGACCCTGAGTTAAACAGAGAATTCTTAAATCCAAAACAAAAGCTTAATCCATAAAAGAAAAAAAAAAAATTGACAGCCTGGAAACCTCTTCAAGGCTTAATGGCAGAGTGGGAGCTGAGCGTCTGCCTGGATGGACGGCAGGATGAGGCTGGGGAGCCCAGTGAGTCAGAAGAGGTCAGGAGCAGGGGCAGAGGGCTAGAACACAGTGGGCACATGTGAGCTGGGACAGGCTGCGAACCCTTTCCGGTGGCGTACAGGTTAATTAACCTTCAGCATGTCACAGCTTCTCTGAGCCTCAGCTTTCTCATCTGTAAAGTAGCTGTATCTGGAAAAATCACTTGAGGAACCAATAAAATATGAAAAGTATATGCTCAGAAGTTGTGACTTCCTTCCTGTCCTCAGGGAAGATATGGACCAATCAAGGAGTCTGAAAGCATAAATGTGAAAGTGCTAGACATGTCTACTGAATAAATTACCAAAAGGACAAATCAGGAGAGCAAGCCTGTGGCCTACCTCTCAGCTATTCCCTCCCTCCCTCCCTCCCTCCCTTCCTTCCTTCCTTCCTTCCTTCCTTCGTTCCTTTGTTCCTTTGTTCCTTCCTTCCTTCCTTTTCAAGATTTATTTTATTGTTTGGGAGGAGAGAGAGAGGGAGAGAAGGGGGTAGTGCCCAGAGCTCTCTCCATAGTTGCACATCAGTAGTTGTGAGACACAGTTTCATTCCACACAGGTGGATGTGGGGCCATGCGGGGCGGGAACCAAACTGGGGGTCTCCTGCATGGGAGGGGAGAACCTTCACTGCCATCCCAGTGGTTAGGGGTTGTGCCGCAGTTCAGCACATGGGTTTGCACGAACTGGAGCCAGGATTTAATCTCCAGGCAAGCGCTCAACCTGCTGAACTATCCCAGCATCCCTGGTGTCCTCCTTCAAGAAGCCCTGGTCCATCCCAAAGCTCTGAGCCTGAATGGTTAAGGAAGACACAAGTGGTTCTCCATTTCTCCAGGGTTCTTGATGATTCTAGAAGCCATGAGTAAGAAACATGTGAAGAAGAGATAGGAGAAAGGACGGAGGGAGGAGGCATGGGTGTGGAAGAGAGTAGAGAGCAGTAGTAGCAAGTGGCCAAACTGAGGTGGGGAGCACAGGGGAGATGACAATAATTACCGAAGAGTGAGGTGACTGTAAAGAAGAACCACAAAAATAGTGACTTGAATGACTATTTGGTCCATCTCAAATCTCAGTACCCAGCCATTAGTGGTGCCTGCCTGGAGGGTGGCACTAAGAGCTGGGATGGCACCTAGACAGCGGGAGAAGGGACTGTCATTGCCCTCTGCAATGTCTGCCATGGGGGGAGGGTTTGAGGAGTGGTGGCGCACGTGCCATACTTATGCTGCGTTGCAGCGGGAACCCTGTCATGATATTCAGTTCAGGTGAGAGCAGCCCTCCTGACTCTCAGCAATGAGTCTTTGTTTAGTTCAAGACTTGATGTTAAAATGACATATCAGTTGGGAGATCTCATTCAATTACCTTTAGGTTAGAGAATTTTAAATATCAGAAAGTGTTCTCTCTGTCTCTGTCTGTGTCTCTCTCACCTTCTCTCAAACAATAAAAATAATAAAAAATGAAAGTGTTTGATGCAAAATAGGTAAGAAAACCTTTTGGCCTTGAGGAGTGAATTGTCCGCTACATGTAAATGACAGGTACCCGGACCACTTCACACTCCAGGCACGTTGGGAGATGGGGGTGTTATAGCTCAACAAGTGAACAACGAAGGAACTTCATGGAAGGGTCCCAGGGAAGGAAGTCTAGTGGTTTGACAGTGGCCAGGAGCATTATTAGTCGTGAGGAGAGGAGGGGGAGCATTATCACCAGATAGCTCTCAGTTGCAGAATGCATTTAAAGGGCAGGGGTCTCCTAGACAGCTCTCTTCCACTCAAAATGCATGGGTTGAGCCTGTTCTCTGTTCAGATTCCAAGTCAGAAACTGGAAATAACCAGGATTGAGGGTTTTCTATCCTAGAGGATCTCTAAAATAGGTCTGTGGAAGGGGACTTCCCCCGCAATCAGCCTGTTCCTGTACTGGTATCCTGACTAATAAATCTCATCAGTTCAGTGTCTGCATAAGTACCGAGAGCCTGCTCATGTCACTACCTTGCTGATGCATGTCAATGGTTCTTCATCACTACTTCATTATTGGAACAAAATCCAAGTGCTGATCATAGCTGACAAGGCCTGAGGAATCTTGCCCCTGCCTAACACCTCAGTTCCCACCCCCTCTCCCCCTGGATTTCAGTGCCCATCACCCTGGGTGTTGCCCTGTTCCTCTAACATCCTGATCTCTTTCCTGCCTTAGGCACGTCCCCACCTTCCCGCATCTCCTGCACAACTCCAGCCACCTACCACGTCTTCACTGCAGCTTCCTCAGGGGGGCATCCTGTGAGCACTGGGTGAGGTGAGCCCATCCCCACTTTATTGTCAGCTTCTTTGCATTTAACCCAATTATAATTGGATGTGTAATCAGATGTTCAATTTCTATCTCCTCTACTAAACTGAAGGCTCCAGTAAAGGGGGCCAGGCCTAGCTCCTACTCAGTGGCAGCCCCAATATCCGCAGAGCCTAATGTTGTAAAGGCACAAACATCTGTGGAGTGAATGAATGAGTGAATCGATGAACTCTTTCCTCAAGCCTCTCCGGAGGCCGCAGGTGCTTTGGATGGGCACGATGGGACCTCCACTGAGAGCTGAAGTGGAGCTACCTACAGAGCTGCCTCCAGCCTGATAACCTGAGGTGAAGAGTCACTGAGTCTGGCGTAGACATGTCAAGACTCATCATGCTCAGGGCTGGTGGAAGCCCTCAGTCCCAGGCTCTGTGCTGGTCCCGATGTCCCCCCTCCTCATCTTCCCACTTCCACTGACTAGCTTCTTCTTGTCTCCTGCCTCGTGGCCAGAGGTCATTCCCTCCAGCGTTAGTCATGATTGTCCTTTGCGTAGTCTGTCCCTGAGAGGGTTCTCATTTGCCTTTGGTGGGCTTTGATCCTCGCTAGCTTTGCTTCTGCAGCCCTCCCGGCAGAGCCTGCTGCTGAGCCCTGAACCCAGGATGGCTTTCTGTCTGCTTAGCAGACCACCTCCTCCTGCAGAGCCTTAGAGTCAGTAGGCAGCTCCAGGTGGGGCCAGGGGATCATCGAGGGCGGCCCTGAGCCCTGTGTCCTGTTAGCTCCCTCCGGTGCCCGTACTGTGCTTCCCACACAACCACTGCATCCCCACTTTCCAGGGGCTTCTCCTTAAATGCAGCACGACACGGCGAAGAGGGCATTCCGAAGTTTGCAGACTGAATCCTCAAACTGCGCACTCTCAGGCTGATCGCTTCCCACGGACTCACCCACTGTATGTGTCGAAAAGGAGTTAACAACAGCAGCCACCTCAGGGAGGCCTGGGAGGCCCCAGCACAGGGCCTGGCACTGAGGGGCACCTTGTAAGTGGTCGTCCTCCCCCTTCCTTTGAACACCCTGTGGTGTAGGTGTCATGTTCTCAGATGACGAGCCCAGGGGCTAAAGGACATCGCCACAGCCTCCTGAGTCCCAGCAGTGGGCTTTTTCAGGATGGCACATACCTGGTGGTCCAGGGGGCTGCCAAGGGAGGCAGTGGGGGCTCGTCAGGTCTCTTCAGGGCCCCAGAATATTGCAAAGAGACTGTCTCACAGTCTTGCTGAGCAGGGAAGCTCTGCGAGAGGCTGGGAGTGATGATGTCACCATGAGGACAGACCCTGAGTGAAAAGAGCCATTGTCCTGGACTTGCCCCACCTGGACATAAAGCTGCTCTGGCCCGAGATGCTCACAGTCTTGAGCAGTCAGGCATCGGTGTCCCTGAGCTCTTCTTGGGCACCACAGTGGGCACATCAAGTCACAGCACGTCCGCCTTATTTGCCAATCTGTTGACTGTGCCCCCTGGCCCTCCAGTCCCTGTTCATTGGGCAGTAAACATGTCACCTAGCAACTGAGTGTCAATATCAACAAAGGCTTCGATGAAGTTGTTCATCGGTGCAAGAGGTACAGAGGGCCGAGGTGCTCTGTGCAGGCTGCTCCTCTCAGCGTCTGACGCTGACACTGGCCCACAGGGGCATCAGCGCTCAAAAGACCCCCCTCGCCCTCCACGGTGAAAATGAAATGAAGTGCGCATCTCGGGCCGGCAAAAGGCAGCGGCCCCAGCCTCTCAGGGATCTCGTGTTTCTTTTTTCTTTCTTCCCCCCAGTGCCTTAGCCCATGGGGTAGAGTACTTCCCTTAAAGCAGTGACCCCCGCTAACTTCCAAAGACACGCCTGTCATCTGTCCTATTTGTGGGGCTCCAGGTGGGGTGAGGAGGGCAGGACTCAGTCCTGCTCCAGGCTATGGCCTCCAGCGGCAATCTGGAGCAGAACGAGGCTGAGCATGTGGCAGGCACTGTGAGGGGGCAGCCAGTCCCTCGTCCCTGGAACTCATATTTCAGTGGGAACAGGCCATGAACAAGTACCAAAACGAGGCCATAATCTAATGCTATGCAGGTATCTGAGGGGAGAGCGTTTGTGGAGGCGGAGGGGCAAATACCAAGTCCTGAGGAAGGTGTTGTGCGTTTTGTCTCCAGAGACCTGCGGGAAGCCCAGTGTCTGCCTGGGCCCACTGTGCATGTCCTGGTGTCCCTGGTGAGGCGCCAGGGTTCATCTAAGGAGGATGGGAAGCCAGTGGGGGGGGGGGGGTTCCTTCCCGGAGTGATTTCATCTGATTTCCACTGCTGCAGCTGCATGGGGAAGTGAATGCAGGGGCCTGGCGGGAGCAGGGAAACCATGCAGGAGGTTCTAGCAGAGGCAAGGTGCGAGGTGCTGGGTGGTGGCAGCTCCGTCATATTTTCAGGAGGTCACACCTGAGGCTGTTGGTAGAGGAGCCAAGTGGGCATAAGGGGAACCTAGCCTTGGGCGAACTGGGGGTGGGAGGTCAGAGTGTGGGGCTGAAGGCTGGTCACCAGGCTGTGCTGGGCTTTGTCTCTCTGTATCATTGGAGAACACCTCCCCTTGTCAGGGCCTCCATTTCTCACCTGCATTTGAACTCCTCTTGGTCCTGTCTACTGCACCCCAAGACCCTTGAAGGTCAGGGTTGAGCCATATTCACCTGTGAAGGGCAGAACGACCAGGTGATCAGAGAGGAGTATGTGTGTGGTGGTGGTGGGGGGCAGGTCATTCCGCATAGGGCCAGGGAAGACACAAGATGCAAAGCAGTGGAGATACCAGAGATGAGGCTGGGGAGCAGAGGCCCCAGGTAGTAGGAGCAGGCCCCAAAGGGTGTTCCCCTGATAATTATGGGGCACATGTAGCACATTTGGGCTCCATCCCAGCTTACCTGCCAGCTCACATGACTCTCGCCCTCGCCTGCCCACTCAAGGCAAAGGTGGCACCAATGTCAGCACAACTGGGTCAACTGTACCCAGAGAAGCCAGGGCCAAACAGTATGCTTTGGAGAAGAGTCTACTGTCCCTGCCAGCCTCTCCCCAGAACCCTTCCTCAGGCCGGATGAGGGGACAGGCAGCCAATGAGAGCTCAGTGGCCTTTTATGGTGAGGCACACTAGTTGCAAATGACAGACTTGGTGACTAAGATTCCTTGGTGGGCCACAGTGGTGGACCAGTCTTACAAGTTGGGCCCCAAAGGATAAATGTAATCTTGGTTTCAAGATGTCAAGTTGAGTAGAAATCAGGTAGGTGATGATGATGAAGCTGCAAGACAGGTTTTATCCCAAGTCAAGAGCTTCTTTTTGTATGGGGGTTACACCCCTTCCCACGGATGGATGGGAGGAAGATGACCAGCAAACATACCAATGAGAAACACAGGCAGGACCTTTAAAGCCAGGGTCTCCACAGTATGATTTAGAGGAGAGGCTCAAGCGGCGCGGCAAATTGCCAGGAGAGGAAAACGGAAATCATTGGCCCTGGGAGCGTGGGTTGCAGCCACAGTTTATGGCAAATTGGGCTCGGTTGGTCTAGCGACCAAAAGAGGCAGGAAAGCAGGAGAGAGCATTATCCCCTAAGGAGCAGGTGCAGCCTCATTTTCCTTGTCCATCCAAAGGGGGTAACATGACTGGTCCTGGCTGTGGCAACGAGGAGTCTGCAGGCCGGGGATGAAATCCTTGCCATTCTCCCTCTTGCCCTGGGGTAAAGCCGGGGGGCTGCCCATGGTTCAGGGAAAGCGGAGGGAGCTGGAAAAACTGAGCTTGCAGGAACTGCTGTGTGGACGTCCCCCAGGGCCCCAGAGCACTTGCATGGCCCTGGCTGTCTGGCTCTGGTTCTTGTCCTCTGAGGGGCCTGCAGAGACAGGAGGTGACAACCGGGTCCAGAATAGATGTTCTCCTATTCTGATGGCTGCTGACTCATTTACTGAGTCCCAGAGAGAGAGAGAAAGGCAGGCCAGAAGGGAGCGCTGGGTGGATAGACAGGAGGAGAGGGTGAACGAAGAGAGAGAGGGATGCCAGAACAGGGGGCTCAGGAATGAGGAAGAAAGTGGGAGAGAGGAGGCAGGTGCAGTTGGCAGGACAGGGTGGGGAGGGCAGAGGACAAATTGCATTAAAGATACCTACGAGTACTTACATAATGCAGGACATGGGGTTTGTCACCACCTCCCCACCATGACCAGCGTGAGTTCAGAGAGCCTTGAGGAGAACACTGTGGGGGCCAAGGGCCACATTCCAGCCTTGCCCCGTCCTCTTGTGAGCAGAGAGTGACTGCAGCCACCACTGGGGTCTGGCTCAGGCCCAGGCTCTTCTGCAGCCTGGCTCCCAGAGCAAGCCTGCCCCCCGCAAAGCCCCAGTTGTGCCCCCACTAATCACCAGCCTCCATCTTGGGGCCCGGTTGCCTCCTGTTGACTCTGTTGGGATCCCTATCCCAAAGTGTACCCCTATATATCTGGATCAAATGTACCAAAGGGGCCCAGGATGGCCTCCTCTGACCTGTACCCTGACTGTCCCCACCTGCCACCCTGTATTATCTCCTCATTCCTTCCCTGCTGGGAATCAACTAACTGTGCCCCAGGTATATAGGCGATTAAATATATACCCTTATATTACTTACCCTGAAGCATGAATAAGTGCTCAACAAATGTTAGCTATTGGCTGCATTTTAATTGAGTTTCTTGACTCTCCAGGGCTACAGTTCACTCATCTCTAAAATGAGATTGATACAGCATCAGGTGCCTGCTGATACGCTGCACTGAGCAGGGAAGCGCTTCCCCTCTGTGCTGTTCTTGCCCAAAAGATGTCATCGGAACATGAGGAAACATAAGACAAATGCCCAATGAGAGACATTTCTACCCAAAAAAACTAGTCAGAACTCCTCCAAAGTGTCAAGGTCGTAAAAGACAAGGAAAGGTAGACGGGTAATCGCAGATTGGCGGGTTCTAAGAGGACACAGCCACAACACGCAAAGTGTGATTAGATCAGATCCCGGAACAGAAAAAGAATGTGGGTGGGGAAACACGCAAAATTTGCATAAGGCCTGCGGGTGAGTCCATAGTGTCATCTCTACCCATGTCCTGGCTTTGACCATTCTGCTGTGGTTCAGGGGGCATTAGCATCAGGGAGGGTGGGTGAAGGATGTATGAGAACTCTTTGGACTGTTTCTGTAACATTTTTTTCAAGTCTAAAATTATTTCAACATAAAAAGTTTAACAAACAGGATTAATGGTAATATCTGCCTTATAGGTTATTAGGAATAGATGTAAAGCACTCCAAGCAGGTTGGGGCACCCTGCAGGCTGCATTACTGCCATCTTGCCTAGACCAGCAACCGGAGGTCCTTGGCTCTCCAAGCCAGGAGAGCACAGGGCCAGCTCCCTCCCTTTATTTTATTATTATTATTATTATTTATTGACAGAGAGAGACAGAGAGAAGGGGGAGGGCCCAGAGCAGTCTCCATAGTTATAAGTCATCAGTTTTCAACATGGTTTGTTCTCCACAGGTGGGTGGGGGCGAGCTGGGCTGGGGTCCTCCCACATGGGAAGCACACCCCAGTTCAGCATTGGGTCTGCATGGACCGGGGCCGGGATTCGATCCTCAATCCCCAGGGCTGCAAAGCAAGTGCTTAAACCACTGAGCCATCCCAGCTTCTCCAGCTCCCTCCTTTTAAAGATTTATTTATTGTTTTTGACAGAGAGAGAGAGAGAGATACAGATATAGAGACAGAGACAAAGAGGAAGGGGAGGGCCCAGAACAGTCTCCACAGTTGCACATCATCGGTTTTTCCACATAGTTTCATTCCACAGGTGGGCACGGGGCTGCACAGGGCAGGAACTGGGCCGGGGTCTTGTCCCGGTGAGAAGTGAACTGGGGGCACTCCCCAGCCCAGCATATGGGTCCGCACGGGCCAGGGCTGGGACTCGATCCTCGGTCCCCGCAGCTCCCTCCTTTTAAAGAGTCATTTATCTGTCTCTCTACTGAGGAAACATCTACAGGGCCTTGGGGATATGGCAGGGACTAGGACTCAACTCAGTCTCTGGCCCTCTGGCTTGGGATGGCAGAGGCAGATGCTAATCAATGACTTCCACAAACCAGCAGGAGGGTGCAGACGACAATGAAGGCTGTGAAGGGAGGTCCGCAGGGGCTGGGCATGTGTGCAATGTCTTCGTTGCCCCTGTCCTGGGATTGTTGGGCTTCTCTGGGCAGCTATCTAAGCTGAGAGAATAGCATTGTGAGGCCTGAGGCAGAAGACAGCCTGGGTGTGAGAGTAGATGCCCGTGTGGTGTGAGCACAGGCGCTCAGAAGCAGGGGTGAGGAATGGGCCGGTCTTATCTGAGTCACTGGAAACTTAGGAGCAGAGGTGAAGCTGTGGTCCAGGCTGGCCCCAATTCTTGGCCCTTTGCAGTTCACTGCACCATGGGGTGCAGTCACCATATTCCCAGACACAACTGAAATTAAACGGTAAAGAGAGCCCCATCCTGCAAATGTGTGGCACGTGGGCTTTGCACCTAACATTAAAGCTGTTTGTTTGTTTGTTAATGGAGAAAAGGTGCACAGGTTCTAACTCTATCGTGTAGGATTTAGTCATCTTGAGACCAGAGTCCATTTGTGAACTTTAAGAAAAAATGGCCCCTTGGGGGCGGGGGGTGGGGGTGGGAGTCACTGTGAAAAGCCGGGCATGTCACAGGCACCTAACTACAGTGCCTTTTGCTCACTGGCGCCGGCCCGGGTTCCTAGCATGTTTCCACAGCATCTTCACACCTGGCCTGGGGGGGCAGAGGGGCTCCAGCAGGTGCCTCAGCCCCCCTTACACAGGCTGAGCGATAGAGACCTGAGAGCCCGGGGAGGCCGGAGGGCTCTGCCTGCCCTGGCTGAGCTCACCCAGCAGAACAAGTCAGCATGGGGGTGGCGGGGGCGGGGGAGGTGAGGACGGACCTCTGTGTGCTCTACCCGCAGGGAGAAAGGTGGGCAGGAAGGAGCACCAGCTTGGTGGCCAGAGTGTGCTGATTCATGGTGGTCTACACACCTCACATTCCTCACAAGAAGAAGGGGGTACAAAGATCTCCCTCCTGGCTAGTGGTGAGCAACAGCCATAAGGTCTGGGGTGTCCTTGTCTCAACTTCGGACACACAGGAGGCGCTCACTAACTGAAGTCCTCCTCTCTCTTACCCTGAGGCAGGGTGCTCTGTAAGAATAGCCACGGTAAGCAGGCTCCAGTTTCCGACCCAGTGTCCTTCCCTTCATGCTAACTCTCACAGCCAGCCTGCCCTGGGCCACACTCACAGAGCTGTGCGGAAGGCATTTGCTCACTTATTGATAAGACTTACCCCGTGCCAGACACTGGACCAAGCACTTCACACGTGGGAACTCTCTTATCTTCATAATGACCCTAGGGAGTGGGCACAGCACTGCCATTGCCCAGGGGCCCAGATAGTAAATGGTGAGGTTGCGACTGGAACCCAGGAGGTATGACTCCAAGTGTCTGTCCTCAGTCACTGTGCTGCCCACTTCCTGCCAGCTGAGGACAACAGTGCCATTCATGTGTGGCTTGAATTGTCATTTCCAAAGAAGAAATGGTACAGTCTTAACCTCCAGCCTCAGAATGTGAGGCTTTATTTGAAAATAGGGTTTTTGTTTGTTTGTTTGCTTGTTTGTTAATGGAGAAAAGGTGCACAGGTTCTAACTCTATCATGTAGTCAATATGAGGTCATTAGGATGGGCCCTACTCCACTGTGACTGGCGTCCTTATAAAAAGGGACACAGAGACATGCACACGAGGAGAATGCCCTGTGAAGATGACAGCAGAGATCAGGCTGATGCTTCTACAAGCCAAGGAACCTCACACCTTGTCAGCAGCTACCAGCAGCTAGGAGAGAAGCCTGGAACGGATTCTCCTGCACAGCCACCAGAAGGAGCCAGCCCTGCCGGCACCTTGACCTCAGACTTGGTGAGACGCTACGTTTCTGTTGTTTAAGCCACCCCCGTTGTGGGACTTGGTTGTCACAGCCCAAGCAGACTATTACAATCACTGTAGTCTTTCTATGGCATTTCCCCAAGCCATTCCCTATTCCTCTAGAACTGCTACAGAAATTCCATCCTGTTAAGATTCACAATCCTTTTGGTCTCCTAGACTAGTGGCTCTTAACCAGAGCCATTTTGGCGATGCCTGGAGACATTTCTGATGTGTCACACTGGGACGGTGCTGCTGGCGTCTAGTGGGTAGAGGCCAGGGATGCTGCTCACCATCAGGCAGTGCAAAGGATACCCCACCACCACCACAAAGAATTACCTCGTCCAAAGTATTAGTACCGTAGTGTCAAGATGGAAAACTCTTGACAATAGGGTGAGGACTGTGGATCCTCTCCTCAGAAAACTATTCATCTGCTAACATGTATATTCACTCATCTCTCTCTCTCTCTCTCTCTCTCTCTCACACACACACACACACACACACACACAGACATAGACAGTCATTCACACATACTCATGATCTAACACTCAGATTTCCACTCACAAGCTGGTCTGCTTCTAGCCCCAGGGGTATATAGAGCCCCATGCATCCTAGGTTAAGAACCCTGTGGCTTTGTAGATCAAGAAGGATGTTACTACAATTAGGAGCCAAGATTTTCAGCATAATAAAGAGACAGAGCATTAAGATAATACAGGCAGGATTAAAAATCCTGAAATCTTAAACTTGAGTTGAAAATATCAACATGAACTCATGATGCGTTTTTCCTTCATAAAGAAAACACATATCACCCAGATCTGTCCACTGATGGCTCTATACCATACATCCCCCAACCCAGAATCAGTGAGACTCAGAGGTCCAGGCTGGGGTCTCCAAGGAACCAGGGAACCTTGGAGAAATGAATGATTCTAGGGCCGAGGTAAGGAAAAGAATAGGATAAGTTGAATAAACCATCCTGTCATACAAAAAAGCAAAGGAGTTGCCCCAGATTTCTGCAGTTGTATCAGAAGGAGCTAACTCAGAATGGCTTTTACGGGACTACAATGGGAAAATTTTCATCATCAAAAATAAAAATGACTAAAATGAATTGAAATAAGCCAAATACTGAGTTCATAATGATATCTTTAAAACCTCATTTGTCACTTTTTTTTTTTTTGGAGTTACTTTTTGTTTTTTGTGGGGTTTTTTATTGTTAAATTTAATGGGGTGACATTGATTGGTAACAATTAGACAGTTTCCAGATGTACAAGTCCACATCACATCACCCATGCATCGCATTATGTGCCCACCTCCCAGAATCAGCTCCCCCTCCACCACCATCATTTGTCACTTTTGGAAGACGTTAGAGAACCCACCAACACATTATTTTGAAAAACTTTTTAGAATTATTATTATTTTATTTTAAAGATTTATTTTTATTGTGTTTGGCAGAGGGCCGCACAGGGTGGGAACTGGGCCTGGGGCCTCCTGCATGAGAGGCACACCCCTATGATCTGGGGACTGAACTGGGGGCCTCCCACATGGGAGGTTTGCCCCAGCAAGAGCCAAACTGGGGCCACACCCCAGTTCAGCCCATGGGTCTTCACAGACTGGGGCCAGGATTTGACCCTTGGATCCTGGGGCTGCAAAGTGATCGCTCAACCCACTGAGCCATCCCGGCTTCCCCTAAAAGGAAGGGATCAAACACTTATCCTTCCTTTGCTGTACAGATTTCAGTTCAAGAGAATCACTAATGAAGGGAAAAGTGTTGTAGAAGAATTTCACCTAGAAAATGCAAAAGGAACAATAAGATATCACCACTTTGCAAATGCTAATGAAATAATGGAGCCATGTCAATGGCTCCTAAAATCATGGACTGACAGGCTGATGGGAAGTTTACGATGGACAGGTCCAGCCAGCACCACCTGAGCTTACAGATCGTTTGTAACTTCATAGAAAGAGGATCAGACATGTGCCTCAGCATACGATGCAACAGATAGTACATGGCACCATTTCTGAGAGCTCATTGTGAAAAGATTAAACCCAAATCTGATCAAACTTCTGGATCTAACTATACGTTCAGAGAAAATACGGGTGATGGGAGACATGTTAACTAAGAACAGTATAATGCAGTCAGCAGTTGGCAGACCCAGAACCAGGAAGCTCTAAAGACAAATGACCTGGGTTTATATATATATATTTTTTTTAACAAATTAGTGGCATTAAAAAAAAATAAGGGTAGGGGAAACTGTAATAGATTAAATAGGCTTAGGAGACATATCAACCAAGACAATGTGCAAACCCTGTCTGGGTTCTGATTTGAATAAATAATTGTAAAAGACATTTATGGGGAAATTGGGCAATTGAGCAACTGTCAATGGAAGGATATGAGATGGCATTAAGAACTTCTTATTAACCGTTTTAGATTTAATAATAACAGCATTATGGATTTTTTTGAGGAATTAATAATAGTGATTGAAATTTATTGGGGTGACATTGATTGGTAAAAATTACATAGTTTCCAGGTGTAGAATTCTACATTATATCGTCTATGTGTTGCATTATGTGCTCACCACCCAAAGTCAGTTCTCTTTTTTGTTGTTGTTGTTAAATTTATTGGGGTGACATTGATTGATAACAATTACATTGTTTCCAGGTGTACAACTCTACATTACACTATCTATACATCACATTATGTGCTCACCACCCAGAATCAGCTCACTTTCCATCATCATATCATTATGGATTTCTAAAGAGAACCCTTATCTTTTAGAGATTCAGGCTGTGTGAAACGGCCCAACAGAGGCTAGAAGTTGCAGTTGGCCACAGTAGATAGCTGTTAAGGATGTGTGTCAGGTGCAGAGGGGTTATGACACAGCTTTCTTTACTCTCGTGTGTGTCTGAAATTTTCATAACAGAAAGGAGCGTGGTTGGGCGTCCCCCTGAGCGCTGGCTCTAGCTCTGACAGCGCCCTCGCTCACTCCTGCTGGCTTCCTGATGACTCAGAACACTGCATGGGACACCGCATCCCCAACCCCACGTGCTGATAGGAGAAGCCTTCCTGGAGGACATGGCACCTAACCTGACACTTAAAGTGAGTGTCCCCCAACCACAGGAGTAGGGAGAGATGGGTCTTCAGGCAGGGGTTCATAATGGACCTCAGGGGAGACATTGGCAAAGGTGCACCCAAGAGGTGTGCAGAGAGGTGGGGACACACTGCACACCACTGAAAAGGTGGACTCAGTCAGCCTGGGGAAGGACTGGATGTAGCTGTGGAAGAGCAGAAAGCAGTCAGGAAGGAGCCCAGTGGGTACTCATCACAGGGGTGGGGCATATGGAGGAAAAACAAACCAGGGTCACAAGAGGTATCGCAGGGGAAGCCGGGATGGCTCAGCGGGTTAAGCAGTTGTTTGGCAGCCCCGATGAACGAGGATCGAATCCCGGCCCCAGCCCGTGTGGACCCATATGCTGAATTGAGGTGAGCTTCCCATGTGGGAGGCCCCTGGCCCAGTTCCCCACCCTGCGTGGCCCCGCCCACCTGTGTGGAATGAAACCATGTTGAAAACTGATACAACTGTGGAGACTGCTCTGGACCCTCCCTCTTCTCTCTGTTTGTCTCCCTCTCTGTCTCTGTTAAAAGCAATAAAATAAGTCTTAAACAAACAAGAGGTATCCCGGAAGTTAGTGCAGAGAGGTGGGACTGGAGCTCATTCTCTAACAACTTCTCCTAAAGTTTTCCCACCACCACACTCAGCCTCTCCTTGTTACAAAGAGCATACTGATTGTACACATGGAAGACCCTTCTTTCACTCCTGAAGATGTCAAAGAAAAAAGTGAAGCATGCTGTGGAGGTTTCCGAGGGAAATTGAAAGAGTTCAGCAAGACGGGTAAGAAAGCGATGTGTATTTTCCAGGTTCAATTAGAGACAGCCAAGTGTCTCCCTTGGGGCAGATATTTGAAAATAAAATAGAGCAAACCTGAAGAGAGGGCCATTCTAATAGCTCCATAGTGGTGGTGTGTATTGCTGTAGTGCTTTCAATATTTACTTTTTTAATGACTAATGCAATCGAACAATTCTTTTGTGTGCTGATCTGCCATTCATATATCCTTTTTTGTGAAATGTTCGTTTAAATTTTGCCTATGGGGTGAGGGGTGGGGGTGTCATTTTTGTGTTGTTTCTGACCTTAGAGGAAACAGCACTTAGTTTTTCCACTGAGTATGATGTTAGCCATGGGCTTTTGGTAGATGCCTCCTGTCAGATTGAGGACATTTCTTCCTATTCCTAGTTTGCTGAGAGTCTATAATGAATGGGTATTGGATTTTTGTCACATGTGTTTTCTGCATCTACTGAGATGATCATATGATTTTTTTGTTTGTTTGTTTAGTCAGTTAAGGTGAATTTCATTGATGGAATTTTCAAATGTTAAACCTCCTTGCATTCCTGTGAAAAACCCCATTTCGTCATGATATCTTATTTGTTTTATATGTTGTTGGATCCAATGTCATTTTAAAAATTTAAAGAATTTTTGCATTTCTGTTCATGAGGGATAGGTCTGAAGTCTTTTTTTCTTATAATATCTCTGTCTGCTTTTGATATCAAAGTAATGCTGACCTCATAAATGAATTGAAAAATATTTCCTCTTCTTTAATTTTCTGGAAGAGTTTGCATAGAATTGGTATTATATTCTTCCTTAAATTCCAGTCATTGCTCACTTGTTAATCACTACCAGCATCATCTTGATATTTTGTCATTGATCCTTATCCATGCTTATCTTTAAATAGACTAAAAAATAAAATAAAAAACAACTCCAATAAAGGCATTTTATATGGAAACGTTATACTTACACTTCCAAGTAGAAGCCAGTGGCGTTTGCCCCTCCAGCCCTGACAGTTTAGGAATATTGGTTAGCATCACCTCAGCCCAGACCCGAGACCTCTGATACAGACCCGCAGATGACGCCCCCTTCTGCTGCTGTCCAGGCCCAAATACAAGCGTGCCCTCCTGGGAACCACATGATGGAGCAGCGTGGTCCAGAGAGCGCTCCCACCCACTGATGGAGGCGGCATTCACACCCAGGGCAACAGAAGTCATGTGCTGGTAAAACTACCCTGTGTCCACAAGCAGTAGGCATAGCCACACTGACCTGGCCCAGCCTCTCCCTTCCCCACGAAGGACACAGAGACTAAGCATGGCAAAGCCACCTGCTGAAAATCACAGGAGGAATCAGTGGCTAAGCTGAGGTTAGAACCCCATCACCTGCCTCCAGTGCAGAGATTTTTGTGCTGATACTCTGCTTGTCCCCTCGATTTCTTCATGCCCTGCTCTGTGCCCCAGGAAGGTGCTTACTATGGAGCACATCCCCTGACTCCTTTTATCTGGCAGGATTCCCCGTGGGGAGGCCAGGCAGGAGACTGAACGGTCCTGCTCACCTGTTTTCTCTGCTGTGACTGATTGTGCCCCTGGGAGCTCCAGCTTCTACCTTCTCTCCAGCTTTCAGTCCAGCCCCTTAGCTCTGCTTCTTGCCCCTGGGTTAAGGTGACCAGATGTCCTGCTTTTGGCGGGACAGTCCCGATTTTTAACAATTTGCCCCGCGTCCCGCGGCATTTTTAAAAAGTCCCGATTTTGGGAAAGAATGCACGACAAGCTAGGGAACAGCGGGAGATAGACCAAATTTTAATCAAGAACCCCCTCCCCCGGTCAATGGTGTCCCGCATTACCGATGTTAACATCCGGTCACCTTACCCTGGGTGGACGTTATCGTTCCCACGGTAGCCAGTCCCTGGGTGCCTTACACCCGTCTTAGTTCCCTGAACTCAATGGCACCTATGCACGTAGTTCCTACACTTCCAGGTCTCTTTACAAACCCTAGCCAAGTGTTTCCTGCTTGAGTGCCTCCCTCGCCTCTCCCCTTCCAACATCCCTCAACCTGGAAGCCTCAAGCCCCAGAGAAAACACCTCAATTCCTGCTCACAAATGGTGAGCTTGAATGTATAGCACCTCTGTGGGCGCCATTTGCATCCAAATGAAGGTGTGGCCCATCCCAACAGGCATTTGAGTTGTTCCTTGGATCGAGACCTTGCCTCTGTCTTCCCCAGGCTCCCATCTCACCCAGCCTGGCTGACCTCACAGGTGCAAGGCTCACGTGGCATCAAGGTAATGAGGCCCCCGTGGCTTGAGCTGAGGGAAAAGGAGGGTTGCCTGCCAGGCAGCTCCTTCATGGGGGAAGCAAAGTCAACGACAATTAATGGCAATTCCAAAACCAGTCCTCCGGGGCAAACACAGCAGGCTCCAAGACTCGGAATTTGAGTGCTGCCCACAGCCCACACACAGCCAAACCAAACACCAGGGTCCATTATGTTCATGTGCGAACTTCTATCTTAAATGGGATTCTTGATCTTTTTTTATTTTTTTGTTAAATTTATTGGGGTGACATTAATTGATATTAATTACATTGTTTCCAGGTGTACAATTCTACATTACATTATCTATACATCACATTATGTGCTCACCACCCAGAATCAACTCACTTTCCATCACCGTATGTTTGATGCCCCCTCCCTACTCCCCCCACCCATCTCTCCCACCCACCTCCCCCCTTACCCTCAGGTAACCACTAAACTATTGATTGTCCATGAGTCTTTGTTTCTTTGTTCCTTTCAGTTTTATATTCCACCTATAAGTGAGGTCATATGTTTCTTGATTCTTTCAGTCTGACTTATTTCACTTAACAAGATGGTTTCAAGATCCATCCATGTTGTCACAAATAGCTATATTTCATCTTTTCTTGTTGCTGAGTAGTATTCCATTGTGTAAATGTACCACAACTTCTTTATCCAGTCAGCTATCAGAGGACACTTTGGTTG
Source organism: Craseonycteris thonglongyai (assembly GCA_004027555.1). Classification (NCBI taxonomy): domain Eukaryota; kingdom Metazoa; phylum Chordata; class Mammalia; order Chiroptera; family Craseonycteridae; genus Craseonycteris; species Craseonycteris thonglongyai. The sequence continues at coordinate 145,141 of PVKE010000184.1, forward strand.
ATTCCACAACTTGGCCACTGTGAACAGTGCTGCGGTGAACGTTGGGGTACATTGTCTTTGTGGACTAAGGTTTTCAGGTTTTTTGGGTAGATACCCAGGAGAGGGATGGCTGGGTCCTATGGTAATTCCATTCCTAGTTTATTGAGGACTCTCCATACAGCCTTCCATAGCGGTTGTACCAATTTACATTCTTGGTCTTGATAAGAGAAATACCTACATGCGCGTGCACGCACACACACACACATGAACAGCCAGCCAGAGCCTGGACTTCAGTTGAGCCCATGGTTAATAATGTTATTTGCATGAGGAATCAGAGAAAAGGAAAGAAAAATAAAGACAATAAGTCTTCAGAAAGATATGGAGAACAAGCAGAGGGTGTGCTGGGCACACCTATTTGTTCTGGAATCCAGGATGCGGCCCTGGGTTGACACAGTGTCCGCAGACATCAGCGATGCCAGAACCGCAGAGGCAGAGCGTGATGGCCTGCACTCTCCAAGCATTGACCCCTCCCGCCTGGGCATGGCCGGGAGGCTGCATGGAGATCCCCCCGGCAGCGTGGTCCCCTGTGGGTCACTACACGATGTACAAACCCGGCTGACAGGCAGGAATTGTTTCTGGGAGCCCAGCTGGGTCAGGGAGCCCAGGAATCATGTGCTACATATGAACTCCTCCTGCAGGGCACTTATCTGCCCACCAACTTGAGGAGATGCTGAACAGCTGCGACGGGAAGAGAACCGAGGTTTAGTGAGTGCTGGCCATGGGCCTGGCCCTGCACCAGGGGCTTAGCATCTTGGTTCATCTCCCTTCAGGTCCTTAGGCTCTGGCCATAGATGCTGTGAAGCGTGATGACTATGATGATGGGGTCTCTCAGTGCACTATCCAAGAGTCTTCATGTAGCATATATGCATCTCATTTAGCATTCACAAGAATCCCAGCTACTGCTGTCATCCCTTTTCCTGATGAGAAAATAGAGGCCCAGGGGACAAAGAGATTTGTCTACACAGACTTAAGTGTTGCCTGCCAGAGCCTGAGCCCTAGTGACTGACTCCATATCTGTGGTTCTTATAATATCCAGGATTTAAAAGGCCCTCATGGGAAAGCTAGGATGACTCAGTGGGTTAAGCGCTCGCTTTGCAGCCCTGGGGACCAAGGATCAAATCCTGGCCCTGGCCCGTGTGTACCCATATGCTGAACTGGGGTGTGCTTCCCATGCCAGAGTCCCCCAGTTCAGTTCTTGCCCCCCACCCCCTGGTTCGGCACCTGGCTTGAGGGGGTGACCTTCCCATGTGGGAGGCCCCCAACCCAGTTCCTGCCCTGTGCGGCCCCACCCACCTGTGTGGAATGAAACCATGTGGAAAACAGATGACGTACAACTATGGAGACTGCTCTGGGCCCTCCCCCTTCTCTCTGTCTCTCTGTCAAAAACAATAAAATAAATCTTAAAAAAAGGGAAGGGGGCTTACTGCATGTGGTGGATAACTTGAGGCTTTGCTGATCTTAAGGAGCAGGACAGAGCACCTGGGAGTAGAAGGCAGAGGGGACTGGTCTTTACTGAGAACCATCGAGTGCAGGTCTCTAAGCCTGGGCACCCCAGCCCGGAGCCATCCAGCTGGCAGCTGGGGCAAGGGGAAGGAAAGGTGACCAGTTCCTATGCCCCAGGTATCTCCCCCACCCCTGCCCCATACTTTTCCACCAGGGGCACCCCGAAGACCTGCACCTCAGTAACGTGGGGCTCCTGGTGACACCGTGTGCGCTGCATCTTTACGGGCACTGGTGTGTGATTTCACACAAGAGGGTCCAATGTCACGTAAGATCACAGCTCTGGGAGCATGGGCACAGGCCGGGGGTTGGGCACCTCATGTGCTCAACATGGGGCTACTGATATCCTCACTCCCTGTGGTGAGAGTCAGATGCCACCATCATGGTGAGGTCCTGGCGCAATGCCAGGTCATGGGCATTGCGGAGGGAGATGGGCTGTGCTCTAGCCCATCTCTTTCTTGGGGCCCCAGAGAGTGGTCTTGGAGAAGAGCCCCGCCCCTTCTCATACTGTCATTGCCCCCCCACCCCAAGACAGCCTTCTCAGCCCTCATTTGGTCAGTGGTCTTGGGTGGGGAGGGTGGGGTGTCCAGGCCAAGCCCCGGGACTAAGAGAGGACGGTTCCCAAGTCCTCAGGGTTTCCGGCCACTGTGGCTCCTTGCCTGGGCCCCGAGCAGGAGGGCCAGGGGAAGGCGTGGAGAGAGCAAGGCCCCGGAAGGGAGCCGGCGGCCAGGGCCTCATTCGGGGCTCCAGACAGGCTCAGCTCCTGGCCTCGTGAAAGCCACTCAGCCAGGAAGAAAACCTGTCCTGCAAGGTGAACGGGCCTGAGGAGGAAAGAAGCCCACAGAACGAGGAAGTCATTGAGGACTGAAGCCAAACACCAACGTAAGGTGATCGGCGAAGGAGAAAGTAACCACAGGCCCAGCCCGGCCAGCCCGGGCCTCATCCCTCATGTTCGCGCACCCCACACGTTCGCCCTCCTGCCCCGCCATCTCGTGGGCTGTGGCCAGGGTGAGAGTCAGGTGGGTGACAATGATGTCAGGCCATCCTCAAAGCCAGGGTGCGGCTGGATGGATGCAGGGGCAGGTCCCGAGGAGGGAGTCGCTGCGGGAATTCGGGCTGAGGGAATGGCCGAGGGGCCCCGGGGATCCAGGGGCCCCAGAGCCCAAAGCGGCCGTGAAGCAGGAGAGAGGCCATGGGAGAAACGAGAGCCCGTTTGGGCTCTCTGCACACCACCCGGAGAGCAAGGAAGGCCAACCAGCTCATCTGCAGGGGCGGCGGGGTGAGGGCTCAGTGTGTCCAACGCCAGTGAAGTAGCTCTCCCCTCCCGGCACCAGTGTGGCCCAGAGGCATTATGTTTATCGCATCACTGGGACACAGAATGCGACCATCCTGTCCCCTCAGCACATACAGTCAGGGCAGGCTCACGTTCAGAGCAAATGGCTGCGCTAGGATTCGATCCCGGAGCTGCCTCCAGGTGCCTCGTCTGGGGCATCTATACATGAGGCTGAGGACCTGATGTCAGTGGACCAGACATTGTGCAAACACCCACGGACCCTGCGGGCAAACGTTGATTGAACAGGTCCTGTGAATAAAGGTGGGGCTGGGGCTGGGGCATCGCAAAGGGGAAATCGGGAAAAGAACGAGCAGGGCCTGTGTTCACACGCTGCTGCCTGGAGAAGCGAGGCAGGGGATGCACAGGCGCTAGAGGCGGCAGCAAGAGGCTAGTGTGCCAGCCGTCACGAGAGCTCAACATGTGGCCCCGAGGGATGTGGGCACTGGGAGCTGCAAGGAGACAGGCAGGAGACGGGTCTCATCTCTAACTGTCTGAGTGACTTCATAAATGCAGGCACTCCATAAACGGCTGCTGTTTTCTCTGGATTCCATCTTGTACTTGTAACTGCAAAACTCGGGGCCCCAGCTGAGTACGGGAGCCAGGCATTCAAGGGGATGTTGACATGTCCCACCTGACCCTTGGCTGCTGAGACCTCTCAGACCTGCCCCTCCCCAGCCAAGTCCTTGCTGCCAGCCCGTGGCCCACTGCCCAGAATTTTCTAAACCCTGTGGCCACTTCCTGGATTCCAGTCTTTGCCTCTACCCTGCCCCCACCCCAACCTTCTGGAATATTAAACCTCAGAATACAAACGGGGGTAGGTGCCGGCCCCCACCTCCCAGTGCCTAGTTTCTTCCCAATCCCAGCCTCAGACGTGGCACCTGTGGTGTTGAGAGAATCAGAGTAGCGTCATAGAAAGAGCCAGGGTTTGGGGTCAGTCCTGAGTCGAATATAGGCTCTACCACCCTCAACTGGTCACCTTCTCCAAGCCTAAGTTTCCTTATCTAAAACTGGAAGGACAGGAGTTCCTGCCTCTTCAGATTGTTGGAAGATGGCTGAGATGATAACAAGGTAAAGGAGTTTGAGATGCCAGTTATTCTTCCGTAAATAGGGCCCCTTTTTCTCACAGCAAGGCTACCTCCACCCTGTGGGGACAAAGAGAGGGCGCATGCCTGCATTTATCTGATACCTATGGCATGCATGGTTCAATTACATCACAATGTATCACAAATTTCACACAGCATTATCACTACTGCTGTATGTGCTATCTTTTGCTGTTCTTTGATACAGTGAACTAGAAGAACTAAGAATTACCCTTAGCTAAAATGGACCTCCAAACATGGGTGGGTGGCCACAGTGCCGTCCAGCCGGCTTTCCCTCCAGGACAGACCCCATTGCTGGCTTCCATGAGCAGCAGGTGAAGACGCAGCTTGCACTCAGGGGCCAGAGGGCATAAAGAACTCTGAGACCCACACAGCCTGGAGATTCCACCCCGAGGAGCTCATGGGCTGACAGTGCGCACAGGAAGTCGCCCTTCCTGGGGCTGGCCAAATCCCCTGCACCGTATACAACACTTTCTCTTTTCACCCAGTAGTTAAGTTTTCTTGTGTTCAAAGCACAGTCAATGCTCCTTCTCTGAATAAGAATTCTAGAACCAGAGACTGTAGAGGACAACTTATTCAATGGTTTCCACACTCCTTTCTTTCCATCAAAATTGAGCATAACGTGTCAATAAAGGAAACACAGCTGTTGATCCATCTGGTTGAAGAATGAAGCTCTGGGTCTGGGGTCACTGCCTACTGGCTCTTACTCATCCCCCGAGGCCCTCAGCACTGAAGGCCCGGGGTTCTGGGAGGCGAGGCGTGAAAACCACTGAGCTACTCCAGCTCTTTAATAGCTGAGTGACTAAGACCTGGGATGTGTACCCTCAAATGCACGTGAAGTTGATAATAGAGCATTATCTTGCTCTCGAATTGTTTCCTATGTGCTCAGTTGGTCTCTTGGGAGACTGCAAAGTGGAGGTGGATTCTGTGCTCACACCCACCCCTCTGAGCCCTGGGAAAATGTAGGCGAGCATTCTTGGGTGTGCGGACGTGAATAGTACCCGCCCTGCACAGGCGAATTCGATGTCCTCACCCCATGGGGCATGCATGTGGGGGTGGGCATGCTCACATGGCCCCAGGAATCTCAGGTGCCCGAGCGCCAGCCCCTCCGGGAAAAGACAGGCAGTTGGGTGTGGTGGCCAGGTCTGGTTCAGGCTGTCTGCGGAGCTGGAATAGGGGTCCTTGGGCATTGGGGACACAGTCACAGGGCCAGACAGGGGCTCTGGCCTGACACAGTGGGGCTTCAACATGGTCCAGGGGTAGGGGCACAACTCCCACTCGAGCTGCCAGTGAAGGGAGCATCGCCTAAGCTTCGCTGGACCCGGCAGGAAACCGACACTGGTGGAGGGAGTACCTGTGGAGTCCAGACCCCAAGCTGGGTGGGGGCTCACATGATTTAGCGCATCTGGTTCCCTTCACAGCCCACAGGCTGGCCAATTTTATTACTCCCATTTACAAACACAGAAAATATTCGTAAACATTTTCTTGCCCAATAGGAAATGAGTAAGTGAGGGAACCTCCATCTGAACCTCGTTTCCAGGACCCTGAAGTTCCTGCTTCCTCACTGTACCTATCACATATCCTACTGACGACGACTTGAGATGCAGGCAGAGTGGCAACAGGAATCCACTCACAGGCCTGTAGAGCTTCCCTGACCTCAAAAACATCTTAGAACCCACGAGCAGGAAATACCAGGATAGATCAGCAGGTTGAGTGCTTGGCTTGCAACCGCGAGGTCCAGGGATCAAATCCCGGCCCCAGCCCATGCAAACCCGCATACTGAACTGCAGCACAACTGGTAACCTCCAGGATGGTGGCAAAGGTTCTCACCTCCCATGTGAGATGCCCCCAGATCTGTTCCTACCCTGCTGCATGGCCGCACATCCACCTGTGTGGAATAAAACTATGTCACAGCTAATGGTGTACAACTATAGAGACTGCTCTGCCCGCCTCCCCCCCCCCTTTCTCTCTCTCTCTTTCCTCTCAAACAATGAAATAAAATAAATCTTGGAAGGAAGGAAGGAAGGAAGGGAGGAAGGAAGGGAGGGAGGGAGGGAGAGAGGGAGGGAGGAAAAACCCACAAGCAGAACCAGGCCCCAGCAGCCACTGAGCAAATCCAGTTGCATTATTGGACTTATGAATAGAAGACAGCAGAAACATAACAAGAAATGCTTCATTGTGTGGTGGGTTCTGTTGAACTCCTCCAGGCAGAACAACAAGCATTTCCTCTTCTGAAGTCCTGTTCACCTTGCTGCTCTTATGGTCAATCACCTGTTTGTTAAAACTAGATTTACTTGGGGAAGCCGGGATGGCTCAGTGGGTTAAGCGCTCACTTTGCAGCGCCAGGGACCAAGGATCGAATTCCAGCCCCGGCCCGTGTGGACCCATATGCTGAACTGGGAGCTCCCCCAGTTCAGTTCTCTCTCTGTCTCTGTGTCAAAAACAATATAAATAAATAAATAAATAAACTAGATTTACTTGCTTTCATTACTCATTATGGGCTGTCAGAAGCTGACACTATGCTCAACACCATCTCCCATAGACACCTGGGGTCTCAGACGAACACTCATGGAGATGAGTACACAGGTGGAGCATAATAGCTCCGGACTGAGAGGTTTCTCGGGCCATTTTGCATGATGGATTTTATTGATACTTGTCTTTCAGCCTCCTGGGTGGCCCATGTAAGTCTGAGTATATTCCCGTGTGTGCTACGCTGGGCTGTGGAGTCAGCCCTCAGCACTCCCACACCAGGTCCGAGGGGCTGTCACGGATGACGCGAGGCAGCCGGCGGCCTATGGTCAGGCATGTGTCTTGTGTGCATTGGCCCTCCAACCGGGTCGGGTGAGCTCTGGGCCTCCCTCCCCTGTCTCCTGAGGCCTCTCCCAGTGTGCCGGCACTTCCTGAACCCCCACAGCCTTCTCAGACCCCGTTCCTTCTCTCTGCTACCTGCTCAGCCTTGGGACAGCTGCCGCACCGAGACCACAGGGGTACTTGCAGAGTCCTGAGCTCCCTGTCCTTGGAAGTCTTCAAGTACACATTGTTCCATGGCAGAAATGTGGGAGAAGGAATTTCAGTGGCAGTGGAAGTGGGGGGGGACGGCAACCCTGGAATAGAAGACAAAGTCACTTACAGCGCCAACAGACTCTGAGAAGGTCTTGTCGCTTAAATCTACCCCTTGCTCAATGTTGGCTGCCCCTTAAGGAGAAAGGATGAATGAGAAATCAGTTCTACTCTTGCCATCACCTCGAAGGCTCAGGACCTGTGATCAGCAAGAAGGCCTCAGGGTAGACTTCTGGCCTTTGTTCTTGGCCTTTCCCACCAGAGCTGCCACATAGTCAGGGCGTGAACCTGTCTGCTCTGTACCCAGGGTGGGGCCAAGGAAGAGGGAGGCCTGCAAAGTTCCTCCCACGAGCTGGGCTCCACTTGCAAGCATGGACTGAGACCTCGGGCCACCCCACCACCTCCTCTATGCCTCCCTGGGGCAAGGCCCAGCATCTGGCTAGAGCTCGGTAAATACTTGTTCAGGGAATGCTCACCTGAAGCAGCTGACCAGTCAAATGGGGCTACATTCCCACAAAGGCCTCAGCTCTGCTCCAAGCCCCTGCTTGGTTTGTAGGCAGTGGGGGCTCCTTCGGGCACTCTTCCCAGAAACAGCAGAGCTCCTGGGGGCACTTGCCTGTGGCCAAAACTCCATCCAGGCCCTGCTCGCTGCCCACCTGCCGGGGCAGCAGGATTGGGGTCGGGGCCATCACCACCTAGGCCCTTCCGGTCACGGGCTCAGGGCCTCTGCTGCTAAGAGCTATACCAGACTCCACCGGCTGCCGCCCTGTTGCCGGGCCTGGGGGGGGACAGAGCGGCCCCGGCTGTCAGTGGACACACGCTTATCGTGCACCTACTCTGCGGCAGGAGCCTGGGAACTGGGGTGCTGCTACTGGCTAGGCCACGCCTCTGGAACCCAAGCCACTGGGCTGGGGAGCTCCTGGGCCCTAAAGTCTGACTCTCTCAGTCGTTCATCACTTTTAATACACAGATGCATGTGCGCACATGCGTGCACACACACACACACGCACACCTGTGTACCTTTTCTCTCAAGTAGGCCCCTTGTTCTGGGGAGCTGGCTGTGAATGCATTTCTCTTTCATCCACATGCTGGGTGGTGACCAGCCCGTTTCTGATCGTGGGCCTCGGGGCGAACCCCATCTCTCCTGCTCTCACACCCCTGTCCTGTGCCCTCCTCAAGTGCCTACTGCCCTTCCTTGAAGCCTGGCCTTGGTTGGGGACACTGCAGAATATTGGACTTATCCACAATGACTGATCCTTTCTTCAAGGTAAAGCCAGGCCCTGCAACCTGGAATGTGGGTGAGGAGCATCCAGCACATGGGGAGCCTGGCCCAGACAAGCCTCAGGGCCTGGGCACCTGCCCAGCCAGATTGCCCGGTGCCTTTACGTGGGTCAAGCACCGCATCTGAGGGTGGGAAAGGGCAGGGAGACCTCAACTCACTGCTGGCAAGAGGAGAGAAGTGGCTTCACCAAAGGAAGCCAGGTTCTTCCAACAGGAGGTGCCACTCATCTCAGCCGGAGCTGAGAAGAGCAGCTTCCACGCATAACGTCCACGGCTACTCAGCTCATCAGTGGAAAGCTGAGAACTCAGGGCCTTGTGCAGCCCAAGCTTGTCTTGGGTCCTCCCACTAGCCCTGAAGTGTCTTGCCGTCAGAAGCCACATCGGTTCTCCCAGTGTCTGGCACGGGGCTGGCCCACAGTTAGGCCCTTGTTGGAACAAATGCTCCAGCACGTTTTCAGCCATGTTAACTCACACTCACCCAGACCCTCTCTTTATGAATTTCTTAATTTTGTAATTAGTGCTTTTTCAGCTCAGTAAAAACTGACTTTCCGTGGCTGGGCTGATGTATCTTCTCCACATGGAGTCCCGTTCTCCATCCTGGAGCCTGGCGGATGGTCAATTGCAGACAGACAGAAGCCAGTGGCAATCCCTCTGGTCTCACACCACATCACACCACATTCAGCACACATGCCTTAACTATGGCCTCACTTTTCTGTTAAGGTTAATGATGAAGCGAGGAAGCTGGGGGGGTGGGAATTCTAACTGAGGAAAAGTGGATGGCCCACTTTTTTTGGTGCAGAGTCCAAGAGCTCTCTGCACCAGCGCCTCTGGGGACAGAAAGAAAAGGCCCATACGGCTCTTTGTGAATCAGAAGCGGGTAGAGGCTCATGGATGGCTGTTGTTGCAAAAGCAGCACCAGGACACTGTGACAACAGGAATGTGGTCAGCTGCACTTCCAGCCTCACACCCAGAGGGCCAGGCCCGGCTACAGCTCACATTTTTGCCAGGGGATTTCTCCAAACCACATCTCTGGGACCACAGAGGGACGTGAAGCAAGATCAGTGAGTCCAAGTCATGGACGACTAAGCACCGAGCCAAAGGCATCTTGGCTCACCAAGTAATAATACGGGTCCTGCTGAAATTGTGGAAAACGGGATGCAGGGGTTTCCATCGGGTAGAGGAGATCCATGGGAATGAACAGCTATTGCTAACTTACGACATGTCCAGGACCTGATAACTGTCCTCACTGAGTGTGATGTCTTTGCTGGGCTTTTTAAATGAAAGTGAAACTATCATGCACCCAAAAAAATGATCAGGACAATTTAAAAAAGTTTATTTCCCTAAGCCATTGTCTCCCATAACCTCTAAAGCTCCCAAATCGAGGATTTTCCTGGGGAAGCTGTTTCAGGGGAACATTTATGAACAAGACAGAGAGAGCCTGCATGTGAGGAGGAAGGGAGGCAGCCAGAACTTGGAGTGGGAGAGAGAGAGTGTTCTAGGCTGAAGGAGAAGCAAAGCCCTTGAGAGGAGGAGGGCTTGGCCAGTCTGTGTGACAGAAAGGAGGCTGAGGGCTGGAGTCTAGTGGGCATCTCACCTGGGAAGGGATGGAACTAGTTTGGGGACAGAGGCCCGGGAAAAGAGTAGGCAGGCCCTGGAAGGTCAGGCTGAGGAATTTGGTTTTCCTTCTAAGTTCTGTGTCTGGTAAACTATTATTCTCATAGTGTCTAACACTGCGCCTGGCATAGGGCAGGCATTATATCAAACCCTATTGGATTGTAACCATATCTGCATGTTCCCAGGTAAGTTAGTTCACATCCAGGCAGGGGATTCCTCAGAGACTAGAGTGGGGGTCACATAGTGGGATTTAGGTCCTTCAAAGACTGCTCTGCCTACTGAGCAGAAAAGAGCAAGATTTGGCTTGAGTGGAACTGTCAGAGGCCACCACACGAGTGCAGGCAGGTGGTGATGAAGACAGGCAGCAGAGTTTCAAATACAATTTCAGGGAGGCTGGCAGGAGGCAAGGACGGTGCCCCAGCACAGCATCCGTGACCATCTCCTCCAGATGCTGTAAGATATAAGCTGGCCCTCATGGACCCTGAGCCCGTGGGAAAGTTACTTAGACCTTCTGAAGAATTAGCGGCAGGTGTTTTGCAAACCCTGTGTGAGATGCCATGGGTTCCATGGGATCTGGCCCCAGCTCTGTCACCTTGGGTAAGTGGCTTGGCCTCTCTGAGACTCAGTTTTCTCACCCTTAAACGGGCTGTGGGTGGGACAGAAGGCACTACACCTGCCCCAGAGGAAGCTCCACTGTGTGTTCAAGCTCCCAGTGAGTCGTCAGCACAGGGCCCCACGCTGGACCCCACAGGCCTTGTGAAGGGGGCTTCTCACCTCTACCCAGCAGGTCTGAGTTGCAACCAGTGCACTCAGAGAGGGTAAATCAGGCACCTAAGGGGATGGTGCTTCCCAGAACCTTATCAAAGTATCTCCCATGTCTGCCCTCACAAAACCACTGTGAGCACTGCCTCAGAGAAATAACTCAAAATACAGATTGTTAACCCCAAACAGGTCATCAGAGCATGCTTCTAATGGTGCGAACTTAAATAACTAAGCTATCCAGCATGTATACCATTCCATACAATGGCTGTGGAATGGTATACAGACATTAAACCTGTTGCTTGTACTGAATTATTCTTCAGAGAGGTGAGGGAAGTACTTCTGATGAGATATTAAGTACAAAAGCTGGAATCATAGTAGTGTATACAGTACTAAGAACTTGGCTGGGCTCTGTAGTCAGATACATTTGGGGTCCAATCCCTTCTCTGCCTTTTTCTTCCTGTGTGTGAGCCTGGGTTTGTCCACCTCTTGACACTGCAGTTTGTGCATCTATAAAATGAAGTGATACTGCCTTCTTCCAAAGGCTGGAGTGGGTGACTAAATGATGCAGGGAAACCTGCAGGCACTCAGAACTCGAGAAAGGGGACAATACTGCAAACACACAAAGCCATCAAATACACATGTATTGAAGGATAGGAAGAATGCACCCAGCGGTTGTCTCTGAGTAAATTATTTATCTTTACCTAATTGTTCTATCTAAATTTTCTCTAAAGAGCATGATTCATTTTAAAAGTAAAGCCAAATAGCGTTGTTCTTGTTTAATATATATTTCTGGCAGAGGCTCCCCAGTCTCAGCCAGACATTTCGGCTGCCTGGGGTTCCCTTGGAGTCCAGCTAGGGGATGTGAGCGATTCAGTGCTATCCACCTGCACACACCCGCCATAGACACACAAGAGCTGACAATTAGGTTCAAGAACTTTCCATTGGCAGCACTGTTACAAACAACTCGGTAAGGTTTCATAACCTTGGTAGATCAGTGTCTCACAGCTGTGTTTGTGTCGATGTGTGGTGGTGTCTTGCTGAGCGGCGTTCATTATTGTTGTTGGTTTTGTGAGCCGTCACAAGAATGTCAGAGCTTGAATTAGAGCAATGAACAACATTAAATTTCTTGTTAAACTTGGCAAGAGTGGAAGTGAAATCAGGAACGTGTTCGTCCAAGTTTATGGGGATAAAACCATGAAGAAAACAACAGTACACAAATGGATTTGATGTTTTTCTGAGGGGAGAGAAAGCATCACTGATGAAGAGAAGACAGGGCGGCCAGTAGCAAGCAGAACTGATGAAAACATTGCAAACATTCATTGAATTGTGTATCAAAATCATCAGCTGACTGTGAGAAGCATAACAGACCAAGTAAACATCAATAGAGAAACAAGAAAATCTTCACTGAAAATCTTGGCATAAGAAAGGTGTGTGCAGAAATGGTCCTGAAGCAGCTCACTGATGAATAAAAGCAAAGGAGTTGAAGTTTGCCAAGACCTTTTGGAGAGGCAAGACAATGTTTTGGGCTGTGTTATCACTGGTGATGAAACATGGGTTGTACCAATACGACCCTGAAACAAAGGGTTAAGTGCACAATGGAAGTCAGCCAATTCTCCTTAACCAAAACAGTTGAATCTGTCCAAATCAAGACTCAAAATTATATTGCTCAGCTTTTTTGATATTAGAGAGATTGTTCATTATGCATTTGTACCAACTGGACAGTCAACCAAGTTGACTATTTGGAAGTGCTAAAAAGGCTGTGTGAAAAAAAGATGAAAACAACCTGAACTTTTCACCAACAACTCTTGGCTCTTGCACCATGACAGTGCACCAGCTCACACGGCACTGTCTAAGAGGGAGTTTTAAACCTTATGATCTGGCCGCCAATGACTTTTTTCTATACCCAAACATAAAGGAATTATTGAAAGGAAGACATTTTGATGACATTCAGGACATCAAGGGTAATACCACGACGGCTCTGACAGCCATTCCAGAAAAAGACTTCCAAAATTGCTTTGAAGGGTGAACTAGGTGCTGGCGTCAGTGCAGAGCTCCCCAAGGGAGCACTTCAAAGGTGACTGTAGTGATATTCAGCAACGAGGTATGTAGCACTTTTTCTAGGATGAGTTCACAAACTTAATCATCAGATCTTATATGGTCTCAAGTGTAGCAGGAGTCTGCAACCCCTCCCATGGAGGTGATGGGTCCCAAGAAAGAAGTGAGTAATGCACCCTGGGCACAAGACTCAGAGAGCTGAGGCCAGTGCAAGACTGATGTTGTTTTCTCATCTGAAGTCTGGGAGTAGAAGCAAACCCGCAATGGGTGCCTGCTTGCTGCTCACCTGGAATGACTAACGGCGCCGAAGCACCTCTAGGCCTCTGGCCATACCAGGTGGGCGGCAGGAGCTGCCTGAGCCAGATCCCTGACTCATGGGCCAACGGTGTTCCTCTCCGAACCTCTCTTCTACCCAGGCTGGCTAGCTGTGCCTGCAGACAAATCCTTTTCCATAACCACATGCCCTGTGTAGGGAAACATGTCCCAGCAAAATTAGAACGTTTTCACAGGCCTGCGTTGAACCCTGCCTCTTTCACATTACCTGTGTGGCCTCGGGCAAATCACTTACCTTCTCTGTGCCTCACTTCCTTTTCTGTGAAATAAGGACCAAATCAGGCCCTCCCCGACAAGGTTGTTGAGACAGTAGAAGGAGGCAGTATGCATAAAGAGAAAGGCTCATGCAGTAGGGGCTCAAGGATTTTCATTCCCTTCCTCTGGGCTCCCCTTTGTACAGCCTTTCTTCCTTTGATGATGAACCCCAGTTCCCAGTGTGGCCACCCCAAGACCCAACATGAAGCTGCTCCCCTCCCGTCAGAATGTCCCTGCTTTGGGACTCCTTCCCCAGATACTAGGTGCTGGTGTGCCCATCGGAGGCAGACAGCAGATTGCATTATACCAGGGGTCTTGCCCACACACCATGAGTACCTGAGAAACATGGGGTACCTGGCAGATGATGGGGTCTGACAAGTAATCCTAGGACATCCCTGAGCTCTCTCCATGTCAGCGGCTGCCTATTCTGCTTTCGACCCAGACACAGGAGGGTCAGGCAAGCTCGAGGGATGGGGGTCAGCAGCAGGGGCTGGGCAAGGGGTAGAGAGGACCAGGCACAGAGTTGAGTCAAGTGGGCACCCTGCCACCTATGAGTTCTGTGTCCTTGAACCACTGACCTCAGCTCACTGATCCCTTCCTCTAGAAGGAGGGTAAACAATAGCAACTCATAGGTTTGTTGTGAAATAAGGCACCTCGTAGGAGGCAGTCAGCGAACAGTTCAATCAGAGCACAAAGGTCGTGGAAGGCCAACCATTTGCCTGAAGCCCTCTTACAGCGACATAAGGGCTGATGCACTGTACCCACCACTTCCAAGCTGCTTCAGAGGCCCGTTGCTCTCCCTGAGGAAGGTGCTGCCATTCCACTTGCTCTGCTCTGGCACAGGAAGCTTGGAGCTGCCTTGGAAGGTCACAGAGCTGGAAGGCTGGGAATTAAGACTTGACCTCAGTTTTCCAACTCTGCCTGGAAGCCCCTCCCCCTACACCTGCTCATCACCCCCAACAACCTCCCCAGCCTTCCACAACTGTCTGTTGTGTGACTTCCTGACAACAACAGAGACAAGTTCTCCTGTCTCTGTGGGACTACCTGGGGGTTCGCTGTGACATCCCAGGACAAACATCCAAATGAGCCCTGGAGGATCAGGAGCCTAGGAGAAGGAAAACGTGAGAAAAATGTAGTGTGCAGCACACGCTGTTATTACCCAGTCTCAACCATTTCTCCTGCCATTCAAGGAAGATTTCAACTGGGGAGCTGATGGAAAGGAAATTCCAAATGGCAGGCATGGCCCCGGCACAGGTTTAGAGGCTGGACAAGGCAAGCTACGCTCCAGATAGAGTGAGGAACGCAGTGTGGCCGGAGCAGAGAATTCGGGAGTGGGAATCCAAGCAGTGGGAAAGTAGATTGCAGCCAGCTGGAGGAAAAGGAAGACTTTATCTATGTATCTGATCTGCTCTGTCAACTTTGCCTCCTGCCAACCCTCAGCGCTGCCAATGCGGCGAGCCCCTCTGGGGACAGGACTGATGTTTGTGTAACTTCTTCATATCTTTTCTTGGGCACCTAACAACATTTCACCTGCTCCCTGGCAGGGTAGGCTGCATGATAAGAAGTCCAGGAAGTTTGAGAAACTTGGAGCGCTTGGCCGTCGCCAAGGTTTATGCCAGAATAAACACAGCCTGGCGCAGGGCTGCGAGGTCCTGTCCCAGGGCAAACACTGTGCTGGGCCAAATGGGAGATGGTGTTTGAAAAGGCCGTGTGTGTGCTTGGTGGGCAAGAGAAGAGCAGGTCCACCAAACCCCTTGCCCATCCAGGTTCACCATCAGGTCTTACGAACCCTCGCCTAGGGGGCCCGGGGTGGGTGAACGGAGGGGCGATTTTCATGACCATGGGCGATTCTCATGACCATTAAGGGAAGATACAAAAATGATTGCAAAAAAGAGTAAATAAATAAAAGACTGAGTAATCTTCCTGGAGACTCCCAGCATTGCCAACACATCATCTCACTTGATCTGAAAGTGCCCTGCGAGGTTGGCAGGGAGAGGGGGCTGAGCCGTCCTCCTGCCTGAGAAAACGAAGGTGCAGAGAGCTTAAGGAAGGTGCAAGCAGCAGGGAAGAGCAAAGCGAGCCCAGGTGTTGCCGTCGGGCTGAGCTAGATGGACTGTGAGCCTCCATTCCCACGTACGTGCAGTGACAATCGCAGCCCCTACCTACGGGTCCTGGCTTTCACTGAGAGTCCTGAGAGCCCTTAGCCATGTACCTGGCCTGTCGTAGACCCAGTAGTAACAGCCCCCATCTCGGAACGAGGTACCGCACCACTTAGGGACATGGCAGCACCCCCGCGCCCCGCAGACAAAGGATGACCTTAGGAGCTGCTGTAAGTGTCAACAAGACATGTTTGCCTCTGACTCCACACTCCCATTCTGTGGTGTCCACACGTGTGTGAGCCATTCATGTGTGAGGGCCTGGCTGCAGCTGCTGCGTCAAACATCACAGGCAGCTCCTCTGTAAACAGCAATAAAGCAATTGCATGTGAAGGATGAAATCAGTGCCCTGCAGTGCTGGCTATTAATAGCAATTAAATGTACTCCAGGTAACAAAATAGTGAGTAATGTGGGCAATAAATACATTGTGCAAACCTAAGTCGTGGTGGGGCTGACGTGATATGGCCCTCGTTCTCTGGTTCACACCGCCCCTCGAGAAACAGCCCCGCTCACACAGGGTTAGTCACCTCCGGAGGGGCACGGGCGAATGACTCATTGTACTGACCTGCAGGCTGGCCCTGGGCGTCAGGCCTCATGCGACCAGCCACCACTGGGCCCCGGAGCTTCCCCTTCACTGACGGTTTTCAGTCTCTGTTTACTCTGAAACACTGTCACCCACCATCTGCCTTGAATCCAGCTGTTCCATGCACACTAACCAGCCCCTCAGCCCAGAGAACCCCCACTGCGGCCTGCCACTGTAGCTTGTCCCCAACGTCCCTAGAGCTACTGGAAATCCATGGAAGTGCACACACAGTCACATGGGGAAGGCATGCATGTGCACCTGTGCACACACAGGTCTCTCACCCACAAGTGTGCGTGTGCACACAAGCCCTGCATGTACACTAGATATGCACTGAGCATTACGTGCTAGGAAAGGAGTCTGAATCCAGGGAGACAATGCAACTAGAGAGGCTGGGGAGTCCCCTGCTCTTCATTGGTCTCAACATTTGCAGGCAGCCTCCACTCCCACCCTGAGTCAGTCAAACACTCGCACCCTTCCCGGCCTTTGCTCACACTGCTGCCTTTGCCCGGAGTGGCTGTCTGTCTTCTCAAGGCATAATCATCACCTTGTGTGTGAAGCAAGAGTGGATCACACTTCCCATGGCAAGAAGAGCCTGGGGTATGTTGTTGTAATGAGTAACCCCCCAGATCCACATAGGTTTGGACAGTCAGCTGGGGCTCTGCTCCACACAGTCATGCAGGGACCCAGGCTGCCAGCAGCATCCCCATCTTGTCACTTCACCAGCAACAGTATCCCCCTTGGCTGGGGCAGGGGAAGAGCGCCAAGCCTCAGGCTGAAGAAACAAGTGTCACCTGCACTCACTTTGCATTGCCCACAATCAGGCTCATGGTGCCACCTAAGTGCAGGGGCACAGGGAGTCCTCGTCTTTTGTATTTGCCTTTATATCCTGCAGCTGTTGTAACAAATTGACATACGTAAACATAATGGCTTAAAATGACACACATTTATTCTTTTACAGTTCTGAAAGTCAGAAGCCAAAATAAGTTTTGGAGGCTAAAGTCAAGGTGTCGGCAGGACTGGTTCCTTTGGAAGGTTCAGGGGCATCTACATTCCTTGGCACGGGGTCCCTTTCTTCCATCTTCAAAACCAATATATATATAATCTTCTTTCCTCTCTGATCTCTGTCCTCCCTCTCAGAAGGATCCTATGGCCACCTGAAAATTCAGGATAATTTCCTTCACTTAATCGTATCATGTCAGTCACAGATTTGGGGGATCAGGCATGACAGTCCTTAAGGGGCCATGTTTCTGCCTCCACAGTGTTTTAGAAGCCAAAGCTAGGACAGGACTTTGCGGTCACACAGCACGGCCTCTGCCTTTCGGCCCTACTCCCCTGCGTTGTCGCTATCCACGTGGCCTCTTTTGAGCAGTAGGCGAGCTCTTCAAGGGCAGGTGCTGGCCATGAGTGTCTCCATCCAGCAGGTGCCTGGCACACAGCAGGGACCTGGGAAAGTTTGCAGGAAGGGAGGGAGAAAGGAAAACATGAATGAGTTTGGCAAGATCAAGAGGGGTGTGAGCAAAGAAAAAGCACGAGAGAAAGTAGGTGGATACACATGAATCTAGAGGCAATGACATCACACACAGCCAATGGAGGAAGTGAATTTCCCTGTAGTGGGGGGTTCAGAGGGAAGCGTGGGCACTTCATGCCCAGACATGGGGAAACGGTGAGAAATGATGAGTGGGAGACGTTAGGAAAGAAAGGGCAGGAGGAAGCAGGAGACAGAGGTGCTAGTCTGAGCCAGTCGCTGCCCTGGATGGTAGGACAGCCGGTCTACCCCACAACGTGGCATGCAGTGCGGTGTAGATGAGGGCACGGTAACTCAGATGCAGTGCAGTGTAGATGAGGGCACTGGAACTCAGGTGCAGTGCAGTGTAGACAAGGGCACTGGAACTCAGGTGCAGTGCAGTGTAGATGAAGGCACTGGAACTCAAATGCAGTGCAGTGTAGACAAGGGCACTGGAACTCAGGTGCTGTGCGGTGTAGATGAGGGCACGGGAACTCAGATGCAGTGCAGTGTAGATGAGAGCACTGGAACTCTGAGAGGACAGGTCCCTGACCCAAGTTCACATGGCTGGACAGTGGCTATGTGGAAATTCACAGCCCTGTTTGGCTGCTTCTGAAACCAGCTGCCAGCCAGGACACCCAGCTCTGTACCAAGCTTTGCCACACTTGCAATGGGCTGTGTCCCCGCCTCTTAAGGTCTCAGGGGACTGGGACCCAGAAAGGGGTTGAAAGGAAGGGGTTTGGGCAGGATTATCTCCAAGCTCCCTTTCAGACCCAACCTTGTGTTCTTGGGCAGATGCAATTAATCAGGACGGACTCCATGGAGGACTAACGTTCTTCAGACTGACAATAGACACGCAGCTCCTTTTATGTTGCCAAGAGACAAACCAGGACAAGGAGGGAGAGGCCCACGGCAGAGATGACTCCATGCCCCAAAAATGAGACTCACAGCAGCCCACAGGATTGTGCAAGCTGCCTGGAGCCTGCCAGTCAGCCCTGGCCCAGGGGAGGGCTGTTTACCCTCCCTGAGGGTGTGTTTGCATTTAACTCCATCGGTGGCTGTGTCGTGCACAGCCCTCAGGGCTGCCGGGGGCGTCTGTGTGAGGGTAAGAGGGAGGGGCTGCACCAGACACTTCACCTCAGACACCTGTGCGTTTGTTCATTCATTCATCCACATACTTGTTCCTTCCCTCATTCGTTCCCGGAGCGTTTGCCAGGCATTGTACAAGGCGCTGGGGGTGAGGAGGTAAACAAGACAATGTCCTGATGCGTCTCGAGAGCTGAAAACCTCGAAGAAGCGTGAGGCCCTGAATGTAGGTAATGGCTTTCCCAGCAGGGCTGGTGCCGTGGTAAAGGTGTGTGCCTGCAGTTCAGGGCACACAGGGCAGGGACTTCGGTATCTTTCTATGGAAAATATTTAACTCCTCCTTTAAAAAATCAAAACAGGATCACTCCACACTCAATTACCTTTGAAAAACACATTTTTTTCCTTGCGTGAATGTAGATATGTAACATTTTCACATTCAAAGTTTTCTTTAAATTCCACTTGAGGCCTTGCCAGGAAAATCAACCTTAGGCATTTTGGAAACTTTCTGACTCGTAGGGCCATGCTAAGACCCTGGGGTTGGCACGGCCTGCCAGGCACCAGGGAAGGCTCCAGAGATACCAGTCCTCCCAGTGGGCATGTTCCTTGTTATCCGAAAGCTGATGCTGCATGCCAGGCTGGGGGCTCAGGACGTGGGGGTGTCGCTGTGCTTTGACTCCAATTTTCCTGGACAACGTGTCCTTTGGTAAATCGTGCCATGTCCTGGGGTGCTATGGAAGGGACCCATTTCCCACTTCTGGCACTTGGGTCCCTTCCCAGGTGCCAGGGACCTTCCCCCTTTCTTCTCACAACTCCCCCACCCCATTTTGGGAAACTTCCTGAATATTTTCTATCTTCATCTTCCTTTTTCACAAAAGACAGGTGCCCCTGAGCAGCTTGTGGTTGGGTTGTGTGAACACTCCTGGGACTAGCAGGTAGACAGGTAGCTGCTGGGATGGCTCGTTGGCAAAGGTGCTCAGCTCCCATGCAGGAGGCCCCCAGTGCAGTTTCCACCCCACGCAGCCCCACATCCACCTGTGTGGAATGAAACCATGTCACAGCTAACGATGTACAACTATGGAGACTGCTCTGGGCCCTCTCCACTTCTCTATTTCTCTCTCTCTCTCTCTCTCTCTCTCTCTTTTTCTCTTTCTCTCTCACCCTCTCAAAAATCAATAAAAAATAAAAATCTTTAAAAAGTAATTTTATTTTTAATATTTTTGTATTTCTTTTGTTATTGATGTTCACTGATTTTAGAAGTGCGATATTTTCCATTTAAATACAAAAATTCCTGGGGAAATGTGGGTGGATAGACCCTAAGGGTGCCTCAGAACTTGCTAATGTCACTTTTAATGTGTCCTTGTAGATGTCTTTCCTCACCTAGAGCACCATCCCCAACTTGTCTGACTGGGAAGCTCCAATCGGTGCTTCCAGGCCCTACACACCACTCTGTGTCTCCAGAAACCACCCCTGCCCTCCCTAGGGTGTGGGGCCTCCTATTTCCAGAGCTGCCTGAGAGCCTGGTTCATGCTTGGACTCACATGCACCATCTTGTGAGGCAGGTCTGTGTGTCGTGGGCCTAGATGAGCCTCAGTTTCCTCCATAGCAAATAGAATCATGCCTGTCATTTGGGGTTGGAGTGGACATGAAATGAGATAAAGTCTAGAAAGTGCCCAGCAAGCACTTGGCGTTTGATATATGCTCAGTGAATTTTAGCTACTATATGTTATTATTACTATTATTATTCTCCTTCTCTCTTGGAATGCAAAGGAGTGGCTATTATCTCTGCATCTCTGGTTGCTGGCCCAGGATGTCAATGCAAATCAATCAAAGTGCGCATTGAGTGAGCAGTGCTCGGCCCTTGGCATCCCCTTCCCATCTGGAAGACTGAATAGCACCATCTCCTCTGGCCAGCAGCTGGCTGGGTGACGCCAGCCCTATTCCCTTGCCCTACGCTTCCACCCACCCTGACCTGCCCCTGCTGGAGGCTGGAGAAGTACATTCAGGTATTTGCAGGGGACATGGGGTCTACTTCTGGGTAGTGAGCCATCAGCAGGGGGCTCCTGGGAAACCCTGTACTTTTCTGATGGAGCTGAGACAGCCATCTTGCCACTAGGAGGTGACAGTAGGCCCACGTGCTAAGGATGATAACCAGAGCTGAAAAGAACCCAGACCTTGTTGGCATCACCCGCAACTGACCCAGACCAGCAGCCACCCATTTCTAGGATTCTTATGATGTTAGAAAAATAAACCTCCATTTGTTTAAGCTACAGTGAGTTGAGTTCGCTGTTCAGTGAAGCCAGTTTTGAAATATTTGTCATGATGGTCAAATATTTAATTCCCCCCCTGCCTTTCCTCTACTTGTTCCTTCTTTCTATTTAAAAGGGAAAGCCAAGGAACAGAGGGGCACACGGCATGTCTGAGACAAGGGCCCAGTGCTACAGGACCACTAGCCTGCGTGAGTTACCCCAGTATTCCTCACCTTTTCTACCCACAGGAGCCCAGCCAAGAGGAGCAAGCCCAGGAGGGCTAAGAAACAAACCTGAGGTGCCACCAGGGAGAGGGTGTCAGGAAGGCACACAGGCTCCGGCCCCTGGGCACTCGGGGCTCACCGGTGTGAGGAAAGGGGCTCCCTGTAGCCAAGGGAAGGGGCTATCGTGTGTGTCAGTGACCAAGCCTCTTTGACACGTCCCGACTCCCCCAGCCCTTCTCGGGGAATGAAGAACTTGTCCTTTCTAAACCTCTAGGAACTAATGCTTAGTGAATACCCACTATGCGTCAGGGACTGCTCATCTTCCTAAGAACCCTGTGACATAGGACTTCTCATCCCCGTCACGAAGGAGGACACTGAAGGACAGGGAGGCCAGCTAGCCCTCCAAGGTCACACTGCCAGGAAGAAGGGAAATCTGGGTTCCCTCCCAGAGATAACGGCGCTGCAATGTAATTGTTGTTTCAGAGGCTGTTTTATTCGTTGTCTCCCATACAGGCCCTATTCATTCCCAACTGAGCGCCTTTGTCCCAGCTGCGCCTGCCCCTCCCCGGAACACCCTCCCCACACTGCTGGCCTGGCGGCTGATGCCAGCTTCCAGACTCAGCCTCACTCCCGCACTCCCAAGTCACTACTGCTTGCTGCGTGCATGGCCCTCACAGAGGGTGTCTTCGTCCCTGCTTTCCAGAGGAGGAAACTGAGACCCAGGATCCGTGGCTGGCCTCTGTCACACAGCTAGTGTAGGAGTGGCCAGGAAGCAAAGGCAGCTCTGCCTGGGGCCATGTCCTCAGAAGGCTGTGAAGAGGCCGCAAGGGTTGTATTTAGGTGAAGGTCAAGCCTACACAACACTTGGTCTAGCCCCTTCTCTCCTCCCCGAGGCTCAGTCCTGCAAATTGACTTTGACCTTTCATGCCCTTGCCTTTGAGCTTCCCCCACTCAATGGTGAAACAACAAAGGGAAACAGAGAGCAGGGAGAGGGACCCGGGCCACGCCCCCTGCAGGAGAGACCTCTGAGGTCTGTTTGCACAGTTGGGGAGCTTGCTGGCACCCCACCTCCTGGAGGAAAGTACTACGAGGTCATCTGTTTACTCGAGGATTAGAGGCCCCCAGCGGGAGCTCTTCTCCTTGAGATGAAAAGAAAGCGGACAATCTGTCAGGTAAACAGGCGACATTGTTCCCAACGATGTCAGGGCCCCTTTGTGGGCTGGCCTTTGAGGTCGGTGACTCCAGGCACAGAAAGAGAGCTTACTTAGAGGGAAGAAGAGGCCCTGGCTGCGACACAGGGACAAAGGGCTCCAGCCCTCTTTGTGCTCCGATCCTGGACTCTCCAGGGGTCTCTTGATGAGACCAACAAGCAGGGTATGGAGCCAGATGTCACAGATGAGGAAACTGAGGCTGGTCACAGCCTCCCCGCGTTCCAAAGGCAGTTCCTGGGGTTCCAGGAGGTGGTGGCTGGAAGGAAACCCAGGCCCCTCTCTTCAGATGGGATTAACTTGAGACAAGGGAGTTGGTGGAACCTGATTTCTATACTGGAGGCTTCTCCAGATACCTGTGCCAGATAGTAGGGCCCCGGGGAACCGTTACCAGCCTCGTCTGCAAACGGTTCTGTTTTATGCGTTTTTAGAAGGTTTAAATAGCTGAATAGACCGAACCGGTCATGGCTGTGTCTGGTCCCGTCCACACTTACGTGGCGAGGTATCATCCTTGGAAGAAAGGAACAGTGTGGAGGCCCCGCCCAGGAGCTCGTGTGTGCACAGCAGTCAGGACGCCCGAGTCCCAGTTGGTTCTGCCCCAGTTTACTCTGGGGCCCCAAGCAAGTCACTCACCCTTTCTGGGCTGCAGATTGCTTGTCCATCCAACAAGATATGAGATGCACTCTCCATAGGCCCTTCTCCATCTGATAACCAGGGCGTCAGGAGGAGCAAATGGGCGTGGTTAGATAGCCCTTCAGGGGATGAGGCGGCTGCGTGAACCCCACGCCCACCTATAGCCCCCAAAGGGCTCTGAGGCAAAAGGGTCAGGTGTTCTAGGCTCCGTGATGAGCGTGCAGGCAGGGACCTGCCATGGGCAGAGAGCACTGTGGTGCATGCCTGAGGTCACAGTGACCAGGTGCAGTCCCAGCTCTGTCACTTACTAGATGCCCAAGTGACTCGGCCCCTGGGTCTGTGAAGTGGCACCCGGGAGGGCTCCCCACCTGGGGCACCTGAATAGAGGGGTCTTAGGTGAGCAGGAGCTAGGGTCGTTCTTCCTGCTGCTGCCGCTGCCTCCCCAGGGCCGTCTGCCACCGGCCACTCCCAGGAGACCTGTCCTCCCAGATGTCATGTCACTGTTCAGCCTGTAGGTGACAGAGCCAGAATCACAGAAACATCTCATTACTCTCCTAAGGGACAGGAGGAACCACAAGAAGGCTGGTCTGACAGACCACAAAGCTGCCTCCTAGGCTGAGCCCCAGTTCTGTGTGGACCTCGGCTTGGGCACTCAGGGGCAGCAAGACGCCACACACGTGTCCAACCCGCCACTTCCAACCAGGCCCCAGCTCCCAAGCAGCCAGGAGTCTAAGAGTCGTGAGCCTAACCATCGTCATCCTCTGAAAGAAACCGGGGGCCAAAAGGCTCTGACGGCTGTGTCCAACCTTTCGGCTTCCCTGGGCCCCGTTGGAAGAATTCTCTTAGGTCACTCATAGAATACACTAGCACAAATGATAGCCGATAAGCTATTAATGAAAAAATAGCAAAAAAGTCTCATAATGTTTTAAGAAAGTTTACGAATTTGTGTTGTGCCGCATTCAAAGCCGTCCTGGGCCTTGTGTGCCCCGCGGGCTGGACAAGCTTACTATAACCATTCGATTTCAGGGTCCAGAGCCTGATGATCTGCAGGCAGAGGGCACGGCAGGGCCAAGGCCAGCGCCTGCCCTGAGACTTCCCAGGACTGAGTGAGGGCAAGCCTCCACCCCAAACCACAGGGCTGTCCCTCGTGCTGAGCTGTGTGTGGGTGACGTGGCCCCGGGTAAGCTGCCTTTTCTGAGGCTCGCCTCACTCTACAGAAAACGGAGGTAAAAAGGACGCCTGCTGCAAAAGGTTTTGTGAAGATGCAATAACATGTATACACCAATGCCTGGAAACAACAGTAGCTCCATAAATATCGGTAGTGTGGGGATCCCCCCACCGCCCCCCGCTTTTATATCTACTTCTCTCGCTCTTCTGTTTCCAGGAAAGCTTCCCAGACCTCCAAGGGAATGCCAATGTTGTTTGGGGCAAAACGAATGAGAAGAATAATCCCACCTGCATTGAGAATTTCCCCTGAGCCAGGCCCTGGGCTCGTCGTCTGGGTTTCCTCCCCATTTTAGAGGAGGCACAGAGAGGTTGCACTTGCTTCAGGCTCTCAGCTAGGAAGCAGTAGGGTCAGGATTTGAACCCAGGTCAGCTGTCCTTAGCCATGTTCACTAGGGTAATCGTTACCCCTCCTTATGGAGCAGGGACTGCATGCCAGGCTTATTCCCCCCTGAACTCTGGGTGCTGGACAGTACTGCCCCTCTTCAGGGAGGACAAACTGGGCTCACAGAGACCCAGCGTCTAGCCAGCACCCTGGGCTCGGTCGCATGAGGAGATCCAGGCAGCTGGTGGGGTGGACACCCGACTCCCACGTGCTCTGGGCCAGCCTTCCTGCCCACTGCCACCCTCCCGTCCGCGGAGCTCTCAGCCCCTGACTAACGGCAGGACCGGGCTGGCAGCCCTGCCCCAGTGACAGGCCCCTGACAGCTCCTTTCCTCTCTGGGCACCCACAGAGTCTGTCCACCTGGGGGTGCCTGCAGTGAGGGGAAAGCCAGCTGGGGTTCTCATAGGCTGCCTGAGGTGGGAAGGGAGGGCGGGGTGGGGGTGGGGGCAGCCATGGACACATTCCCTCACATACTCACCAACCCCTCTCCCCCACCAGCTTCTGACAGCTCATTTCTGGAAACAGGGTTGAAACCATTCTCCAAGGGCCCCAGTTTTTAGAGAACTCTAGAATTTGGGGAAAGACTCAGAGACGCAGGCATTGACGGAGTTTCCATCTGCTGTTGAAACACATCTGGCCTCAAAGATACCCTGCAAGCACCACTCATTCCTCTCCCTCTCTCTCTCTCTTTCTCCCCCTCTCTCTTCTCTCTCTCTCCTGCTCTCTCGGCTCCAGCTATTTTTAATTGGATTCAGTTGGATGAATGTGGACTAAAGGCCTGTCCGGGCCATGGATCTTCCTGGTGCATCCAGTCACCTTGGTGCTCACGCGTTATGAGGCAGCTAGTTCCACCAGCCCAATTCCTAACTTGTGGAAAGTGCTTCCGTCACCCAGACTCCTGCCACCGTCCAGCAGCTTCTACCTGTCAGCCAGGTGCTGGCCATGCAGAGCAGCACGCGCCCCGGGCACATGGAGGTGGGGGTGAGAGTGAGCTCTGGTCAGACTTACTGGGGTTTGCACGCCAGCTGCTCCACGTACAGGTTACATGACACTGTGCGTGTGATTTGACTCCTCGTGCCTCAGTCTCCATATCTGCAAAGTGGGGATAACAAGACTTACCACAGAAGGGTGTTATGGGGTTCAAATGAGATGATACCAGGAAGGCTTTTTTGCTCAGTAATGGTCATTATTTTTGTTATTTCTTCATTTGTATTTCTAGTGCCTTGAAAATTGCTGAGGATTCCCATCATACCCCTCTCACCTCCCTACCAGCTTACCTTCTTCAGGGTCCCTTCAATTGTCATCCTGTGGCTGAGCCTGGCCAGCCTTCCCCCAAGTCCCTACATGGGGAAAATTTGAGGAGAAGGAGCAGACATCTTCTGCTTTCTAAGACAAGCCTCTAGGAATAGGAGAAGCTTAAGCGCAGTGACAGGTAAAAGCAGAAGCAATTGCTCCAGCATGGAAAGGCAGAGCTCCGATGAGAATAATGGACTCCTGTCCTTCCTCGGGATTAGGACTGTCCAAAGTCAGCCGGAGCTGTCGCTGGAAGGAGTGAGCTCCCTGTCCCCGGGGGAATTCAAGGTGGATGGCCATCTACCATGTAGAAGGGATTCCTACACTGAGTGAAAGTTGAAATAATGGCATTAAAGTTATATGCTCATCACAGCAAACAAATAAGAAGTTTCTCCTTCATTCGTTTGACGAATATTTATTGTTGAATGCCTAGTCATGAGTAGCTGTGTGCTGGTTAATCTCCAGGGTACACAATTCACACTAAGAGAAGACTTGAATTCTGGAAGCATTTTATGAAAACAGGGCTACTTTGAAGTTGCTCTTGGCCTCTGCTTTTGCATCTATAAAATGGGTGGAATACTAACAATGCCCACTTCCTGGACAAACGGACAGACCGCAGAGCAGCCTGGCATGTGGCCAGCCTCCATAATGTTGCCTGTGCCGAAGCTGCTGTGAGGCCCCGCTGAAAGTCTGACCCAGGGCAGGCAGGACCAGCTGGGCCTGGAACCGGAGACCAACAGCCCCCGGTTCTTGGACCACATCCAAAGCCAGCCAGGCCTCAGAGATGGGAGGTTTCCTGAAAGTACATTATCTGCCACCATCATTTCTCAGGAATGGTATTCAAGGACCAAACAAAGCCATTTTTCTCTGAAGCAGCTTAACTGCTTTGTAGAGGAAAGAGTGGGTGTAACCCTGAAGTCACCTGGACTTTCAAACAGAGGAGAAATAGAAGCCCATAAGCCCCCCAGAAAATCTGAAATTAGTGGCTTCTTTCTCCTCTTCTTGGTATTTCAAGTCACGTGGTACCTAGCTGTTGCTGGAACTGGGCAGAAGAGGGGGTGACAGCCAAGAGATTCTACATCAAATCCGGCTTTGTGCTCGGTTCTTGGGGTCTAGAGTGACAGACTCCCTGTGAGGCTTTGGGTCCCTAAGACAAGAACATGACTAAGGAATCTCATATGTGGAAGAGCTCAGGGCTCCAAAGTCAGGCCACCTGGCTCCCAGTCTTAGTCCAGCCATGTGCGAGCTGTGTGACCTAGAGCAGATGAATTAACTTCTCTGGGCCTCCATTTTCTCCTCTGGAAATTAGCGCTAATGAGTCCTATCTCTAAAGAATTGGGAGGATCCAATGAGACTGTATTCAGTAAGGGGCTAGAAGACAGAAAACCCACAGAGCTGCCCCTTCCCTCCACAGAGCCTCAAAAAGGAGTGTGTTGTGCTTCTGACCTGCTGGGTCCCACTAATTGTCTCCAGGAAATGTGGGGGTGTGGATAGGCACCAAGAGGGCCAGAAACAAGAAGGGTGGCTGGGCTGAAGGCTGGAGAGGTTGGCTTTTGAGGGAGGAGGAATAAGGGTTTTGTTGCTGTGCATTTGGCTCAGAGCTTACAAGCACCTTCTTGAAGCTTCAGGGGAGAGTCTGAACTCTTGCTTGAGGAAAACAAGAGACCGCTCAGAACGCGTGGCTAGAAGAGTGAGCAAGTGAACCAATGAACTCGTGCAGCACTGGGATTGGGCAGAGGCTGCCCGCAAGACCCAGCTGGGCTTTGGGGCACCTATGTGAGGACTGACTGGGTCCAGCTTGTGCTCGGCTCAGGGGACTCATTGTGAATAAGGAAGATCCAGAACTTGAGCTTGGGAACTTGGGATGCAGATGCTAATTTAGTCATTCTCAGTCCTTGGTGAGGACCATCGTTTCCTGAGAGTTAAAAGCAAAAACAAAACAAAACAAACAACAAAAAAATCAGAGCAGACCAAGACTTCCACTTCTGGGACGATGCACTTATTACCCTAGTTCACCCTTTAAGTGTAACTAACCCATCTGGGCGTCATATGCAACACACACCTAAGAGGACGCTGTGAGTGAAGAGCAAATGCCAACTGGCTAGGGACCTCAGGACTTGAGGAACGGCACAGTGGGCAGTTGCCTGGGTTTTCTTT
Organism: Craseonycteris thonglongyai; assembly: GCA_004027555.1. Classification (NCBI taxonomy): domain Eukaryota; kingdom Metazoa; phylum Chordata; class Mammalia; order Chiroptera; family Craseonycteridae; genus Craseonycteris; species Craseonycteris thonglongyai. The sequence continues at coordinate 173,172 of PVKE010000184.1, forward strand.
TGCCTTAGCCCAGATTTGGAGCAAAAGAGTCAACAACCCAGAAACACCAACTGACACAGACAAAAACTAAAGCGAAAACTAAAACTAAAAAAATCCCCAATGAATGCTTGCTCTCTCTAACCAAAGGTCCTGGAAATAGGCAGCCTAGCAAGACAGAAAACATTTTTTTTATTGTGGTAAAATGTATAGGAGGGAGAAGGAACCCCCCAAAACCCAGAACTATATTCTGGAGGGCGGGCCCCTTATAGTACAGGCTTCTAGGAACCCATCTGCATCAGTGTACCAGCTGGTGTTCTTGTGAGAGGTTGTGGTCAGCTTCGGTGCAAGTTTTTGGAGACCCAATGTGTTTGCCCATTTTGTGGTGGGTGAATTACCGGAACAACATGCAGCATGACGATGCACCTGCCCACACTGCGCTAAGTGTTCAGCAGTTTTTGACCAAAAACGGCATGACCCCTGTGCCCTCCCCTCCCTGAGCCATTTGCTTGTTTGTTTGTTTGTTTGTTTGTTTCCCTGGATGGAAAGAGTCCTCAAAGAGAAACATTTGCTAATGTGGAAGAGATGAAACAAAATATGGCAGAAGCTCTAGAAGGCATCAAATGAGTTCCAAAACTGTTTAGAGCAGTTGGAAAAAGCATCTCAATAGCTACACTGCATCAGAGTACTTTGAAGGTAACTGAAGTTTAAACATGTAAGAATAAACACACAAATTTTTACAAATAAATTCCATTTTGGGGGGTGTCCCTTTCGTGTAACATAAAGTTTCCCATCTTAACCATTCCTACAATTCAGTGTCATCAAGTATATTCACATTATTTTGCAGCCATCACCACCATCCATCTCTAGAACTTCTTTCATCTTCAGAACTGAAACTCTGTACCCATTAAGAAATAACTCCCGCCCCCCGTTCTGCCAGCCCATGTCACCCACCATCCTATTATACTTTCTGTCTCTACCAACATGAAAGGGATTACTTGAGATACCTTACATAAACGGGATCATACAGTACTTGTGATTTTGTGGCTTATTTCAATTAGCACAAGTTCCTCAAGTTTCATTCATGTTGTAGCATGTTTCAGAATTTGCTTCCTAAATAATAGTTCATTATATATATGCCATAATTTGTCTATATATCCATTAGTGGACATATGAGTTGCTTCTACCTTTTGGCTACTGTGAATAATGCTGCTATGAAGGTGTATGTAAAAAATCTCTTCAGGGAAAGCCAGGATGGCTCAGTGGGTTAAGTGCTCACTTTGCAGCCCCAGGGACCGAGGATCAAATCCCGGCCACGGCCTGTGCAGACCCACATGCTGAACTGGGGAGTGCCCCCAGTTCAGTTCTCACCGGGGCGAGACCCCAGCCCAGTTCCTGCCCTGTGCAGCCCCACACCCACCTGTGGAATGAAACTATGTGGAAAAACTGGTGATGTGCAACTATGGAGACTGTTCTGGGCCCTCCCCCTTCTTTCTGTCTCTGTATCTCTCTCTCTCTCTCTCTCTCTCTCTCTGTCGAAAACAATAAAAACAAATCTTTAAAAAATAAAAATAAAAATAAATTTTAAAAAATCTCTTCAGGACCTTTCTTTCAATTCTTTGGGGTATATACCCAGAAGTAAAATTGCTAAATCAAATGGTAATTTTATTTTTAATTTTTTGAAAAATTGCCATATTAATTTCTATAGTGGCTGCACCATTTTACACACCAGCAAAGCACAGGGGTTCCAGTTGCTCCACATCCTTACCAAAGCATGTTATTGTCTGGGTCTTTGCTTTCTTTGTCTTTCTCTTCTTTTTTTTTGAAAACAGTTGTCCTAATAAGTGTGAAGTAGCTCACTGTGATTTTGATTTGCATTTCCCTAATGATTAGTAATATTAGGCATATCCTTATTGGCCAACTGTATATCTTCGTTTCTTTCTTTTTTTTAAAGATTTATTTTATTGTGTGAGAAAAGGTGTGTGTGTGAGAGAGAGAGAGAGAGGCAGAGAGAGAGAGAAGGGGGAGGGCCCCGAGCAGTCTCCATAGTTGCACATCCTTAGTTGTGACATGGTTTCATTCCACACAGGTGGGTGTGGGGCCATGTGGGGCAGGAACCAGACTGGGGGCCTCCCACATAGGAGGTGAGAACCTTCGCCACCATCTGGCAGTTACCAGTTGTACTGCAGTTCAGCATATGGGTTTGCACAAGCTGGGACTGGGATTCGATCCCTGGCCCTCATGGCTGCAAGACAAACTCTCAACCTGTTGAGCTATCCCAGCATCCCCAACTGTATATCTTCTTTAGCAGAATGTCTGCATACATTTTTGCTCATATTAACCCTTTTAGTGCAATGGGCCGATATATCGGCTTTTACATCTCGGGAGAAAAGTGCAGCGGGCCCATATATTTGTTCATACGTAGGCCATAGTTAAAAGCACTATGTAAACTTATATTTTTCTTGTATGATGTATGACTGAAATAATTACATTTCTTTTTCAGATGATGTAAAAGGATAGTATTATTATTAACTAATTCAATTTATATATAAAAAAAACGCATATGGATATCTAAAACAACTTTATAACGTTTTTTTCCCTAAGGTGATACGTTTTATTAAATTACCCTTCGCACCTCTCACTGGTACCACTGGCAGAAGGTAGCACTAAGAGTTAAAATCAAGTTGGTTTCATTTTTTGTGGTTGAGTTGTGGAAGTTCTTTATGTATTCTAAATGTTAACCTTTCATCAGAGATATAATTTCATTTTTTTTCCCATTCTATGGGTTGTTTTTTCACTCTATTGATTATGTCCTTTAATGTACAGATGCTTTTAATTTCAATTTTGCTTAACTTATTTATTTTGCCTTTTTTCCCCTGTGATTTCAGTGTCAGAAGTAAGAAATCATTGATAAATCCAATGTCATGACACTTTCCCTCTATGTTGTTTTTTTAAAATAGTTTTATAGTTTTAGTTCTTATGTGCAGGATTTTGATCCACTTGGAATTAATTTTTGTTTATAGTGTAAAGTTTCAGCTCCACTCTTTGCATGTGGATATTCAATTTTCCCAGCATCATTTGTTGAAGACTGTTCTTTCCTCATTGAATGGTCTTGGCACCCTTGCAGAAAATCATTTGACCATATAGTTGAGGGTTTATTAAGACAGAAAACGCTTAGTCAAATAACCACCCTACTTTAGCCAAACACCACATTTTTAAAAATATGGCCCCACCCCCACCCCTGCCAGCAGAAGCCAAGTGGGAGCCTATATTTCCACCCCGGTTGTAATGAGGAGTCCCAGTACCCTGCCGGGTGGTGGCAGAGAAAACCCCCTTGTGGAGCCCCAACTTTCATTTCCCCTAGAGGCTTTTTCTTTGATTCATGGATTATTTCTTGATTTCTAGTTTGATTTCATTGTGGTTTGTTTTATGGCCCAAAATATGATCTATCTTGACATATATTCTGTGGACCCTTTAATGTGTATTCTGCTGCTATTGGGTGCAGTGTTTTTGTAATATCAATTGGATCTTGGTGGTTGATAGTGTTGAGTTATTCTGTATCCTTGCTGATTTGATGTCTAATTGTCAATTGTTGAGAGAGGAACACTGAAATCTCTATAATTATAGGTTTGGTTATTTCTCCTTTCAGTTTTATCAGTTTTTTCTTCACATATCTTAGATCTGTTGTTTGGTGTATCCATATTTATTTTTGTTATGTTTTCTTGATGGATTTATCCTTTCATCAATATATAATGTCCTTCTGTGTCTCTGGTAATTTTCTTTACTCTGAAGACTACTTTATGTGGTATTAATATGGTCACTCCTGCTTTTCTTTGATTACTGTTATCATGATTGATCTTTTCCCACCTTTTTACTTTCAACTAATCTATAATATTTGAAGGAAATTTCTTACAGATAGAATGTAGTTAGGTTGTATTTTATAATTGACTCTGCCAATCTCTGTTAATTGGCATATTTAGAGCTTTTACATTTAATGTAATCATTGATATTTAGTGCTTAAGCCTGCCAATTTACTTTTATTTTCTATAATATTTATACTGTTTTTTATTTATTTCTTTTCTTTTTTCTTTCATCCTATGGGTTACCTGAACTTCTTTTTAGAATTCCATTTTGATTTATCTATAGTGTTTTTGATTACATCTTTTTGTATAGCATTTTTAGTGATTGGTGCAAATGTTACATTATATATACATAATTTATCACAGTCCACTGGAATTGACATTTCACTAGCTTGAGTGAAGCATAGAAATCTTATCTCTCTTTACATCCTATTTAGATTATAATTACCTTAAATGTTTCCTCTATGTACATTTAGAACCATATCAGACAGTGTTACAGCTTTTGTTTCATCTGTCAGGCATAACTTAGAAAACTCAGAAGGAGAAGGAAAACCTATTGCATTTACCCATATTTTTGCTTACTATTTTGCTTACTATTACATATATTTTCTTCTTGACATTCTAAAATTGCTTCTTTAATCATTTCCTTTGTGTTTAGAGTAGTTATTCATTTAGAGTAGATGTGCTGATAAGAAAGTGCCTTCGTTTTCCTTCATCTGGAAGTCTCTTGGTTTTCCCCTTCATTGCTGAAGAATATTTTTGTTGAGTATAGTATTAGGAGTCACAGTTCTTTCTCTCAGCACTTGAAACAGGATCCAGCAGAAGTAACGCCCCCTTTTCATGAGCTGGTAAACTTAAAAAAGGGCGTTACTTTTACCTGACCGTGTATATTGTGCCACTTCCTTCTCTCCTCCACGATTTCTGATGAGAAACCCATTGTCGATTTTAACTGTTTGTGTCCTGTAGGGGTCCTTTTTCTATGGCTGCTTTTAAGATTCTTGTCCTTTGTCTTTAGTTATGATATGTCTTGAATTTCTCTGTCATTGTGGTGGTTGTGGTGTGGTGGTGATGGTGGTGGCGGTGGCGGTGGTTTCATTTGGGATTTACCTGTTCAGGTCTCCTGACAAATTCGGCCGTTTTTAGCCGTCATTTCCTTGAGTGTTTTTTCAGCCACCCCACGCCCCGTCTCCTCTGCTTGTGGGACTCCAATGGCAGGAACATTAGATCTTCTGTGAAGACTCACACTAGGTTCTTTTCACACCGTGGTCTGGACTCCAATGGCAGGAACATTAGATCTGTATAGACTCACACTAGGTTCTTTTCGCACCGTGGTCTGTTTGCTGAGCTTTTCTGTCTCTTTGCTGAGGCTTACTATTTCGTTCAGTCCTTTCCAATGTGTTTATAATCGCCCATGAAAATATTTCCATCACGGTTGCCTTAAACTCCTCGTTGGATGGTTCTCATATCTCTGTCATCTCAGCAGTGCATCTGGGAATGGGCTTTTGCACTCATTTGAGATCTTCCCGATTCTTGGTTTAATGAGTGACTTTTTATTGCAAACCACACAATTTTGCATTATGTTCTAGGACTCTGGCTTTTGGTTAAGCCTCCTGGTTTAAAACAGTTAGCTCTCTCTGACACCACGCTAGAGGGTCAACGAAGGACACTGGTAGGGAAGCTGAAAGTGCAGGTCCCCACTCAGCCTCCAGTGACACCTTAGAGAGGCTCCTCCTCACTAATGGACAGAGGCGGGAGCTCGGGCTCCCACGGGGTCTCCACTAACACTGGGTAGGGGTAGGAGGGTCATCCTGATCAACGGGTGACAGTGACACTCCTAACTTTCAGTGTGTGGGGGAGGGGACACAGGAAAGGGGGTCATCTCATTACTGCAGGAACAGGACAAGTGTCTCAGCGTCGCCTACCTTCTCTAACACTGTTCTGGTGTCGCTATTGGGGTGTCTTGTTACAGCCTCACTAGAGTGGTCATCTGCGGTTCCTTGGTCTTTGCTAACAGGAATGAGGATGAGGGTCACAGGTTTTCCCATACTGTCTGGCTGGAGCAGGGTAGTTACTGTTCAAATGTTTTCTGGCATTCTGGTCTATTCCTTTCCAGGTCCTTTGGCTAGAGAGAGCGGGCTTTAGTTGAGGCATTTTTTTTTTCTTTTGTCTGTGCCTATGGGTATTTCTGAGTTAACAGCCTTTTCAGATTCAAGTCTGAGTTATGTGAGGCAAAACATCACCCAGGGAATTTACCACCATGATGTTCTTTGGTTCTGGAGTTCCCTGGGTAGTCTGCCTTCTTCTGTCCACTTTTCAGAGTATTCTTGTAATTTTTTTATATATAACCCAGAGGTTTTCATTGTACTTAGTGGGAGGAATTGGGAAACTACACCTACTTCACCTTCCTGGAACTGGAAATCTACTCCTGTGTCCTAATTGATATACATTTGTTTGTTTGTTTGGTTTTTTTTAGCATTATATTTTTCCTGTCTCAGCCTTGGAATCAACCACTTCTCCAAGGAATGCTAGTTCCTTCTCCTGGAGAATGATGTTTAGAAACCAAAAGTCATGTGCGAGATGTGTTCATTGCTACTGAGGTGTCACTGCTTCTAGGCCCACTCGGTGGACATAGCTAGGAAATAAAGTGCATGAACTCTAACCCATGTATATGCATGCATCTGTATTTATTTCTCTGCTTATTTGTGCCCATGTGTTTGTCTCTGTGTGTGTGAATGTGTTGTGTATATACATGAGTTCATACAGATGCCTCCAACTCCAGCCCAACTCCACAGGGTTCATTCTAACATTTCCCTTGTGCTTACATGTAAGGTCTTTCTCTGGCGTGAGAAAGTTTGCTGTCATTATGTACAACATATTCCTTACTTGCTCAGCCCTAGTATACATGTCCCCTAGTTTCAGAAGTTTCAGAATGCTGACCTATACACATGTGAGAAACAAATTTACCAACCAGAGTACAGTTCTGCGAATAGTTCTCTTTGGTTTAACCTTACAGTAACCAAATACTATTTTCCGAAGTTTCTTAGGTAGCTCCTTTTACCCCTATTTCCTTCAGTATGATTATGTCACTCATTTGTAATAATATTTAATTCATTGGTCACAGTTTGCAGTTCATGTTGGGTTTTCTACATTCTGGTTGATTTTGTTAAATTTGTACACAGTAATATTCACTCTTTGTGGTTTATAGTCCTATAGGTTTTGACAAATGGGTAGAGTTGTGTATTCAATCACCACAGTACCAAACAGAATAGTTTAGAACAGAATAGTCAAACTTTCCTTGAGCTGCTTCTTTGTATTCAACACCTTCTCCTCAACCCTGGCAGCCACCGATTTGTTTTCTGTCCCAATAGTTATTTTTTTTGGTTGTTTGTTTTTAAATATATATATTTTTTATTTACTTATTTTGACAGAGGAGAGAGAGAGAGAAAGATACAGAGACAGAGAGAGAACTGAACTAGGGGAGCTCCCAGTTCAGCATATGGTTCCGCACGGGCCGGGGCTGGGATTTGATCCTCAGTCCCCGGCGCTGCAAAGTGAGTGCCTAACCCACTGAGCCATCTCGGCTTCCCCGCAATAGTTTTTAAAGATTTATTTTTATTGATTTTTGACAGAGAGAGAGACAGAGAGAAGGGGGAGGGCCCAGAGCAGTCTCCATAATTGACAGCATTAGTTTTCCATATAGTTTCACTCCACAGGTGGGCACAGGGCTGCTCAGGGCAGGAACTGGGCTGGGAGCCTCCTGCATAGGCCCCGGCAAGAACTGAACTGGGGGCACACCCCAGTTCAGCATGTGGGTCCGCATGGACCAGAGCTGGGATTCAATCCTCAGGCTCTGGGGCTGCAAAGCGAGCGCTTAACCCACTGAGCAATCCCAGCTTCCCCTGTCCCAATAGTTTTATCTTTTGCAGAATGTCATATTAATAAAATCACACAATATATTGCCTTTATTTATTTAGCAAAATGCATTTAAGCTTCATTTATGATATTTTTGTGAATCAGTAGCTCCTTCTATTTTATTGCCAAATTGTGCACCATTGTATGGATATAGCACAATCTGCTTATCTTTTCATCTATTGAAAGAAATCTGGGTTGTTCCTAGTTTTGTTTTTTTTTTAAAGATTTATTTTATTATTTTTGACAGAGACAGAGAGAGGGAGAGACAGAGAGAAGTGTGAGGGCCCACAGCAGTCTCCATAGTTGTATGTTATTAGTTTTCAACACCATTTCATTCCACACAGGTGGACAGGGGCCACACAGGGCAGGAATTGGGTTAGGGGCCTCCCGCATGGGAAGCATGCCCCCTCGAGCCAGAGAGTGAACCAGGAAGTGAGAATTGAACTGGGGGCCTCCCAAAAGGGAAGCACACCCCAATTTAGCATGTGGGTCCACACAGGCCAGGGCCGGGATTTGATCCATGGTCCCCAGGGCTGCAAAGCAGGCTCTTAACCCACTGAGCCATCCCGGCTTTCCCGTGTTCCCAGTTTTTATTGATTATGAATAATACTGCTATAAGTATTCCCATACAAGTTTTTGCATGGATATAACTTTCCATTTCACTTGAGTAAATATCTGTAAGTGAAGTGTCTGGATCACATTGTAGGGCTGTGTTTAACTCCTTTAGAAACTGCCAAACTATTTTCTAAAATGAGTGTACCTTTCTGCAGTCCCACCAGTAGTTTATGAGAGATACAATTATTCCTCAACCTTGTCAGCACTTTTTTGTTTGTCGTGTGTGTGTGTTTTAGCCATCCTACCAGGTATGCAGTGGGATCCCACATGGCTTTAATTTGCACATCCCTGACCACTAATAATGATGACCATCTTTTCTTGTGCTTATTTACCATCTATATGTCTTCTTTTGTCAGTTTTTAATTGGATTACCTGTTTTGTATCGTTGACTTTTGAAAGTTTTTTTTTAATATATTATGAACACAAGTCTCCTGTTTTCATTTACTTAATGGTGCCTTTTGGAGAACATAAGTTCTAGATTTTGATAGACTCCACTATATCAATTTTTCATGTTATGAATTGTCCTTTTGCCTAACCCAGTTCATAAATATTTTCTCCTAGAATTTTTATAAGTCTAACTTTACATTTATATCTACAATGTATTTCAAGTCAATTTTTACAAGTGGTATGAGATGTCAAAGTTTATTTTTTTGCATATTGTTCCAGCACAATTTGTTAAGAAAGACTACCCTTTTGCCACTGCATTGCCTTTGCACCTCTGTTGAAAATCATTTTGCCATATATGTGTGGGTCTATTTCTAGACTCGCTCTTCTTTCCATTTATCTATGTGTCTATCTCTTTGCCAATACCATCTTGTTTTGATTGCTATCTCTTTAAAGAAATAAGGTCATCGAAGTGCTCCAACTTTGTTCTTCTTTTTCCAAGTTGTTTTGGTGTTCTAGTTCCCTGGCCCGATGCCTGCCAGTGGCCCACAGGACTCGCCACCATGCCTGCCTGGTGAAAGCCTTTGTCCTTGTCGCTTCCCACCACTTGCCCTTGGAGATGAACCGTCAGGTTACTGTACTCTCTCCTCTGTCCCTCATTCCCTGCAGCAGTCGCCAAGTGGTTGCCATGGCGCCCCCATTCTTCCTTGGCTCTCTCTCACGCACCCCATCCCTCTGGGCCCCGCGCTGACTTCCCCCAGGTGAAGCCTTCGTGATCTCAGGCTGCTCAGCCTCCCACACCTCTCCTGGCACGTGCCGGCTGGCCTTTCCACTTACAGGCCTGCTCAGACCACATGGTTTCCTGGCACTCAGACCCTTAGACCCTCCCCAGATGCCCAGAGGAGAGAACACAGGCGCAGACTCAGAGACGGGTCATGTCCCCTCTGATGGCTAAGCCACCATGTCCTTGTGGCCACAGTGCAGTGGCTAGACTGACCTGGAAGGATGGGAGGTAGGGTGGGGATTTGTCTGCACACATGCTGCCTCTCCCACCGTCTCCTCGCTGTCTTCTCCAGGTTGGCCAAGTGGAAGTCCTTGTGGCTGTCGCTGCTGGCTGTTTTCAGGTGTCCTGCTGTTGCTCAGCGAGGTTGAGGAGTTTCCTCTTGGATCAGACTCCAGAGTAGCCTGACATCTCTTGCAGGCCTGGGCTTTGAGGAGGCCATGCCTTCTCCCAGCCGCATCAAGGCCATGCTCCCTGGACTGTGAGCTCACACAGGCTCTAATTTCAACACCCCCCTGGCACAGTTGCCCTGCCCTCACTACTTAATCTTAGGTGAGCCATATCAAAAACACTTCAGGTGACTAGTGTGACTGACTCTTAAATTAAGAGAACATGGCCTGTCACGTGACCTTTTAAACTGCTGCCCATGTCATGACATGGGAAGGAAGCTTTGTCATTAACAGGACACGGTCATGTGCACAAGGACGTGGTGGCTACCTGCTCGGTCACGTGTAAATGCCAGTCTGTGACTGTCCCCCTTTCTCTGCCTGTAGCAGTCTATGCACGCATTCACTCACTGACTCATTGGCTCCACAGACCTGCTCTGGGCCAGGCCTGTGGGGGTGGGGGCTGGGAATTCCACGAAGGTTAAACCCAGGATTCTTCTCGAGAAATCCATCGTCCAGTGCAGATCTTGCCCACCCTTCGGGATCTAGCTGACAGTCACCAAGGTTCTGGGCACCCAGACACTCGTGTAGAAAAGGGAGCACGGGCTGAGGTGGAGAGGTGGCATGTGAAGGGGTCAGGAGTGCCACATGCTCACCTTCCTCAGGATGACTCGCTGTCTCTCTCCATTCTCCAGTCAAGCTGCGGTCAGGGCTCCCCAGCTCACGGCTCCCCAGCCCCCGCCCCCAGCACGCAGCCCTTGTCCAGGCCCTCGCCCCTGCGAATGCTCACAGGACGGCTTAGCAATCTTGCTCATGTCACTGCCTTCGGGCCGTCTAGAAAACAAGAAGGACTGGATGGACACTCCTGAGGATAGAGCCCAGGGCAAAACAAATTCCCACCAAAGGGTGATAAGTGTAAGATCACATCTGGTAGGGAGTGAAGGAAAAGGCTGTCTTTGTAGAGACTCCTTCCCCCTTCCTCTCATGAACACAAGGACAGCGCTTACGCCAGATGAGCTGGGAGCCAAGCTGCAAACCTAGGTTTCCACAGCTGGTTCAGGCTTGGCCTGTATTCACTCACAGAGCACTGCTTTGTGTTGGGAATGTAGCGATGAACATAACAGAGTTTTGTCGCTTAGCAGGGAGTATGCCCATGCTCACATTCCTATGGTGAGGAGAGGGATAATGGGGCAGCATAAACAGAGGATTCACTTTGTGTGGCAGTCAGGGCAGCCTCCCTGAGGAGGCGTCAGTTCAGCAGAGACTGAAAGAGTGAGCAAGAGTTCCCTGGGTGATGTGAAGGCAGCACAGAAGGGTCACTCCAGGCAGAGGGGACAGCGTGGAGCAATGCCTAGAGACAGGATTGCTCACTCTGGGGGAAGCCAGCAGCCACGTTGTGAGAACGCATGAGCAGCCCTGTGGCGAGGCCTCCGCGCTGAGGATCTGAGGCCTCGTGCGCTGTCTCAGCCCTTCAGAGCCACCCTCATGACAAAGGAGCTGCACGCCGTGTAGCCACACCTTCACCTTCCACTCACTTCTCAAGCCACGTGGTCTGATTTCTTCCCACACCCGATGTGGCCCAGAACAAGCCCCCTGTGACCTTCTGGTAATCCCCGTTTACTTGCCCCTCTGCAGCCTCCACCGTGGTGCCCTCACCTCCACCACTGGCTCCACGAGGCTTCGCGTGCCCGGGCTCCCCCTGGGCCCCTCAGCACCCAGCCTCTCATCTGTGCCTGTTCTGGGGCACACTCATCCGCTCCTGCTGCTGAGCCAGCTCTGTCCTTCCTCAGCTCCAGACCTGCACACCACTGGTCTCCTGGATGGCCCTTGGCAGCCCTGGCTCGGATACCCTGAACTTGGCATGTCCTCCCCCAGCCGGCCTCCCCTCTTGTCTCCCAGTCTCGCTCATTAGTGTCCTCCAGTCACTCTGCTGCTCAGAGCAGAAGTGGACGAATCAGCAACGTCTCTTCTTCGCCCTCAGTCCTCATGTCCAAGTCACCAGCTCCTGTCACTTTCACCCCTAACGTTCTCTCTACTCCTCTTTCTCTACTTCGCTGTCACCGCCCACTCCCTGAGAGTCTCTTGACTGACCTCTCTGGCTGCCCCCTGTGCCCACCCACATCCCAATTCATGCCACGTGGGCTTCCCCTTTGTGAAACCACACCGCGCCACGCCTCTGCTAAACCCCACCCCGGGGCTCTTAGATTGAAGCCTACCTGACTCCCCAGCCCACAAGGGCCTGTCTGGTCACAGCCTTCCCACCTCTCCAGCCTCGCCTCACTGTAGACTCCCTCTGTTCACTCAGCCACTGGTCTTCTAGCATTTGCTCTATTGTTATATAACAATTCCCACAAAACCTGGTAGCTAGAACAACAACAAGCATTCATTATCCCACAAGGTTTCTGAGGCACAGGAATTTGGGAGCGGCTAAGCTAGGCCGTTCTGGTTCAGGGCCTCTCGTGGGCCTCCGGTTGAGATGTCAGCAGGACTCCTGTCGTCCAAAGGCGTGACAGGAACTCGAGGCTCCATGTCCAAGATGGCTCCCTCTCCTGGGAGTCAGGGAGTGAGAGAGCGGGGTGTTCCTCTCCTCTCTCCTCAGGCTTACGGGTCCTGAAGAGGCAGCTACACACCAGTGGGGGAGAGAAATAAGACAGGGAAATTATTATTATAAGAAAACAAAACATTTACACCGAGGGGCCACGGTCCAGCTACCCATATCTGAGATCAAAACGGGGAGATCGAATGGAATTAAAGCACCCCCCGAGGATGTCATTGCCGGTGGGCCCTTTCATGCTGAGAGGTCCAGGAGCCCCCCTCCCCTGGAGACCAGCCTTGCGGGGAGACCCCTCAGTTTTGTGATGCCACCACACCTCCCCCAGCCCTAACTTCCCAGCAAAAGGCTGCGCTCAGTGCCCTGAAGACCAACCTCAGTTTTGGGGAGACCCCTAGGACCTTCCTGGGAGGTAGAGTGGTGGGAGTATGGGGGTGTCCCAGGCTACTCCCCACTCTGAGTCTCATTCCTGACCACACTGACCAGTCTATGGCCTTTTGGTGCTGCTGCCAGGAGGTTACCAGAGGACAAGTCCCTGACAGACTCTGGCCACCATGCTCCAGACCTGTTTCCCAGCTTCCTCTGGGGCCTGGGGCCAGCCCTCTGCCCGCTCTGGGCACGGGACTCCTGAAGGATTGGACTAATGATCTCAATAGTGCCATTAGTTCTAAAAGGTACTGGTTACATGGACGCCCCCCTTCCTTACCCTCGGGCCAGGGCCAGGCCCCATCCTAGCCCTTCAGAGCACTCCCGTTTTCCCTGAAATGCCAAGTACCCCACATCCCATTCTTCACCTCCTTCCCCCTGTTTTCCTCTAGGTCTCTCCTCCCAGAAGCCAAGAGCCCTATGCTCTTCGGGTCCCTTCTGTCAACACGGTCAGATGGCCCACTCCCATAACGGCCGTTGGTTTTGGCCCAGCAGTCCAACAACCCTCCCCATGAAGCCTAGCGTGGTTTCCATGCTGTCCCCGAAGACTTCACACATTCCAGAACAAGGCAGACGTTGAGAAATGGAAGCTACTATTTGCTGGTGTGTCCTCTCATAGCTCTCCTACGCAGCCTCAGTGGTGACACCATGTTACATGGATGGCCAAGGCACGGTGGCTCCGAGCTCCCTCCACATGCCTGCAGGACCTCAGCCAGTCCCCACCAGTTACTGACTCAGAGGGTTCCCAGCCCTAAGCGACAGGCCAACCCAGTTTCTCCCCTTAGAGGTTTTCAGGTGTGTGCTGGGTGCTGTCCCACGAGCTCCTACAGTAGTCCAGTTACAGCAAGACCCACAGCCTCTGTCGGGCTCACATCTGCCTCCTTCCTCAGATGCCAGCTACCGGAGCCCCTTCCTCTGCTAGCCTCTTAACCTCAAGTCCTCCCCAACAGCCACTCATGCACAGTGCCCCTAGGGCATTCACTGGGCGGCAAACTGCTGCTAATGCCTGTTTGGGTCCCCTGACAACTGAGTTAAGTATGATTATCCTCATTTTACAGATGAGGAAAGTGAGATCATTCTTTGAAAGCTGCAATCAAACAACAGGGTGCCAAAGATGGGATACACTCGTATACAGGGTGGTCAAGAAATTAGTGGAATGGGGGCGTTATCGGAGAGGTGGGAGTACTGCTGCACGCAATTTGACTGCATGACTTATTAGTATACGTGCCAAATTTCAGCCTACTTGCATCTGTGTTCTTTTAAATATCACTGAAGAAGCATGGCAAACGTGAAGAAAACCCCAAGTATGGATAAAATTGAGTTTTGCACCGTCATTAAGTTCCTTCCAAAACAAGGGAAAACACCTCAGATCATTTGGGAAGAGGTGTTAGCAGTTTACGGGGACTGTTGCTTCGAGAAATCCACAGTTTATAAGTGGCGTGGCCTTTTCAAGCAAGGCAGAGGATCTATTAAAGACGACCTCGGTCCCGGATGCCCTGAGGCCACTTCCTCAGACCTTGTCAAAAATGTTGAAAACATGTAGTGGAAGATGTCAGATTGAATATAAAGCAGCTTGCAGAAATGGTTGGAGTATCACCTATAACCATTTTGAATATTCTCCGTCAGCATCTAAGGATTTTAAAGGTCAGTGTAAGATAGAAACTTTTTTTTTTTTTTTTTTTTT
>PVKE010000185.1:0-160935 GCA_004027555.1 Craseonycteris thonglongyai
ACACACACACACACACACACACACACGGGGTTACAGGAGGCCATGTCAGCGTAGCCACTACACACACACACACACACACACACACGGGGTTACAGGAGGCCATGTCAGCATGGCCACTACACACACACACACACGGGGTTACAGGAGGCCATGTCAGTGTAGCCACTACACATACGCACGGGGTTACAGGAGGCCATGCACCCACAGAGTGCAGGAAGGACAGCAGAGGTGAAACGGCCTTGCTGGGGCAGAAAGTGCCTTAGAGAATTTGGGATTGGGGAAAAGACAGAAAGAAGCAGAGACAGGCTGGAAAGAAGCATTTGCTCAGTCCCCGCTGTGCCTCAGGTATTAGCTGAGCTCCTTCCTTGCCGGACTAGGGCACTAAATGCTCACAGGCAGCTGGTCAGGTAGGCATATAATCTCTTTCCCGATGAGGCCACAGTGCTGGGAGGGGAGCACTATGGCAGACAGGAGCCAGAGCTGCCTTTGGGACCTGGGGTCACTGCTTTGTTCCCTGTGGCCTCCACTCCTCTCATGGTCCAGCCTGCCCTTGGCAGGCACTTTATCCCACCAATGAGACCAGCAGCTGAAGCTTCCCACTTCAGACCAGTGCCGTGCCTTCCCAGGAGACAGGCTGAGTACAGGGATGGCTGGTATCCTGAAAGCTGCAAAGGCCCACCTTCTTGAGGGTTGGAGGGGGTCTGTGAAAGGGAGTCATTGCTGTCAGTGCTGATGAGGAGAATTCAAGTGCTAGCTAAGCCACAGGCATTACTGGGCCTCAGTGTTCTCAGCTGCAGAACGGGTATGCTGAGAACTCACCTCAGGGGCACAGGGCATACCAGGTGATTGAAGACGCAAGGCAGGGAAATGGGTTTTATGAACTGCAAAGAGCTGTGTACAACTGGGGGTGAAAATACAGGAAAGAACAAAGTGCTTGTTTCAGAAGTGATGCTAGAAATGCACTTAGAGGAGGGCAGGGCTGGGCTAGAGAGACTTGCACAAAGTGAAGAGTTCTCCCAGATAGAGCAGCTTCTTAGATCCTGGTCTAGGAGAATAGGGGCCTCCTAAATCTAGGTTCCTAACCAGCTCCAGAGTTAGCTGTGATGAATGGGCAGAGACTTAGGGCTGAAATCAGGCTGTGTGTTCAAATCCCAGCTCTATCATTTCTGAGCTGTGTGATGACAGGCAAAGCAGAGACCTCTCTGAACTTCAATTTCCTCATCCATCAATGTAGATAACTCCGTGTGTCTCACAAAGCTGGGCACTGAAGCAAGATGTGGGAAAGCACAGCGCATATACCAGCGGGGGACTAAGGGTCCCCTGCGGGAGGGGCTGCGTGGGGTCTGAGGCTCTCCTTCCCAACTGGGGAGCAGCTGCGGCCTCTGGGGCACCCACTCTTCTGTTTTCCCTCGACCCCTCTGGTCACGCTTTCCTGTCTTGGTTTTGCCCCCTATCTGTCCCTCAGATCCATCCCTTTGTTCCCACTCCATTCCACAGGAAGCGGAACCTTTCTGGTTCAGCCACCAGCATCCTCATCCTGGTGTTCCCAGCAATCTGCCACCGGCTCCCTGCATCCATGCTCTCCCCTGAACCTGCCCTCCCGCAGTCTGTTCTTTTGTAACTGGACTGATCTTTTCAAAATGAGAATTTAGTTATGTTTTGTTACTCTTAGGACAAAGACACAACCCTCAAGACAGGCCCCCTGTGTCGGCCTGCTGCTAAGTCCTGCCTCTGGGCTCTGGAACCACTGCCCTTCTTTTGGTCCTGCCAAAAGCCATGCTTCCCTCTACCTCAGGGCCTTTGCACAGGCTGTTCCCATTACCTGGGAAGAATCTCTTCCTCCTTTTCTTCACCTACTCAACTCTTACTCTAACTTCGGTTCTCAGAGAAGCCTTTCCCCACCCCCAAGTGGTCTCATGGCAATCCTCAATTTTTCTTCATGGCACTTATCACAGCTTGAATTTACTACATGCATACACACACATGCACACCCACATACACCCGTGATTATTTGATAGAAGTTTTCTTCTCCCTCTCTACCAGGGGTCAGAAAACTACAGCCTATCACCCACTTTCATAAAGAAGTTTTATTTAAAGTAGCCACAACCAACTGTGGTTGCTTTCATATAGCCTACAAGGCCTAAACTATTTACGATTTGGCCCTTTACAGAAAAATTTTGCCAACTCCTGCTCCAGATTATAAGTTTTTAAAGGTGAGGCTGTCTCTGTTTTACTCTGTATCATAATCCAGCCCTGGCCAGGTGCCTGCACAGGGCAGGTACTTAGCAGAGACATGGTTGTATGAGTATATGTTTCTTGGATAAGTAGCAATTTTTACCTTGTCTAAATCGTATTGACTTAAGTCATTATTAAACTGCAGATTCCATAAGGAATAGACATCACAAGATTCCAAGACCATGTTCTGGCAAACAGTTCAATACAGTAGTGACAACCAGGCTGGTGCATCAAGGATCCCACAGTAGCCATTGGCTAATAAGAACCTCGCACACCTTTTAGAAGTGCCCCCCAATCCCTGTACACAGACTGTCAGCAGACATGGAAGGGAGCACACACCCACATTCAAGAGATAAGGGGCTGAGCAGACTTACGAAAACACATTGTGAGATGTCTGTTAAATTTTCTCATTAAGGCTATTTCTATATTTACTCCAAAGAACTGATCGACGAATTCGGAGATAATGTCTGTTTTATTATTGTATGGAAGAAATAATTCACTTTTTTCTTTTTTAATGAATTGCTATGACAGATAAACAATGTTAACATTCCTAGGCACTGTATGCATTTCTTGAACTTACAGTGATCCCCCAAAGGTAGGTCTCATTGTCATTCCTGCTATGCCAGGGAGATAAACTGAGGCTTGGAGACCACAGCTCAGAGAATAGCAGGGCTGGCTTGCGATGGGTCTGTTGGAGTTAGAGTTGCCATTACACCCCCTGCTTCAGCAGTGAGGACAGTGGGGAATGTACAACTACAGGGGCTTAAAGCCCTCACGGATAGAATGTAGCCAGGCACTTCCCATGGCCTCTGTTTAATATGGGGTCATGAGGTTCCGTTCGATGACAAAGTTGCAATGGAGACTACCGTGCAGAGCTGGCTGTAGAACCCTGAATGCATGGATTTATTTTTAAGTTGTGTTTTATTTTAAATAAAACATTTTTGAATGAATACAGTGCAGTGTCAGGGGTAAGACTGTCAACTCTGGAGTACAGCTCTGCTATTCTTCAGCTGTGTGACCGAAGGAAGTCTTTCCAGCTTCTCTGAGCCTCAGTTCCCTCAGCTATAAAATGGGGATGATCACAATGCTTATGTACAGGGGTCACTGTGGTGATAAAATGAGGCAAAAGCATGGTTCCCTTTAGCCTGTTGCTGGGGTGTGGTGTGCCTTAGGCCCTTCACTGGCCATGTAGTGGCCCCACAGAGAAGAATACTTCCTGAGACGAGCAACTAGTGTCACCCATGGGCTCTGCAGCCTGTTGGATGAGTTGCTACCCTGCAGGCTCATACCACACCTGGACCAACTGAGGTACTCACCAACAGGGGTGGTGGACAGACATGGGTTAGAGTCCAGGTCCCCTCCCTCCTCCCAGTGACATCTGTGGAGCCCTCAGTGGTCACCTACCGGCAGACTTCGGAGTGAACTTGTCTCGGTTTGCGGCACACACAGCCAACAGTCTGTAGCCGAGGTCCAGGTCGAACCCTTGCTGAGCTGACACCCGACTGACCACCTGCCAACAAGAGGGGGTGGGGAAAAGCACGCGTGAGTCACTGCCCACACCAGACCTGTGCCAGAGTGGCGGATGGAACCATTTTCAAGGCAGGGTGGGCAGGCTAAGGCAGGTCCCCAAGATCAGGGAGCACAGGAACTCCAACTGTGCCTCTTTCAGTCACTCAGCAAAATTGGCAAGCCCCTCTTCCATGCAAGGCCCTGGGATCATGGCCTCTGCCCTCAGGGGTTTCCGGTCTGATGGTGGGCCTGACCCCAAAGCGCAGGCCCTGTTGCTTTCTTTCTTTTTCTTTCTTTTTTTTTTTTTAAGATTTATTTTATTGTTTTTGACAGAGAAAGCCACAGACAGAGAGAGCAAAGAGAAGGGAGAGGGCCCAGAGCAGTCTCCATAGTTGTACATCATCAGTTTTTGACATGGTTTTGTTCCACAGAGGTGGGCGGGGCTGCACAGAGTGGGAACTGGGCTGGGGGCCTCCCGCGTGGGAAGCACGCCCCCTTGAGCCAGGGGCCAAACCAGGGGGTGAGAACTGAATTGAGGGCCTCCAGCATTGGAAGCACACTGCAGTTCAGCATATGGGTCCGCATGGGCCAGGGCCGGGGCCAGGATTTGATGCCTGGCCCCCGGGGCTGCAAAGCGAGCACTTAACCTGCTGAGCCATCCTGGTATTCCCCCTGCTGCTCTCAAGGGCTCGAATTTGGCCATAATCTAGCAGTTGGCTTGTTATAACGTGTTTTGGACGCCCCAGGCCAGGGTCTCTGCTCCCATAATGCAGCTCTTCAAATTGCCTTCCAAGTCCCAGCCCCCAGGAAGCCTCCCAGGCCCACCACATCTCCCCTGCCCGTCCCAGAGCTCCTACACCCACCACTGTGGGGTGCTGTTACACTTACTACTCTAAGCAAGGTCCCCACCTGGAGCACTGACCCCACGAGAGTCTGTATCTGCATGTACGAAGAAGCACAGCTCTATGGGAATCTAACACATGTACCGACTGCTAAGGCTTCGTCAGATGGACACGTCTAACCTGTCCTCCGTGCTTAGTTCTGGGCCAAGCACCCCTGCAGCCCCTCAGACCCCAGCCCAGGAACGACAGGGCTCTCATGCTTGGCCTGGGGTCTGTCTGCAGCGCTCAGCACTGACTCGGCACAAAGGAGGCTTCCCTAGGGCACTAGTGGGGGGTTGCTCATAGTGTATCTGGACCCTGTGAACCTCAGAAGTCTGGGCGGGAAGGGCTCTGGAGAGGCGAGGGCCTGGGAGGGAGTGCGGAATGGGTTGCTCCTGGGCTCACGCCCGTCAGGCTGCACTCCTGCCCAGCCCGTGGCAGGTGTCCCCAGACTGCCAGCTCCACTCCCTCCTGCCCGCCTTCCTCATTAACAGCAGGCAAATTAGGTTTCCTTCTGAAGAAGGAAGGACCCCGGACAACGGAGTCCTCTCAGGAAGCAGCTGGGGCGGCTATGGCTGACTGGGGAAGGAGTGCTCCCAGATGTGCTGCTCGTCTTTTGTGACAGGGAAGACACCATCGTCACTCCCCGCTCAGAGCCCCCCCCCCCCCCCGGACCAGAGGTGCTGGAGGTCTGCAGACAGCCTCAGGGCATGTGGGGTTGGGCCTGGCCCCTGTACCCAGTAGGATAGCTCCTCATCATCTGCTTTATACTTGAGGCTAAAAAGGGCGGGGAAACTACTAATCTAGGCCAACTCTCTATTTAACACATATAGACACTTGAGTGAACAGGGAGGAGTCAGTGGCTACCTCTTCCCAGGACCCCATAGCCTCTTGGGACAGGGCCCTGCCTTCCCAACTCCCATCCCCTGGGAACCTCCTGTGCAGGGAGAAAAAGGGGCTTTCTCAGGTTAGAATGTTTGCTCAGCTTCACGGTACAAACAGAAACCTCTGACCTAGACGTCTTCTGTTCCCCTCAGGCCTCTCCCACGGGCTCTATTTGCCTCTGGACTATGGTTCTTATGCACCCCACCCCCATACATGCACCATGTTCCCAGGCTCTGGGCCACCCCGGGACCGGGGGTAGGGGAGGGGTCCTCACAGTTGGTCTCACTGTCCAAGCAGAAAAACCAAGGCCCCTAACTCTTCATGGCAATCAGACAAGTCTGCAGACAGACAGACACTCCATAGAGCAGGGAAAGGTTCCGGAAGGATCCTTTCAACTCAGATGTCCATGGCAGTACCTTCTTCTCCAGTGGGAGTCTTGGGGTGGGTGTAGGTGAGCACAGGTAGTGCGTTTGGACTCTGTGCATCACTGAGGCTGCTGCTTGTGGGAAACGTCAACACGAGCGAGCAGTGTAGTGAGAAAGCTGGCTCCCAGGTACGGCGGCTAAGTACATGTTTTGTAAGCAGTGAACACCAAATTCTTACAACAGCTCCACAAGGGCATGTTATTATCTCTGTTTTACAGCTGAGGGAACCGAGGATGAATAGCAGCCCAAGGTTCCAGAGCTCGTCTATGAGAGGGCCAGGTTGTGATGATCCCAGGCGGTCAGGACGCAAGGTCTGGGCTCTTTCCATGCGAGGAACTCTTTCAGCCCACGAAGGATTAAGGCCAGCTCTCCTAACTGGCCTGGAGAACCCTCAGGGCCTAGGCCGAGGGCAGGAAAGCAAAGGTCCCTCTGTTTGACCAATAGTGGCTAATCCTGTTGCTCTGGTTTAAAAAATAAAAACTAGCTAAATTGAGCAAGAAGGGCCTGGTTGCTAGTACAATGGCAGGGAGTGTCTGCTTGTCACCTAGTCCCCTAGGCCCCAGCATTTAGAAGGGTCATTGGCTCCACTGACAAGGAAGCTGAAGCCCAGAGAGGGCCTTGCTGAAGGTCACAAAGCACAGGTGTGACAGAGTGGGCTAAGCTGGACCCTGCAAACCTAGAGTGCCTCAAGGACACCCATGGCTTCCTCAGGCCCAGTCTGAGGACCCCCGGGAAAGTCCTGTAGGTGGGGTCTGACTGACAGTGGTGGGGAAGGTAGGCTCAGGTGAGTAGCCTGTTGTGTTTTGGAAAGGCCTGCTGCACCTGCAGTGGGCATGGTAGACTCAGTGAAGGTCCTGTAGGGCAGGAAGACCCCTCCCCTCCTCCATAAAGGGGGAGGTGATGGCCACCGAGCTGCTGCCCTCTGGTGGCTGCCCAGGCCCAGCCGGCTCAGCCAAGCCCATACAGTGCTCCTGTGCGGCTGTTTGAGACCCAGACCCTGGGGCGCAGGGGGATGTGCAGGGGGATGTGCAGGTCAGGGAGTCCAGCCACTCATACCACAGAGAGGGAAACTGAAGCCCCCGCACGAGAGAGGGGGTGTGCTCAAGGTCACGTGGCAAGTATGACAGTCCCTTAAAGGGTGTGTGATGCCTTGAATAGTGGGGAGTTCACTGGCCAGGAAGCGGGACAGGCTGGGAGATGCTAGAGAAGGGGCGTCTGCTCCCAGCAGGGGGCTGGACCCACAGTGCTTTCAAACTGACAGGGGAACTGGAGGCACGGTGGGCCTGTGCTCCAACCCCGCTCCACCCTATACTGTGCAACCTAAGGTCAAGTTAACCAACCTCTCTGAACCTCAGGTTCTTCTGTAAAGGTTTGAAGATGTCCTGCATTGCCTGGGACATGTGTAATAGCTCTGACCGTTCCATGTGTTCCATTTCTGTCTCATGGTATCCTAACTCCTCGGGTAGAGCCCTCATGTCTGCTGCTTTGGAGTCAGGCATGAGGAGGGGCTCTGGTGCTGCCACTTACTAGCACTTCTACCTCATTCAAGTGATTTCACCTCTGGGCCTCAGTGTCCTCATAAGTGAAATGGGTACAAAATGCCCTCCTTGGAAGGGTGACAGCCAGGACTGGGCACACCGTCAATGGGTGCTGTATGTGAATGTATGCTCAGGCCTTCGGCAGTGGAGGCGTTGAGGCTTTGCGGATTCCTCACTGGAGAGATGAGGGCCCTGCTGATGGGCTAACTGGTCTCTGTTCTCTTGCCTATCTGTTTCCCCTCAGCTGTGCTCTGGCCACCTGCACGTTCTTATATGAGGGAGAGGGGACACATCCAGAGGGGCCTGACTCGGGGGCACCCAGAGAGGGATCTCAGCTCTGCTGCTAGAGGAGGGGCTGGGGGAGCGAGCCACCAGCACCATCAGGGCAAACCTGGTTCTGAGGAGAAGGCGGTATCTGGGCTCTTGCATTCGGGAGTCAGAGGACATGATGGGGAGGGTGGGACAGGGGTCTGTCAGGGGCCCAGAGGGCTCTTTACCCCAGGGCCTGGCTCAGGGGTCCAGACCCTCACCCTTGAACTGTGCCTGAGGGGCTTAGAAGCTGGTATGGCACACGTGTGTCCATTTCCTGCCTGAGGCTAAGTGGTTTTTAATTTATGTCCTCCACGTAAGCCGGATCCAGAGGAATTTGCTCCCAGAGGTCACCCAGGGGATGGTGGCAACCTGGAGCGCTCAGGCTGCCACCTGCATGGGAGGGGGAGGGGTGTGCACGTGTGCTGGGGGCTCAACAGCTTGCCTGCTAGGCCTCTTGGGATCTCTGACCTCCCTCAGCCCATCCCTCCCCATGGCGCAGGGTGGGGACCATGGATGCTTGGGAAAGGGGGCCTTGGGGAAGCTATAGCCTACTCCCTGTCCAGTTAGATCCTAGGATCCTCCCTGGACGTCCTCCTCCAGGAAGCACTGCACAACCCCGTCAGAGCTCCTATCCTCACACAAACCACATCACATCACTCACCTGCTCCAGGCCCTTCAAGGGGTCCCCACTGCCCTTCAAACAGCCACACTCTTCTCGCTTGGTCTGCAGGCCCTGTGTCAGCGGCCTTCTGCTCCCTCATCAACCTCATCTGCCTCTCCTGTGCTCTGGTCCTTGAACAAATCCAGCCTCCGGGCCCTGCTCTAGCACTTCCGTCTGCGGAGAGGATCCTTCCCTCTCACCCTCCCATAGCTGATGCTACCATTCAGGTCTCAGCTGGAGGCTACCTCCTGAGGGGACTTTCTTGACCCTCACCCTGCCCCCTCCCATGAGGTGTATGTCCTTCCTTACCCCTTTATGTGTTTAGTGTGGACCTTAAACACATCAGCTTGAGAGAGGGCCACTGTGTTCACTGTGTTCCCTCTGGTGCCCACCACAGGGCTTGGCCCACTGCAGGGGCCTGATGAATGTTTGTTGAATGAACAAATGAATGGCAAGGCCAGGAAAGAGCCTGTCACTGGACATTTCATGTCCATCTGCCCATCCAGCCTGGCCAGGGCCATTGTCTGATTCAGTTTGGAGTCCCCACATCCTAGGCAGGGCCAGGCTCAGGGTGGGGTGCTGAGGGCACATGGCAGCCTGCCCGGCCATGCATTAAAGGTGATCCCCACCTCCTTCACTTCTGGCGCCCTGCAGCTGGGGTGGGAGTGAGGGGGCCACTGGTAACATCTGTTCCTGCCCACAGGGCTTAGCCTGAGCCAGGATGCCCACAAAGAGGATTAAGGGAGCTGGGGAGGGAGGGAGAGTCCAGAGGGCTGAAAGACGAGGAGCACTGGGCAATGCAGGTGACTGCCTGATTTGGCCTGGAGGCCCCAATGGGGGCCAGATGGTGTTGACTTTGCACAAATGAAGGAACCTGGGAGTGTCTTGGCTCCATCCCTGCTTGGCACTCCTAATGGCCAGGAACATCTGCTCAACCTGAATCCCAGGGCCACTCCTCACGGGCTGTGTAACCTTGGGAAGTTAGTCACAAGTCTTAGTTTCCTCCTCTACAATATGGGGGAGATGGCAGGACCAGCTGCAGAGGGGTGAAGATTCAGTGAGAAGGTATGTCCAGTGGGCCAAGTTCAGTGTCAGGCACAGAACAGGTGCTTGGTAACAATGGCCCACATTAGTGTTGCTATTCCTTCTACTCCAGGCCAGGGCTATTCTGGGCCCTTTGTCTCCCTCCTGACTGCAGTTTTACAGGAAGCACAGCGCCCTTGGACTTCACTGATGGTTCCTCCCTGGCCAGGTATCCATCTTGGCCCCTCTTATCCAAGCCTTGGTGTAACCAGGCTCCCTAGCAATCTGTTTATACACATTCCCTTCAAAACTGACTCAGGGGGGACGCCGGGATGGCTCAGTGGGTTGAGTGTTCACTTTGCAGACCTGGGGACAGGATCGAATCCTGACTCCGGCTTGTGTGAAACCATATGCTGAACTGGGGTGTGCTTCCCGTGCAAGAGGCCCCCAGCCCAGTTCCTGCCTTGTGCTGCCCCTGCCCACCTGTGTGGAATAAATCATGTCAAAAACTGATGATGTGCAACTATGGAGACTGCTCTGGGCCCCCCTCCTTCTCTCTGTCTCTGTCTCTGTCAAAAACAATATAGTAAATCTTAAAAAAAAAAACTGACTCAGGGCCCTCTGAGCAGCTGCCCTTGTTGGCTGCTGAGGTGTCCACACATTCATGGATATAGGTCTGTGGCTGGGGACATTCACAAGCTTCAAGCTCCTTCCATGTGGCTGTCAGCTGCCAAGCGTAGGAGCCCAGCTCTGGCCCTGGCCTCTGCTGAGCATGTATCTTAGACCCTTACCAAGCTGAGATAATTTCGAATGTCTGGGTTCAAGTGCCTTTCTATGTGCCTAGAATGCTCTCGCTCTCCCTGCTGCTTGTGCAGATGGATCAAACTCCTAGCAATGTATGAGGGCTGTCCAGAAAGTATCCAGCCATGTAACCATTCTCATTGTATTGACAATGGCTGCATTTTTTTCCTGGACATCCCTCATGTAAGTGGTCCCTTCTCTGTTTTCCACAATGGTTTCACCTTCTCCTTTCTCTGTGCTATGTGCAGATTGTACGTGGTTTTCTCAGCCATCTCTTTTCACATTTGTCTCCCCTACCAGAGAGGAAATCAGGCTTGGCAAAGTCTTATTAATAGTTGGTTTTGCAAACCTCAGCAGAGGAATTGTACATGATAAATGAGGGATCAATCAGTGTTTATTGGGTTAGATGGATGGATGTAATAGGAGCTCAATAAATGCTTATGTGAATGGATGACCATAAAAAGAGCTCAACAGATGTTCACCAAAGTGAATGAATGAATGACTGGAAGATGTTCACCTAAGTGAATGAATGAGTGACTGGGTAGCTAGCTGCAAACCCTTCAAGAGTTTCTCTGCTTTACTTTTTTTTTTTTTTTTTAAGATTTTATTTTATTCTTTTTCAAAGAGACAGAGAGAAGGGGGAGGGCTCAGAGCAGTCTCTATAGTTGTACATCATCAGTTTTCAACATGGTTTCATTCCACACAGGTGGGCAGGGGCCACGCAGGGCCCGAACTGGGCTGTGGGCCTCCCGCATGGGAGGTACGCCCCCTTGAGCCAGGGGCTGAACTGGGGGATTGGGAGGTGGTGAGAACTGAACTGGGGGCCTCCCGCACGGGAAGCACACCCCAGTTCAGCATATGGGTCCACACAGGCCAGGGCTGGGATTCAATCCTCGGTTCCCAGGGCTGCAAAGTAAGCGCTTAACCAGCTGAGCCATCCCGGCTTCCCCTCTCTGCTTTGCATATGATAGAACATTTCCCCCCATCAGACGTGGAACTCCCCAAAGGAGGCCCTGTCTTTCTCACCAAGTGTGGGGAACCCATGTAACCCAAGGGGCCTGTGTCCCCCTCAGACCAGTTTCCTATGGTGTATGCGTCAGGGGGTTGCACCGAAGGGCCATCCCCTCATCCCCTCCAGCACTGATGTCTCCTATCTCTTATCCCTCATCACCTGCAGCCTCCCCTACACCTGGCCAGGCATCCCGGTCCCTAGCTGTCTTCTCTGGGTGCACACAGGCAGGGGAGGGTATGGACTCACCGTCAAACAGCCCATCAGGCTCTGCTCGAAGGGCCGCTGGAAGGCTCTCGGGTCTCCACACCAGTCCAGCAGCTCTGTGGCGGCATTGTGGAAGTTGGCTGGATTCTGTAAGTGCTGTGGGAGAGGGAAAGGAGAGCGCATGAGGCCCCAGGAACGAGGCCAGCACGGCTAGAAGAGGCTGGAGGGGGGAAGACCCCAGGTCTCACCAGGAGCACACTTGAAGGGGTGGGCCTGATTCATGAGCTTCCTCCAATTTCCCCTCATGCACCTGCCCTTTGCACCTCTGCCTCCAGCCTGATCCCTGGCAGGACGAGGATTTGCAGTCCCATTGTAAGGATGAAAAAACCAAGGTCTAGAGCAGGGGTGTCCAACCTTTTGGCTTCCCTGGCCCACACTAGAAGAAGAATCGTCTTGGGCCACACATAAATACACTAACGCTAGCTGATAAGCTAAGAAAAATTGCAAAAAAAATCTCATAATGTTTTTAAAAAGTTTATGAATTTGTGTCGGGCCATATTCAAAGTCATCTTGGGCCGCATGGTCTAGAGGAAGACAATGATAGTAGATATTAGTGCTTTCTGGAGGCTGGCAGTGGGCGGAGGTGAACCCTCCAGGGTTCAGGAGGGTAGCATTTGGCCACCATGCTTGGGGTCTGGCTCTCCCTGAGCCAGGACAGGCTGGCCCTGAGGTTTCTTCTTAATGATCACCACCATCCCCTGCCACCTCCCCACCCCCTGAGCTCTGACTTCAGAGCCAACTCTGCCCAGCCAAATACGGGGCTCAGGTCACAGCCAGTGGGAAGGTGGACTAAGCACACTATGCCCAGGCTACGGTCTGGTGGTGTAGCTGAGGACCCCTGATTTCCCCGGGCCTGGCTCGGCTCTGGGGCCACTGGAAGTGTTGGGAGGGGGCCCGGCCTGAGCTCAGGCCCTTCCCAGTCTGGGGGTCTGACAAATAGGGACTGAATTCTGATGCCAAGGCCTCTAGGTCCTGTTTCAGACCCAGGCCACAGGGCTGATGGAGGAGGGTGTGGTGGCTTCCATGGCTATACCTCCCTTCTTGAACACTTGTCCGTGTCTTGCCAGGCCACACTGAGTTAGGCACTGAGCTCAGGGCCATGCAGCAGGTGGGGCGAAGCTGGGATTTCAGTACTGGCTGTGACTGCCTGTGGGTTCTCCAGGGGGATATCCAGAGGGTGTCCACAAGGGCCAGAGCATAAGCAGCTGCAAAGAGGAAGGTGGTAACTTCTGAGGATCTAGTGGCCTTGGTGCTGGGAGAGACGGGACAGTAGCTGTCGCTGGGGACCGTAGCATCCCTACCTACACAGCATGAGTCAGCCTCACGGCCCAGGCAGGGAGGGGTCGGAGGAGCTCCCAGGTCCTAGAACTGGGAAGGGAATGGAGTGTGCCGTGGTTCCCCTGTGGGGCAGGGGCCCTGGCTCACACTCTGCCTTAAGCTTCTACCAGCGGCTGACCTAAGGCAGTCCCTCACCAATCCGAGCCTCAGTCACCCCATCCGATGGCAGATCATGGGCTAGGGTGGGGATGTTTGCTTCTTTCACTTAGGGCTCCATGACTATTGCTACAATGTGGTTTGTGCAAGTCAAGATTTTAACATAGATGGAAGAAAGTGGAACAAATTAGAGTATCCTCCTTCCACAGGAGAACAAGGAGAGGGGGAGATGAAGAAAGAAAGCAAGAGTGCAGCAATACAGCCCTCCACTACGAGGCCGCCGTGGGATTAAATAAATCGAGGCTTATACGGCCCCTGGCACAGGGCCTGGCACGTGGGGTGCCCATGCAGGGGGCTGCCCTTGGCCCTGACTGTCTCCCGGGTCCCCCTGGAAGCACGATTGCACTCGGCAGCTCGCAGCCCTGGCTCCACACAGCGCTCTCTGCAAAGGCAGGGCTCTGGCACTTGATTTGCAGGAGACAGGAGGAACTGGGACATGTTGAAAAGTGCTCTTTGAGGGGGCAGCAGTGAGTCCTCCCCTTTGCTCCCTGTGCCCCCTTTCTACAACAGGCCCCCTCCCAGGCCACGGGCAGCACTGGGCTCCATGTGGAAAGCCAAGCAAATCGGCTAATTCCCCGCCAGGCAGCGTCCCTCTGCTAACCCAGTTATTCCGTTTATTTACATGATGTCACACCCAATTAGGAGGGTCATCAGCCACCACAGGCTGCTCTCAGAGCTGCTTGCCCACCACACCCCCACCCTTGGCACCCCACTTTGGGGCTCTGGGCTTCCAAGTGGTCTCTGAGGCCAGGCTCAGTGGCCCAGTTTTGTTCTGGCCCCCGAGTGCACAGCTTTCCACATCTGGCCAGCTGGCCAACCACCCAGCTGCTCCATGCTCACCCTGGCCAGCTCACGTGGCTGTCATCTTGGGCTCTGGGTGGTCACCTGTGGGTGCAACTCACTGGTAGAGAACATCAGGCATCCCAGTCAGTGGCTGACGCTCAGTGACTGCAGCCTTGGCCAAGTCCCCTCCCCTCTCTAGTGCACAGAGACTGTACAGTGAAACGAGCAGGACAGACCTGGACCAAATCCCATCTCAGCCACTGAGCCACACGGCCCTGGGTGTGTTCTCCAGCTTAGGCCCCTCATCTGTAAAAGGAGTGATGACGGCCTGCTGGGCTGAGAAACAACAGACCCGATGACATCCCGCTACAGAGGAGATGCCAGGTAAAGGCGATCACTGCTCCGTGTGCCGGGGCCTCTGCACTGTTTCTTCTTTCTCTTAGGAGTTTCTTTTTGTTTTTTATTTTTATTGTTTGACAGAGAGAGAGGCAGAGAAAGACAGAGAGAGAGACAGAAAGAGAGAGAGAGAGAAGCGGGAGGGCCCAGAGCAGTCTCACAGATGTACATCATCCGTTTTTGACATAGTTTCATTCCACACAGGTGGATGTGGGGCCACGTAGGGCAGGAACCGGGCCTGGGCCTCCCGCATGTGAAGCACGCCCTGGGTGGGGACCAAACCAGAGCTTTCCACGTGGAAAGCAGGAACCAAACTGGGGGCTTCCCACAAGGCCAGCATGCCCTCAGTTCAGCATATGGGTTTGCACGAGCTGGGACCAGGCCTGGGATTCGATCCTGGGACCCTGCAGCTGCAAAGCGAACACTTAACCCACTGAGCCATCCCAGCATTCCCTCGTACGAGTTTCCTGAGCATAGAAATAGTGCCTGTTCACCTCTGGAAACCTAGAAAGCACAGAGCCAGGCCCACGCAGAAATGGCCAGTGAGCTCTTCTCTGTCCAAAGGATGGTCCAAGCTGGCCACTTCAGGCCAGGTCCCCAGTGGTATACAGAGAGGCCAGGACTGGGTGGGTGAGCTTGGCCAGCTTCTGATGGTCAAGGAATGGGAGCATAGATTTGAGTCATGGGCAGAGGCTCCCTGGCTGTGGCTGTTACTGGATACTAATATCCCACCAGAAAGCCTGCCCAGCTCCACAGTTCCTGAGAAGATCTGGGCTCTATCTACTGGCCATTGAGTCTGGTGGGGCAGGAGTAGGGGACACCAATACCCAGACCAGGATTAGCCTCCCAGACCAAGGGATGAACGCACCTTCCTGTCCATCCATCTATGAATTAAACAATCCATCCACCCATCCACCCAACCAAAAATGAGTCAGTTCATAACTACCCATCCACCTGCCTACCCACCCATTCATCCACTCACTACTTTATCCATCACTCATCCATCCATTCGTTTACCTACCGATCTACCTATCCATCCAGAATTTACTCAACTACCCACTCATCCTTTCATTCACCCATTTATCCACCCATCATCTATACCCACCTAACTGCCCATCCATAAGCCCATCTATCCACCTATTTCTCCATTCCTTAGCTGTCCATCTGTCAGCTCACCCTGCCTCCTTGCCCCCAGCATACTTGGGCCTCACCCTGGTCTTGGCATTAAGCTAGACTCTGCTGACTTAGAGATGAACATGGCGTATCTCCTGTCCTTATGGAACAAAGCCTGGTGGGAGGCCTGATACATGCCCTGCAGGGCCTACAGCTCAAGGGAGAAAGAGCAGGATTGGAGAGATCCCTGGGTGCCCAGGAAATGCTGGAGCTCAGAGATGGGGGGGCGGGGGGCATAGATGCTCATGAGGGCGTCTGGGGTTTGTGGAGGCTGCTATGCAGGAATGAGCGGATTTGCAAGGCTTAGCACATAGAGCCCAGATGTGCCTGTGTTCTCTGGGTACCTGAGGCTGAGAAGGGAGAAAGGCAGCTGAGCCAGAGGCCTGGAGGGAAGATAGACATGAGGGTGCTGGGCGCTGGTGAGAGCAGCAACGGCTAGAACCAGGAAGGGGTGGGGGAAGAAGACCATGTCATAGAAGTGAGGAAGGGACAAGAGCCAAGACTTGGAGGCTGTGAGGCCCCTGATGGGAGCCATAGCCCCACCAGACAGAGGTAGGCACAGCCGACACATCCGTCATCCTCAGAGCATGCAGACCTGCTCGCCTTTTCTCTTCTAATTAGGATACAAGATGTCTGAGAATCAACAGTGTTCAGCCAGCCGCGGCCATTCTCTGGGGCCGCTGTGGAGCAGACAGACGTCAGTGCCGAGCTATGTCTGATCAGAGGTGCAGGAGTGGGGGGCATCTGGCCGGCTCGCTCACCCTCACCAACGTGCTTCTGTCTGGTCCAAATGGAGAGCTCCGTGTGTGTGCGTGTGTGGGGCAGGCTGGGGGACAGCGGCTGAGGCGATCCCCAGCCTTCCAGCCGTTTTGCACTCACGCCTGGGTGTGTATTACTACTTCCATTTCACAGATAAAGCGAGATAAAGTGGCTGCTTAATCCAGGTCAGGGCGCTAGTGAGGGCTGGACTCGGGTCCATGACTAGCAAATCTGAGCTCTGTATGACATGCTGTGAGAGGACTAGACTCTGGGGCACAAAGGGCACCCTGCGTCCTGGTGATGCAGAGACAGACGTGGGGAGAAAGGTCAAGTTGTGAGCAGGTCTCAGGAGCAGCTGTGTGCCTGGCCCACAGAGAGGCTCATGCACAGGGGGCCTGGCTGTATTGCTGGGGGGTGGAGGCCACTGACAGTGGATCCCTCCTGAGCTGGAGAAACTGGGTCAAAGGCAGAGCCGGGAGAAAACCCTGCAGAGGAGGAGGAGGGAAGGCAGTGGAGGAGGGAGCACGCGTCTGGTTTCTATTCTGTGACCGTGAACAGAGGCGTAATTGGCGTTTGGGAGAGCTGTTCAGGCTGAGTTCAATCTGTAACAAGTCTTCTTCAATTTCCTCTACTCAGACTCTGCACAGGCTTCCGAGATTGCTCTGCTTGATGCTAATGAGAGGGCACACATTCCTCATTCCCGGGGACTGGCTTCAGCTCCACCGGGCCCTGGTGCTCAGGGAGGACAGGCTGTGTGGGGGTGGGGCTGTGAGCTGGGGACCTTCCTGCTAAACCTGCCCAAGCCAGGGGCCTCGCCCACCACTCCCCTCTCTGTCGCTGAGATGCTCAGGACAACAGCCCCCCAACGCTAGCTGATCACTCCCCACCCATGTGCCAGGACTGGGTTCTGTGCTCCACTCATATCCGCACAGCGTCTTAGGGTTGGCCTTATTGGCCTCGTTTGACAGGTGGAGAATCTGAGACTCGGAGAAACAAAACGGCAGCACACTGTGAGCACATGGAAGAGTGAGGATTTAGGCCCAGGTCTGTTTGTTAAAGCTCCGGCCACTATATCTGCTCCTTCCTGGAGTAAAAGAATACTCTGGGGTCTGTGCAGACTCTGCCGTGCCAGGCTGCAGGGAAGCTGAGCCCAGAGGGTGTGTGCATCCCTCCTGACCACCACTGGGGGGCGGGCATCTGTTCCGGTCCAACCCACCTCCGGAGAATCCAGACAGGTTGTGTGAGCATCAGCAGGAGGGGGAACTCCGCATTCTCCAGGAGGAGGTCCTACCAGCATCAGTGGGGCTGGGCTGTGCAACTTCAGGTGGCTCCCTTCCCCTCTCTGTGCCTTGGTTTCTTTTTCTTTAACATAATGTAATTTCCCAGGACACGCTCTTTTCTGTTTATTTATAGAGAATTGCTGGAGCAGAGGGGTGGGCACTAGGTCTGGGGAGGAGATTAGGTGCTATTATATCTTCACAATAGCCCGGCATGTACATCAGTGCCCTGAGAGGGCACGGCATTGGTGCAAAGCACACAGCTTGGGAGGGAGGGCAAGAGACAGGGCAGAGTTGGCATGTGAACCCAAGTGTGTAGTCCCAGGGCTAAGATGGTCTGTGCCAGCAATGTTCTCCTCAGGAGGGCAGTCAGGGAGCCCCATGCAGTTGGGACAGCCCACCGTCCCCTCCCCGCAGAGCCCCAGACGCCCCGTACAGCGCAGGCCAGCACCCCTACTGCCCTGCTGGGAAGGGGAGGAGGAGCGAGCCCAGGCCACACACCCACCTGCTTGATGCACTGCAGTCGGTCATTGGTCTGCTGGATGTGCCTGTCCATAGAATTCATTCTGGCCGTTTCTCTGGGTTCTACCCGAGAGCCATGAACGTTGTCCAGCCTGTGAAAGAGAGGAGGGTGGGTGTCACTGGGGTTGTGCCTGGCCTGCCAGCCTCACAGCCACCCTCCAACACCCACATGCTGGCCCCAGTGGCTCCTGGTAGGTTCCAGGGCCCTTGGTAGTCATGGGGGCCTCTGCCTCAGGCAGCCCTTCCCCACGCGTGGCCCTGGGGAGCCCCACCAGGACTGAGGGCAGCAGGTGCTCCTGGGTGTTCTCTGTGGTGTCTGCTGTGGGATGCTGAACTACGCACTCAGGTATTAGCATTTTGACACACGTGAGTGTATGTATGTACACACGCATGTGGGGCTCATCCCACATGATCTTTACTGGGTTCATGGTGTAAGTGCAGCGATCCTGACAGGGGAACCATATACCTCCTCAAATGCCCCAGGCTTTAGTTTCCTCACACTTTACAACGGTTCACAATTCCATCCCCCCTTGCCCTCCTCAGAAGGGTGGGACGCAATTAGCGCCACCCTCATTTCCAGATAAGGAAACTGAGGCTCAGAGAGGGGAAGGGAGTTACTCAGGTTGGCACAGTGAGCCAGCAGCAGAACCCAACAGGACCAGGGCTCTGAGGGCCGGCCCACGGCTGAGTGGTCCAGGCTGGTCGCCAGCTTCACTCTTCCTGCGTGGGAACATGAGGGTGAGTGCCACGTCCTCCTGGCTAGTGAAGCCGAGTGGAGGAGGCTGCCTCAGCTGCAGACAGACCCCAGAGCCTCCAGGCCTCTCCACGGAGGCCACGGTGGTCAGGGTGGAGATGGGGACAGAGAAACAGAGACGGAGAGAGAGGGTTTATTTCTAGTGCACCCAGGTCCTTGGGGCAAAGCAGAAGTTTGCCCACTGCTGGCTGGGTTTGCCCCTAACAATCCTATGGGCATTTCAGACTACAGACACACAGGTCAGACACAGGGTGCTGTACAGAGAAGCTATGGCCCCCGGCCTTGCCCGCTATCCTGAGACACTGTCCCCTTGAAGGCCCCTCATCTCCGGCCACGTCACCCAAGGCCCCGTTTACTGGGCACCTTCCATATGCCGGGCCCCTGAATTCTCTTTTTAACTCCTCCTCACACTGTAAGACTAGAATGACCTCTTTTACAGATGAGGAAAGTGATGTCCAGAGATCTGCCAAGTCCACCCTGCTGGCAGGAGCTTGAACTGTGTCCATATGCCTGTCTGCTCCATGTCCTGCCCTCACCACAGCAGCCCCGCAGAGGGACCAACAGTACCTGGCCCCGCCTGAGGAAGAAGGCCCTGCTTCTGCTCATGGGGTTCTTTAAAGCACTTATTCCATTTGTGCTCAAAAAGGTGACTCGTTTGCGTGGTTCAAAAACGAGGCAGTCCACAAAGGTATGCAGTGAAGTACTGGCCTTGTCCCCAGCCCCCAGGTGCCCTTCCTGGGATAGCCAGTCATGGGTCCCCTTCCCACGGGCACATCTTAGAGAAGCAAATATCTATGTGTACTCTCTGTCACCCCTTAAAAAAAACAACAACCCATAAAACAAGCACTGGTTATGCCCTATCTAAATCTTGCTTTGTTTCCCTCTAACTCCTACCTGAAAGTTTATTTCACATCAAGCCATAAAGAGCTTTTTCATTTTTTCAATGGCTACAGATTCCAAGGTACAGATGAATCTTTTATGTAACTAACAGGTGAATGTCTGCCCGCCAGGTGCTGCTCTGGGGCCCGCGGCCTGCTCTAAGACAAGGCCCTTCTGCTCCAGGGGCTCACACTCCAGCCTGAGTAATGAAGCCTGAAGCTGTTGCCAGGTTTCACGACTGCAAAGGTCCTGCAGGGTCACCTTTTATACTGGCCACATCACCATGTGTGCATTAACCTAGAGGACATATTCTTAGGAGTGGAGTTTGTGGGTCACTTGGGCATTTGGATTTTTGATAAGTACGTTTCAGGTTCCCTTTATCTTGCAGCTCTCCAACAAAAAGGTAAAAGTGGGGTGGGAGTAGTGCCCCATATTTATATCTTCCACCCTCACCCTGCCTACCTCCTTCCATTCACCCCACCTATCACACATTTATACACTCAGATATCCAACTTCTGCATAAATTATGTATCCATTAAATAAATGTCTGTCCATCCACCTATCCATGTATCCATCCAAACATCTTTAGTCTCCACTTATCCATCCACGTGTGCATCCAAATCACCGCGTAAATGCTTTTCAATATCTATACTGTACCGCTTTGATGCGGAGATTAAAGTAAGTTCCTTGTGTTCAAAGAACTAACTCTTGATCCAAGCGTATACTCCGTCCAGGTCCCCTTTCAGGTGACTATTTGCTGTGCTACTCCTCTAAGTCAGGTGCGGGTCCAAGTATGGGGCACAGACAGACACTGTTGCTCTAGCCCCGCTTTATAGACAAGGCAGCTGAGGCTCAGAGGTTACAGTGGCAGCTGGCTCCACAATCCTGGCTCCCCCACTACTTCGGCACAGGTACTGGGGAGCGGCCAGGAGTCCCTCCAGAAGCTTGCTGTGATACTGTAGGCATGTGCGTTGGGGGAGAAGGAAGTGATGAGGGTGTCACCCCCTGACCACATCCATAGATTCCCAAGCAGGAGATGAGTTTAGCTTGTACAGAGCCTCAGCCAGAGCAAACCTTGGGGGGAAGGGGGGCACGCAGGGGTAGCAGGAAGATGCAAGAGCCCAGAGTGGGCCCAAGCCAGGGCCACCTTCATGAGACCACCTTGGTGTCTGAGGTCAGACCCCATCTGAGCTGCAGGGACCCTGCTGGTCTCTCAGGCACCACAGCCCCCGCCCTGTGCATGGGTGAGCACTGGCTGCCAGGGTCCCAATGAGAAGGGACCCATTCAGCAAAGGCCTGGGTCAACCAGGCAGGAGTCTGAAGGGAAGCACAAAGAAATCCCAGGCCAGGGCAGGCTTCAGCTAACTTCCTGTCCGCAGGCTGTAGCCAACCAGGACAAAGGGTCTGCGGTGGCCCAAGTGGCCAGGAGGGGGCACTGTTGACAAACCTTAGTGCCCAGAGGCAGGAAGCCTTCTCTGTGGAGGTTTGGGACTCTCATGGGGGGGGGGTCTCCTTCATGGCACGGAGCAGCTATTTGAGTGCCCCCAACTTGGCGGGGCTTGAGAAAGCTTCAACTTTCTAGGTCTTCATGCAGTGGG
The DNA here is from genome assembly GCA_004027555.1 of Craseonycteris thonglongyai. Classification (NCBI taxonomy): domain Eukaryota; kingdom Metazoa; phylum Chordata; class Mammalia; order Chiroptera; family Craseonycteridae; genus Craseonycteris; species Craseonycteris thonglongyai. The sequence continues at coordinate 21,182 of PVKE010000185.1, forward strand.
GATTAGATGTTCTCCCAAGGCTCTATCTCAAAGTAGGAACTTGTCCCAGGATGGGCATGGCATTTTGTCTAGGGTCACAGTTCTAATGGGGCCTTGATAAAATACTTGTTGAATGACTGATAGATCATTTGTAGAGCCCAGGAGTGCTCAGCGCATACAAAGAAGTCCCTAGTAGGCACTAGGAGTCCAGATCCAGACAGGCAGTCAATCACCTGCAGGCCCAGAGCTGGGGGGAGATGGGAGCATAGGTCTCACTTTAGGAAGAAGCAAACCAAAAAGGGGGTGGGGGTGGGTACAGAACTGTCCAAGTTCCGGTCACTCTCCATGCTGGCTCATGGCAATTCTGTCTGGAAGCCTGTGGCTGGACTGAGTTGGCTTCTGGATTCAAAGATTCCCAGCGTATCAATAGCCGAAGGTGCTTTGAGGTCTTGCACCACCCTAACAGGTCAGTTGGTTTTATTTGGGGGAGCCTGAGGCCCACAGCAGTTTATCCAAGGCCACACAACACACCTGGGTCCAGGTCCCAGAGAGCCTTTCTCGTAGGCTAGCATTCCATGTGCTAGGGACTAAGAAGTGAACAACTGGGCCTGAGACTGCGAGACCCAGAGGGTGGGTGGCGGCCAGCAGGAGAGACATCACAGATCACAACAGTGGGTCGTGTGTGTCTTATCTATGATAAAAGGACAAATGTCTAGCTCATTAAGGAGGCAGTCACAAGTGAGGTGGCATTTTTAAATTGCTGAGATCAATGAAAAATTGGGGTTATGATCATCAGGAATAGATGAGGCTGGGAACTCCTGTCCTTGCAGAAAAGGGGTCAGAGCCTGGAAGGCGGAGGGTCCCAGGCATGGCGACAGGAGGGGTAGCTCACTCAAGGCCGGTCTGGGATCTCCCACTTGCTCTGCACCTGCCCTGCGCTGGCCCAGTTCAGGTCCTGAGCATCACTAACTTACTGAGTCCTAAAAGTCTCAGGGAGGTGGTGTGACTTACGCAGGGTCACACAGAAGGGAAGGTGTTGGGCTGAGAGTCCAACTTTCTGCCTTTCTGTGAATAGGTTGCTCTTTCTATTCTACCAAGACAGGAGGTCAGAGCCTCCTGGAAGACCCCACCCCAGGCTGGGCCCAAAGAGATGTCCCCCGGGTCCCACCCAAACTGCCCAGATCCGCATACTTGCTTCCAAGGCCATCCCTGTGCCACTGGGCTCCCTGCATGCGGTCCGTGCGGCAAAGTGGCGAGTGTTCAGTGGCCAGCAGAGGTCGCCCTCCGCCGCGGGAGCATTGTGTGGCCAGGCTGCCTCCCTCCTTGGAGACTGATTCCTGTAAGCCTTTTACAAGTCTCTGTAAATCCTCCATGGCTGCAGCTCCAGTGCCCCCTCGGTGCAGCTTCCCAACTGGAGATCGCTGTCAGCCCGGCCCTGGGTGCACCCATGGCCCCAGCCCTTCCAGCTCCCATCTGCCTTTGAATGGGACTGGGCCCAAATGGTCAAGCACCCACCCACTTTGGCCCCTGGCCTCTCTATTGGTCTGAGCAGACTTGAGCTGTAGGAGATGGAAAGCTAGTCAGCTTGGGGGACTGGAGGGGATCCTGCTTTGTTACCCTTCTCCAGGCCTCAGTTTCCCCACCTGTAAAAGGAAAGCTAGCTAGCCTTTGGCAGCCCTTCAAGTTCCAACATCTTGGGGTTTCTGTGAGGAGCTCCAGCTGTTTGGAAAACTCCATCCGGACAAGTGCAGAACGCTTGGCTTTCAGACTGCAAAGCAAGCTTGTCCCAAGGCAGGCCCAGGAAGCTCCTGGAGAGCCGCTCCAGGGGGACCTAAGACCGCAGATGCTGCCCCTTGCTCAGATACACACTGTTACTGCATCTCATGCTCAGCTTGGCTTCACTGCACATGCGTAGGTTTCTGATTCATGGTGACATCTGGGTTGGCCAGTCTTCCCAACTCCTAGCTGAGCTCTTGAAGGGCAGTCTTCCATCTCACATTTCTCAGCACCCAGCATAGCGCTGGACAAGGTTGTCTGAAAGTGCCGAAGACGCACTCCAGAAGTCTACTTTCCACACACGGGGCTGCTCGGAGAGCAGAATGCTGAGAGCCAGAATGGGACTGCAGCCAATCTGGCCATGGGGCCCGTGGTTGTCTTGGGGCTCCCTGGAAGCCTGTCGCCTGGTCTGAAAAGTTGGGGGAGGCACATGGCCCTTGGGCAGGCTCCTCTCTAGACACCGAGAGCAGGGTGCTCTTAGCTGCCCCATGGAAATGTGGGTGGATGGAGCCCTGGAGATCCTGCCCCAGGGTGGCAGGCCGCCATCAGTTGCAGCAACACCAGTATGCTTTAGTTTTCACTTTGGAGGCCAAATGAGTTAACTAGCCCACTTAACACACGTGCACTCGGGGCAGAGGTTTTGCTTGCATGTGTGCACACTCACATATACATGCACCTCTTTGCATACTGAAGACTGGGTACATGTACATACTCAAGTGCTGGCGCAGATGCACTTGAGCACACACAACTCATGACAGCTTGCACTGGCAAGTGGCGGGGCCCCCAGGGGAGCTGTGTGAGCAGTGGTGTGCAGAAATGATTCAATCACCACGCACATCTGCAGCTTAGGTCCCCTGGGATGAGTGGTGCTGGCAGTGGGGGTGGAGAGCCCGTACCCACAGCCTACAGAGCAGAGGCTGAGTGCCAAGATATCACAGGGTCAGCAAGTCTGGGACCTTCCCATTGCACATCCTGGTGGGAGGCCAAGGGACTTATCCCGGCTAGCCCCCTTACAATGCTCAAAGGGGCAGACATCACAGGCCCTGAGTTTAGCAGTGACCTGCCAACCCCAGTCCTCCTCAGCCTGGCCTCTACCTTCCACCACTGCCAGCGGTAGACTGCGTCCTCCATGTGGGGTTGCTCTGTCTCCTGGACTGTGCTCTGAAGACCACACCTCCATGTCTTGGCCTCTGTCCCGTAGCCTAGAATGCCTGGCCCCTTCATCCCTCAAGGCCTGGTTCAACTGTCACCCTCTTTGTTGGTTTCCCCCAGCAGTGCTACTCACTGCTATTCCTATGTCCGCCGTGTCTCTGTCACATTCCCCATCTTGCCGGTACTACACAGTGGTACATCTGTGCATCTCCATCCCCCGTCAGCGGGGATGTCATCGGCTATGGATTTCTAGAGTCTCACCCAGCGCCTGGTACCCAGCAGGTGTTTGGCAATGCTCATTGGGTGGATGGACTGCCATTGTGATTGACAGTGGCAAGGGCCCCAAACTCCATGACTCAGCCCTAATCAGGGGATCCTGGGACTGAAAGAGACCCAGTAACCCCATCCAGGTTTCCCACAGAGTGATGCATGGACCACTGGTGGAACAAGAATGATTGTAGGTGGCCCATGGGCAAACCTTTTACATATTCATAGTAAAGTACTTGGACTAGAACAATTATCACTGCTGAGTTTGTGGATATTATTAGGTAGGATACGATTAAATTTGGGAGTGATGGCAGACCTAAGTAGATTAAAGAATCATTTTAAACCTAGTATGCATATAAATGAGATGAAAGTGACTGAAGTTAGGGAAGCACTGATATGGCCCAATGCCCTCTTCATCTTCAAGGTGAAGGGGCAGAAGCTCAGAGAGGTGCAGGAGCTTCTGTTGGTCACACAGCATGCGATTCTTCCACTCCCAGTACCAGGCATCCTGTACCAGGCATGCTGCCTGGAGTCAGAGGAAGAGGGTGGTGGTGAAGCAAAGACCGGCATTGGAAAGTGACTTCACGCCCTTCCCAGGGAAGTCAGGGCAGAGGGACAGGAGATGGAAAGGGGAGAGAACCAGCTGCTTCCCGTTCTTGGCCAGGCAGTTGGAAGAGGCCCTCAGCCAACCTGAGGCCTTGAGCAAGGAGAGACCCCGGGTCAAGGGATGGGCCTTGAGAGTCACACCTTCCTGGCTGTTTGGGTTTATAAGAGGCAGCTTTATCTCCCTGAGTCTGTGTCCTCAATTGTCCAACAGGGAGGCGTCTCCCCTCACTGCCCCACTGGGCGGAAGAGCTGACTAAGTGAAGTCACTTAGGGACAGTGTTCTGAAAAGGGAACTTCTGAGTTGGACACCAGCTCTTCCAAATCCAGTTCCTCCTTCCTCAGTTCAGGCAGTGCCCCATGCCAAGACTCGATAAAGCGCCACACCTCCTGGCTGGGGCTCAGACACTGCTCCTGGAAGGTGGACCTGCTCTTCTCCATGATCCAGTCTCCCAGCACCCACCCAGCCTCGTCTACGGGAACGCCCATTGTCAATGGTGGCCAGTGGGACAACACAATGGACCCCTGGTATTTCAGAGTGGAAGCTTCCTGAGGGCTGGCCCCCCACTGCCGTGTCTGACACCCTGTTCTGGGACACACAAGCTAATCCAGAGGGAGGACAACTTACTTGGGCGAACATGTGTCGATGTTGCCCTGACAAAGGCGCCAGTCGACTGGCTGGACCCACAGGAGGCTGGGAATCCCGTGCTCAGGTGCCCCTCATCCCTTCAGGGCATGTGACACCTTCGCAGGCACAGGCCACGCCCTGGAGGCCAAACCTGCCTACCGCCCTCTGGTGGCACTCCAAATCTCCGACCTCAGAGTGAACTTCCTCTGGCAGCTTTCTACCCAAAAAGGTGAAGGAGGGCCGGATTTAGCCCCGGACAAGGTCCTGCACCCATGGCAGCCCTGGACAAGGTCACCAGATTCAGCCCTGGATAGACAAGAGGTCCAGTGACTTGCTCAAGGTCACACTGCTGAGCAGTGGCAGTGCCAGGACTTGAACTCAGGTTTGATTACAAAGCCCATGATGGTTCCTTGCATCATACTCTCCATGGGAATGTGGCAGACCTTCTTCAACTAGACACTAGCTTCCCTGGCTCCAGCTGCCTGCATGCAAGCAAAGTGATTGTCACTGCTGTGGAGTGCTGAGGATGGTGCAGACACGGGGAGTCGCAGTCCTGCCTGATGCTGCTGGGTGCTGGGCCTGGGCCACCAGCCTTCCTCATGACAGCGGTGCTCACACAGAGGCCCTGACCTGGCTACAGCACTGCCCACCTGCCACGAAATGGGGGAGAGGGAGGGTGGGAACAGTTGCCCGAGGGCCCTTTAAGGACATGGGGTGGAATGAGGCTAGAAATGGAGCCAGGTACCCTAACTACCAGCTGGTGCCTTCTAGAAGGTTGTAAATACCCTGCAGGCATTCTTACTGTTCTGGCTCTAGGGACAAAGAGGTATTCCTCACTGCCACCCCCACCCACTACTCCCAGCTCCTCAAGGCTCTAGGTCTACTCATTTGGCGTTTAGCAGGAGGTCCAGTCAGCCAGAGGGCCAACTGACATGCCCCAGGGAGAGCCAGACAGAGCTAGATGAGCCCTGAAGGCCCAATTGTACACCACCCCAACCTCCTGCACCATGGCAGACATGGCTAATCAATCGCCACACTTTTCCACTGAGTCTGGACATGCCTAGCCTATCCTCCACACACCCTCCTATTCAGCCATTCTTTACTGCCTGGTATAGACACACGAGAAGAAAACTTCTGGGCAGCCCATCTTTGAGAGGAGAGGAAACAGAGGCCCAGAGAAGAGCCAGCTTAGCCTGAGTCACCAGCCAGTCAAGGCCTGAGCAGAGTTCCGCATGCAGATTTCCTGATCCTGACTGTGCTTTCCCCTAAACTGAGAGTCACAGCCAGGTTCCTCTTGAGTTGGGAGCCCATCTATGGACCACTCAGGTCAGCCAGTCAGGCTTCAACAACCTTAGATCACAGCCTCACAGCAGCTTGCAGACAAGCACTGTCCCATTTTACAGATGAGAAAACTGGGGCTCAGAGTGGGCAGCCGCTTTCTACCTAGTCTCACAGGGAAGTATGGCTGACCTAGGTCTGCAGCTGCTCCTCCCAAGCCTGGGTTGGTTTTTTTAATATGCTTTCTCCTGTAGTTAATTGTGACAAACTATCAGATTCTGTTTTTAATTTTTCAAAATATAAAAAATTAGGGGAACAAATCAGAAAGCAGACATTTATTTATTTGAGCTAAAAGTGGAAGATAAAAAAAGAAATAGTCCTCATGGTTTTGATGGGGAGGGAATCTGTTCAGGCCTACTTACAGAGGAAACTGAGGCCTGGGGCAGAGGTGGGAGTGGAGGGAGACCAGAGCTCACACCAGGCTGCCCTGAGCTCCTCGGCTCTCTCTGCCCCTAACCACATCTAGGTACCCCCTGCCGATGCCTGCCCAGGCTAGGCCCGGCCACAGAAAGCTCTGATATGCAGGGCCTGCCCTGTGGAGCTCCTAGCAGCCTCGAGGTGGGGCTGGGGTAGGGCAGGGCAACTGGTAGGCTGTGCCAAGCCTGAAGGGAACAGGGACTCTGTGCCCATGGGTACATACCTCTGTGGTTTCCTCTGCAGAACTCTTATGAGGTCCCCATGGCTCTGTGTGGAGATTTGCACCACCCCAGGTAGGCTGGGGCTGGCACACTGACAGCCCCCCCACCCCCCAGTTCTCCAGATGGCCCCACATCATTTGGGGGCGAGGCTGTGAGTCAGCTGGATCTTGTGCCCATCGTTGTTTGTCATCGGGTCTGTACTCAGGGAGTCTCTGGGTGTGAGGCTACCCCCACACCCACCCTAGGCTGGGAGTGGGGGCTTCATGCCTGGAACCCTCCAGGGACCAGCTGGGTAGCCCACAGGCAACCTGAAAACACATGGCCTGATGTCTCCAGGGACAAAAATTCACACGAGGTGCTCCAAAGCTGCGTGCTGACTTCACCCTGCTCTAACTATGCAAGGCACTTAACAGTTTGCAAAGCCCTGGTGTCATAATCTCATCTGACCCATTATCACCTCATTTTCCGTGGGTAGTGTGGCTTCGTGGTTCAGGACCCCAGGCTGCCTGGGTTCAAATCCTGACTCTGCCCCTTGCTAGCTTCTGTAACCTGAGACCAAAATGCTGCCCCCCATGTGCCTCAGGCTCCACGTCTGCGAACCTGAAGCAATAAAAATAGTGCCTACTTCACAGACCACGGTGCTCACTAAGCAATACAGTGACGAGGAAGCGCTCGTGGGCTCTACCCAGGCCTGGGTGGGCCTTATCGTCCCCATCACAGGCAGGAGGAAACTGGGCAGAGAAGAGCCGGTGCTCGCTGTGGGAAGGGGAGGGAAGTTAAAAGCCACCACCACCCCAGACACTAAGATCTTCAACCTTTAAAAAACAAACAACCCCTATTTTAAAAACCTTTGACAACACGTTGCAGCGCCTCTTAGGCAGAAGCTCCATGAGTGCAGCAATGAGGGGGCTGAGTTCTGGTTGGAGGGCTGGGACTGAGGCTGCTCCACCCGCCCCCACACGGGCACCTCTGGGAACCATGTGAGCTCACTGCCAGGCCTCCGAGGACATTGGCAGCTGAGGCGGGGGCCACATGCCCACTGGACATGCCGTGTCGGGTTGAGGAGCTGGAGGGATTTGTCCTGTGGCAAAGGCTAGTTGTGGAAAGTTCCAGAAGGAAGGAGGAGTCAGGTTGGAGCTTCAGGATATGTGTGCTGAACACTGCTTCTCCGGGTCAGCGGCCTGGATGCCCAGTGATGTCTGTCTAGGTGGGCAGTGTGACTAATGGAGGCAGGGTGACCAGAGAGCAGCCTACTGCCTCTTCTGGGCAAAAGGAGGGTGTGGCCGGGACACTCCAGAGGAGGCTGCTTGAGGTCAGAGCCTCCCTGAAAAAAGGACTCTGGTCAGATCAGTTTGGGGAAAGCTGTATATTCTTCCCTCTTCCCAGAGATTACTGAAACACAATCGGCCTGTGAAAGGACTTAAAGAATTTGACTTTTCCCAAAGCTACTGGATCACAAACCACTTTTCTCACTACACAGCTTTATAAATCCCAAGAACTAGGTTGCCCAGGAACTCACTTTGAGAGATTCAGAGCCAAGGGGAGTGACTACAGGGTGGAGAGGCTGGGCCGCAGGAGAGAGAATGAGGAAGACGGGCAGGCTGGGGGAGGCCAGAAGCTGAAGTGTCTGCAGGAAGAGGAGCCACACGGTGCCCTCACCAACATCTGAAATCCCTCCCTGCAGGCTGCTGCCCTGGACTCTGTATCCAGAATCACACTCCGCTTCATGAAGCCACTGCCACCTGGATATGCCTAACCAGCCAGGAGCCGACCTGAGAACCCCCTGGGCCCTGTGCCCACAGCAAGGCTGACCCAGGCTACTTCCTAGAAGCACAAAGGCCGGGGTTGGAAGGTCCCATGAGCTGCCTGAAGCACAGACTGGGTTGGCTGGGGACACTGACCCCTTCCCTACCCCAACCAAGCCATGCACTGTAACAGGAGGGCTGCCACAGCCACAGAGTCCGGAGCCACGGGCCCCGGTGGCCCACACAGCCAGAGTTCTCTGCCTGAAGTGCGGTGGCGGGTAGTCCTCGGAAATCTCCATTCGTAATTTGAATAACAATGAGAATACAGGTGTCATTAAGCATCTACTGTGTGTCAGGCGGCACCTTTGGCATTTCATATGAATTATCTTTATAACAATATTGCCAAAGGTAGAGGGATTAGCACCATCTACAAATGGGAAAACTAACACTGAAATTAAGGAACTTGCCCAAGATAGACAGTGGCAAAGCTGGGATTCGAACCCATGTCTATCAGACTTTAAAACCCACTCCACACTCCACAAACCAAGCTAGCTCTGCACCAGCCTGGGGCTGGGTCCGGGAAAGTGTGCTGGGCTCCAGGGAGGCCCTCGAGCTCACTGTCGCCAGGCATGCGCTCTCCGCTTGGCACAGGCTGTGCCTGGCCAGCGGGACACATGGCCAGGAGGTGTCCATCCTCAGGGGGCTCCTGGTCTGGGGGTCCTAAGCATGCCAGCACATGTGTGTTGCACTCCGGGGACATAGCTGACCTCTCAGGGCCACCTTCTCAGCCCCTAGCTGTGACATCCGTCTCCCTACACCCCTAAGGCGGTGAGGATGGCAGAGGGCATTGGGCCTTCTGCGGGCACTCACTGCACCAGGTCCTTTCACACACGTTATCTCACCTAATTCTCACACCCATCCAGGGAAGTGAGCATCAGTGCTCAGACTTTACATGAGGAAACTTGGGGCCCAGAGAGGTTATGTAAATTGCCTCAGGTCACATAGTACAGCAGTGGGGTTGGTTGGATTGAAACTCAGGTCTGAGTCATTTCCAAGGCCCGCCCAGCCTGGTGCAGGGCTAGAAGGGGGTCTCGTGGAGGGAGTCCTGCCAGGCCCGGGTCACTGTGATCCCGGCACTCAGCCCCTTGACTCTCTGGCCTTGGTGAAATGGGGGCTGGGTGAAATGATTTCTAAGGCACTTTCTAGCTCTAATGCTCTGTAGGAGGATGGGGGGAGAGGAGTAAACAAGAAAAATAAGACGATATCCTTGAGTTCCAGAAGCCTAAAATCCAGGCAGATAAGAGGTACCAACCCACCTACTGGCAGTGCCCACCATGGGGCTAGACCAGGGCTGGGCTGGGGGCAACCCCATAGGCTTTCTGGAGGAGGAGAGGTGGAGGAATCAGGCCCTGAGGGCCAGGAGGTTTGGCCCCCAGCAGGGACAGTGTGGCTAGGCAGAGGGCTAGGAGTGGGAGGGGGCTGGGCTGGGCAGGGAAGGCCTATCTTATTTTGGAAATAGAACCACATGCCCAGTGTCCTTTTGACCAGGTCTGGCCAGTCAGCCTGGCAGGGTGGTACCGGGGTCTCTCTTAAGGGAGAAGGCGTTGAAATGACTCAGGATGCTCACAATTCGTCTGCTTTTTAATTAACTTGCCCTGCTGCCTTAAGTGATTCCCTGCTTCCACTCATTCTTTTGAAAATTCCAAAGTGCTATTTCTGACCTGTGATTTACTATTACCGTACGTCTCTATAAGCAGTGTTTTAGCTTAAGTGGCAGTTGCATATTAATTACAAAGTTAATTATGTGCTGTGTAATCATGCTGTAATTCATTAGTTTACTCTACACTCTGAGAGCTTCATGCTAATAGCAAGATCTGACAGAGGGCTGCAGGAATCACCGAAAAATTTCCACTGAAAATCCAGGATGTGGCTGAAAAGGACTTGAGACTCCATCAAGACACTTCCTTGGGACCCATTTGCTTGATCTGAGAGTAGGTCTTCGTCTCCCTAGGCGCTGGATCCGCACTGTCCGGGGCTCTAACAGGTTCACAGCCCGGAGTGCAAGCTGCCTGCAAACTCATGTCTGCTGAGGACAGTGGAAAACCCAGCTGGGTCTTGTTTTTTCCCCCACGGAAGTGCAGGGACAGGAACAGAATTTGTTTAAAATTACTTACGGAACAGAGAGTCAGTTCTAGGTGAAAAATTAACTGCTCAGATCACCAAAACAAAGTGGCCCTGGGAACACTGACCGCGGAGCAGAGCTGGGAGGCGCCTCTGGAAGATGTGGGTCTGAGGCAGGTGTTCAGATGGGTGACCCAGGTCCAAGATGGGGAAGGGGCACGTCGGGTTTGGATCATGGTCTCTTTACACCCTTTCCCTTCTCTACTGTGTCCCCCAAAGCATCCAGGGACCTGAACGTGAGCCCTGAACATGTTTCTCTCTCCTTCCTCTTCTGCTTTGTCTCATCCTCTAACAAAATAACCCGTGGGGTCATGGGCCCTGGCTGTGTATCCAGACCTTACTGCTTAGACAATCTCAAATACCACTGAGGCCCAGCTGCCTGGTCTGTGAAACGGGATGAAAGCTCCCTGCCTCCTTACACAGGATCAGAAGATGGATAGAAAGGAAATTCAGATCCTGCCCACAACTTCAACTGCTTAGGAGACTCTTCTAGAAGCGTCTCTTCCCAGGCCTGAGCCCACGCTCTTCCAATGACATTTAAAAGTCAATGTGAGTCAAGACAGGCCTGTGGCCATCGCTCTCCTCTCTCTGCAAATCTGTGGATCAAATTTCAAGCCCTGGTTGCGTGAGGGGATACAGAGGCTGTGACCTATCCCAGACATAGTGATCTGGTGGCTGAGACCCCTCTGTTTTCCAAATATAAACCTGCTTGTTTTATTTTTGCTGACAGCTGAATGAAAAAAAAAATGTGGAAGTCCTACCCCTTCTGGCTCCAGTCAACAGGAGGAGAGGACTCAGAGCCCCAGCTGGCATGGGAGGGAGATAAAGAAGAAAAAAACAAAACATGTCCTTGTGCTACAGTGGAATATTTAAAGAAGAGGTGAGAAGCACAAGGTCAGGGGCAGATCGCATTTTCTGTAATTTCAGCAGGCTCAGGGAGCAGACAGGATGCTGCCTATTTGACAGTTTCAGGGGGACTCCCGTTTGGAGGGAACTCATTTTTTTGAAGAGGGTACGGGGTGTCTTAACAGCCAAAGGGCTGTGGTTTCCTTTCCAGAGAACACATTGGTTTCCCTGGCAACAGAGAGGTCCAGCCTCCAAAGTTCTGCCCTGAGACCAGGGCCCAGCTTGGAATGCTCCCAACAATTACCCACCCACCATTCTGCTGGGACAGGCAGTGAGCTGGGTGGGAGAGGTGCAAAAGTGTTGGCTCTGCAAAAATGTGGGCACCGGTTCCTGTCTCCCTTCCCACCCTCCACACTTGTGCAAGCAGCTACTCATCCCCCAGATCACTGCTTTCCAGGGCTTTATGGGTAAGCAGGTAAAAATGCAAGAAACAGCTTGGAAGCAAGCCTGCATCTGACAGCACCTGAGGACCCTGAGGGAACAGGACGGCCCTGCAGAGCCCTGCCCCAAGTCCAGCACGCTTTGGCCTGTGTGGCTGGCACAGGGGAAGTGTATCAGAAGAGGGCAGGTCTGGATCTCTGAAACCATCTCCCTCCATCCAGGCTCGCCGCTGTGGCTCTCTACAATTTTAGAGCCCATCTTCCCGGAGAGAAATATTGAAATGCCTTGCATCAGGTGTGGGAGGGAACAGGAGAAAGAGGTGAGGAGGCAGCGAGGTGATGGCATCTGCAGAGCACTTACCCGGCCGCTGGGCACTGGGCTAAGTGCTCCACGCACATTAGCTCATTTAACTGGCTCTCGGGTTGCCTGTTGGAGCAGGCGCAATTATCCCTTGCTGGAGGAAATTGAGGGGTTAAGTGACCTGCCCAAGGCCACCCAGTGAGTGGCAGAGCTGTGAGTCACACCTGCCAGTCTCAGAGCCATGGTGACAGGCAGGAGAGCAGGTCTACCAAGTGGTTTACTTCCCTGGTGGCAAAAGGGAGGTGGAGGTTCTTGGAATTCTCCCCTCCACAGAGCCTGCCTCCCCCTCCACCCCCATCTAAACATTCCCCAGGAAGACAGGCCTTTGGAGCAGAGCCACCTGTCACCTGGGTTCCCCACTGGAAGCCCCAGTCCCTGAGGGCCTGATAGTGCAACCTCCGTAAGCTTTATTTACCTCCTTTAAAGCCCAGAACAGCTCTACAAAGTAGATTGTAACAGCTGACTTTATAGATGAACAACAGGGGGCTCAGTAGCATGTCCAAGTTCACACAGCTAGCAAGAGTTAGAGCTGGGTTTCAAGCCCTTGTCTGATGCCGAAACCCAGGTATAGTCTTAACTAATGATGTGATGATGATGATGATGACAGCCAAGCCTTCCTGAGCTCCTACTAGGTGCCTGTACTGCTTCAAACATCCTATGCATATTAACTTACTTTATTCTCTCAACCATCCTATGAAGTACAGGCTATAATTAGCTCCATTTCACAGATGGGGAAACTGAGGCACAGAGCTCTGTAAGCAATATGGCCAACGGCACACAGCTAGTAAGCTATAGGGCCAAGGTTTGGACTCAGCCAGTCAGGCACCTGTATGTTGAGCTGTTTCTGTAATCAACGGGACATCCTGCCTCCCAGCCTTGAGCCCTTGATTCTGGATGGTTCTGGGATCCCATAAGACCAGGCAGCAGTTGAGTACTCAGGCTGTTCCCTTCCTAGAGCTCAGGGAGAATCCTGGAGAGCTTCCTCATCCTTCCTGGGGAACATGAGGCAGGCCTTAAACTGCATTTCATGCATGCATGTGAGTGTGCACGTGTGCACGCCTCAGGCCCATGCTATATCCAGAGTGTGCATGCAGCTGATATATAACCCTCAGAGAAAACGGAATTGCAAATCTCATCCACAAATCTGCCCTACTGAGGTACGTATGACATGCAGACATGACATGAATCCCCAAGAACAGGCAGGCCTCCCCCCAGCCTTGGCTCCCGCACGCTCCTGACTCCTGGACCAGCCCTTGGGGACCAGGCCACCCATGGGTGCACTCTGAAGTCCTTCTCATGGCCAGCAGTGCAGCCAGCTCAGCCATGGGAGTGGCCACCGACTTAGGGAGGCCTGGTCCTGCTCATCAGAAACGCTGGCTCCTGAGTGACCTGGCCCCCGGGAAGTGCCATGAGGCACAGGCTACCTGGGCCTGCCCGGGGGGCCCCATCACACTGGTCCTCACTGCTCAGACAGTGGGGCGCAGGGCCTGCTGGCACCTACAGAACTGGGCAAGAGGACAGGAGCAAACACCTGTGAACGCGTATGGTGCACCTCATCTGCGTTCAGTGTTTTAGTTCGTCTCGCGTGATCAGCACATAAACCTCAGGGGCAAGGCTCAGAGAGGCTATGTGGTTGGGTCCTGGGTCTGAACGCGGCATCCTGATCTCAGAGCCTGAGCTGGGAACCCCTCGACCACATTTCCTCAAATCCTCACCCCATCCAGGGTCCTCTGGCCCTGTCTCTGACACACGCGCTCACTCCACGTCTCCCAGAGGGGACCCCCGGAGGGCCCAGATTCGGGTCCGGTTGGAGCCACCTCAGTAGTATTCAACTCCCACAACTGTGACACAGAACCAGTGCTGTCACACTCCTAACTGGGCTCATACTGTCCCCACCAAACCCATCCTGGAGGGGGAGGAGGGCAGGAAAGGAACGCATGCTCTCTCCCCCAAACCTCAGCCCCCAAACCTTCCCTAGCGTCTGGTGTGGTGGCTCCAATGGTGCTCCCGGAACCCAGTCAATTCCGCTGCTGCCCCTCCCCCTCGAGTGGGAGGACAGGCTAGGAGGCTGACACACTGGGTGGCAATGAGGCCAGGGGTAGGAGCCAGCCTTGGCTCTGCCCGAACCTGCTGGCGACCCTGGCCAGACCACTGAGCTTTCTGAGTTTTGTCTTTTCTATAATACCTGGAAAATAGATTGGGCTTGCCTGCAGGATTACTGGGGGGATTCAATTAAATGAGCACAAGAGCTCCCTGGACCCTTTTGAGAGGTGTGCACACACAACACATGTACACGCTCACGTATATGCACATATGCACAGACAGAGCTGGGTGACATCGGGCTACAGGAATCCCCAGTGGGGCCCCCAAAGCCCTGCCCACGAGGCTGCCCTTCCAGTGAGGTGCCTCTGGGCCCAGCACCAGGGCGAGAGTCCTGGCTCCTCCTTCTCCAGCTCAGACTGCCTCAGCCCCAAACCTATAATCCCCGGCAGGGAAAATGACAGCCTTGTCCAGAGGCTGCCCTCAGCCGACGGGTGGGGAGCCGGGCGGAGGCCGTGGCGGTGGCTGGTAGGCAGGCCTGGGACAAAGAGCCGCCGAGTCAGGGGAGGTCAGTGGCGGAGGACAAATGCCATGGGGACTGTGGGCTTTGGGCCATAGGCTGACTAGGGATGAGAGGGAAGAGGGGCAGGGGCGGGCACAAGGCCCCCTCGCTGGTCTGAGGCTGGCCTTTCGTGGAACAAGGCCCAGGAAAGGTCAGCAAGGGGTCATGACCCTGGAATGAGAAGGATGGGGCCTGAGACCCTGAGGAGGGCGGGCCTGGCCTCTGGAGGAAGCAAGGCAGGCACTGCTTTGCTTTGGGGTTCGGGAAGCTGCAAACACACTGATTCCTAGGCCTTGGCCTGACCTCCCTGGGGCTCTGCATTTTAGACTGAGCTCCTGGGAGGCAGGTAGCTGCTTGGGAACCCTGGGTTTCCTCTGCCCCAAGGAGGTGCTGGGGTTTTTCCTGCCTGTGCTGCTGTCCCCGTGGCATCAGTCTCCATTTGGCAGGAGGGAGAGGCCACAGCAGGGCCACAGACACCAGGTCATGTTTGGCAAGGTCGGCTGTTCACGGCCTGTCTCCTTAGAGGCATGTGGCCCATTTGTGGGCGGGCCGCAGGACTGTCTCTGTATCCTCAGGCCTGGTCAGCAAGGCTGGGGTCTGCCTGTGACCAGTCCTCCTGGGCCCTCCGCACCGGGAACAGTTGACAAGGAACGAAAACCCTGTCCCTAGACTTGCTGGGCTTTCCATCCAGGGCCCCATGGATCCCCAGCCCATCTCAGTGGGGAACGGAAGGCTTGGCGTCCTGGTACAGGGACATCTGGCCCCAGGCCCTGCTGCCCTAACTCTCTGTGGCCTTGAACAAGTCACATGCCCTGTCTTGGCCGGGGTTTTCTCATCTGAAACAGGAAGCGGGAGGAGACTGGACGAGGCCATGTGTGCACAGTGAGGGAAGAGCATTCAGGGTGGACGCAATGGCTTCAGCAGAAGCTGGGCTGTGAGAGCAGCTAGCTATGCATGTGCCCAGATGGGCTGGCCCAGGAGGTTGGGGTGGAGGCTAGGTCTGGAGTTAGGATCATGGTCAAAATTGTAGTTGGGGACAGCACTGGGTTTCTCTGACTGGTACTGTCTGAAAGAAAAGTCTCCCGTGGGCACTCAATGTTCGTGAGCAGCAGCTGCCCCGAAGTCTCTGGATCACATGGAGGGACTGGCTGAGGCTGCCTGCTCCATGGGAGGCAGCAGCTTTTGCTTGGGGCCACGCGAGAGGGCCAGTGTGGGCTCCCCCACCCCCAGGAAGCTTGGAAGAGAAGGGGCACAGCCAGCCTCCCTTGGACCAGCCTTAACACGGTTAACAGGACCTGGGCCTGCCTCGGGGTGCTGCTCTCGAACTCAAGCCCTATGGTAACATACCAGGTGAGCGGGCAGGTGGTGCCCAGGCCCATCTGGGCATCAGCGTGCCTGGCTGTGGCCCTGGGAATGGGCCAGCTCTGGCCTGAAGTGAAGGATGCCTGCCTGGGGCATTCACAGGACTCCCTGCTGCCATCTCCAAGGTCACTGTCACACCTGTTGTCCTGTTGGCTGGCTGGAGACCTAACTTCTTTTATGCTTGAGGACAGGGTCACCATGACCCTGGGCATACAGGAGTGCTGGGGTCTGCACAGCTCAGCACCCTCTGCAGGGGAACAGGCCCACGACCCTCCCCTGCCCCCCGCCCCCTGACCTCCAGGATGGTGTGAGGCACAAGCTCCTTTCCCCCTCGGTGCCCCTCTGGGAAGGCAGCAGATGGACTGGCGGTGGGTCAGGTGGACGAGGGGCCTGTCAGTGGAGGATGGGACCTGCCTACTTCTCTTGGCCCAAGGCTAGTGATCAGAGCCAGGGGGCCCAATGCGAGGGCAGGCAACCCGCGTGGTGATTGTTCCTGTGGCTTGTCCACTCGGCGTGCCTGCTCACCCACTGCCAGGTCCCCACTTGCTACGGCCTCAGCAGCCCCTTCCCTGCCCCCTCACGGGCCTGAGATGGCTGTCGCCATGGCAACCCTGCTCATTCAGTCCGGGATAATGAAGCCAATGTGTTTTTCATTTCTATGAGCTGGAGTTTGAGCAGAGAAGGGGAGGGGGTTTTGCCTCTTGGCCCCTCCTCTTCGGGAAGAGGCGGGCTGGAGAGAGGGTGTGGGGCCTGACCTGCAGGGGCACACACACCCGTGGGAAGAGAGTGAGGCCTGGAGCCACCAAGTTCTCGGCTCACCACCACAGTCGTGTGGCTGGACCATGCCAACTAGAACTAGAACTGCTGGCTTCCCCGCCAACCCCTAGAACAGGAGCAGTGGCGAGCCAGGAACAGGAGGGCTGTGACCATCTAGCTGTGATCTTAGGCTAGTGACTTCACCTCTCTGGTCTCACATCAGGAGAACCAAGTTCACCAAGCATCTGTTGAATCCCTTCTGATTGTCTGGCCTCCGGCCACCCCTGGAGACCCAGAGAAAACCTAAACAGAGCCCTGGTCCTCCGGAGCCCACAGGCTCGTGGGAGAAGCTTGGACCCAGCACACTTCTCAACTATAACGACCGGGCCACTAACTCCTACTTGTTGCTACCGATCTTTGAGTTACTGCTGGGGGGTTTATAGGAAGTTATGCATCTGAACGTGCCTGGCGCACATAATAGGTGCTTTATAAGTACTAGCTTCCCTTTTTCCCCTCATCCTGGGTCCCTGGCCTGTAGCACAAAGAGAGCAGATGTCTCAGGGGTTCTCATGTGTGAGTCAGCAGTCACAGCTGCCCTAAGGTCTCTCCTCCCTCCTTGTGTCTGGAGAGAGACCGGCCCATTAGGCTGGAGGTGAAACTGAGGCCCAAGCAGGGCCAGGTTGGGCAGAGGGCGGGGTGATAGAGCAGCGGCCGTCAGCCAGCCCACACCATTGGTAGCAGGGCGGGTCTGCGGCCTAGACAGGGGAGAGCGAGGCTGTCTGCGAAGCCAACGGCCTACAGTGGCCATCATCACACCACCTCCCCCAGCCCCTCTCGAAGGGCAGAAAGCCAAAAGCACTCACACAGAAAATCCTGGCATGCACCCCCCCCCCCCGCCCCAATAATTCAATCACCTTGGAGGCCAGTGGCCCTCTCTCCTGGCTGGGCTGACAGATGAGAAGGGGAGAGAAGGGAGGCATGTGGGGGGCGGGAGACCAGGGAAGCCGGCATGGAAAAATCTGAGCAGGGCTTGAAAAATGAAGAAATAAACCTGCCAAGAGGGAGACAGCCTCAATTCGTCCTCCATAAAGCTGTCTTAGGGCCACCAAGGATGTTGGCGGGAGGAGGAGGCCAGGGCTGGCTCCTCCTGGGACCCCTGCCGCCCCCGCCCTGCTGGGCTCCGGCCTTGCTTGGTGAGGGGTCCAGGAGGAGGGGACCTGGGAGGGCTTGTGTGTTAAAAGAGGCCCGACTGTGGGAGGTGCAACTAAGGACAGAGCAGGCCTGGGAACAAGGGCTTCTTGTCCAGTTGACTCACAGACGCCTGCGCACAGTAGGCACTGTGTCGGACTGACAGACTGAAGGAATGCGTTGCTGTGTGAGGCAACCATCAAGCAGGGCCTTTAGAGCAGGCTCACAAGACACCAGGGCCAGGAGGGAACCCATTCACTCAATTGCCCATTTCCTACAGCAGAAGACAAGCCAGATAAGCCTAAAGTCACGTGGCAAATTGGTGCCACTTGGGCTCTCGATCCCTGGGTCCAGGCAAGGCCACCTTTGCCATGAACTGCAGGGTTGGGGTCCTCTCCTCACCATGTCCCTAACAATGCCACATCCCACCCAGCCGAGGCCAGGGCCGAGCAGGCCTGTGAAGGACAGTGACCTCGCCCTTCACAAGGCCATGAAGAATCACGTTTTTAAGGAACACAGATGACCCTGAAATCTGCTCATAACCTAAGTCCAAAAGAGAAGGAAAGAAAGTTAAGAAGTCACCAGAAGGAAATACACTGGAATTTTTACCAGGATGACCTCTGGGTGGGAGGATTCTGGAAAGATTTTATTTTTCTTTCATCTTGCCTATGACTTCCAGCCTTTCTACAACAAGTATACATTACTTTTAAAGTCAGAAAGAAAGAACATTGTCAGAGTTTAAAATAAATACGTCATTCTCACTAAATGCTACTGGTGCTGGATTTGCCACTCAAGGGACACAAAGAAACTTGGTGGATTAGGCAGCAGCTTTGCTTGGGCACAAATGCCCACCAATGGAGCCCCCCATGTGTGGCCTGTAGGCTCTGTGAGGTCACTAGGAGGGAAGAAGAGGGCCAGGGCTGCTGAAGTCACTTTGCTGTGTGACTTTAGGCGAGTCCTATACCTCTCTGTGCACCGGTGTTCTCCCCTTGCCCTTCTCACCTCACAGGATGGGTGTAGAGAACTCATGGGTGTGCTTGAACTAAACATGGTGGACTACATAATTAGGGCCACAGGGCTTCTCTGATCGGAGGGGCACTGTCAGGGGCAGCTGGGCAGCTGAGGTGCCTCCAAAGCCCAGGCCGGCCGGTGCAGGGCGGAGGAGAGGGCGTGGGCAGCGCCAGGAGGCATGGGGCCAGCTTTCATCCCCTGTTTACAGTGGAAACACAGACTTGAAAAGGTTTCACTTTTCCACTGTTTTTGTGGCGGTGCTGTGGGGAGCAGGGCTTCCTGAGAGGGAGGCCAGCTTTCCAAGGCCACACTGAGTCCAGCCCTGCGCTGGCCTCCGACAGGAAACATCATGTTTTCAATTTACAGGTCACTGCCAGGCACTAGGAGTAGCCCACGCTCCACCAGCCCGGCTGTCCCGGAAGAGCAATGCCAGGCCCTGCCACAGCGGGGAACCTGTAGCAGGCCCAACAGAACCCCAGGATGCCCCAGAGGGACCCCATGGGGTCCCCGAGGGGCCTTGCTCCAGGACAGCTCTATAGGAGGTTTTGTTTGCTGATGCCCCTGGTAACTCCACTCCAAACTCCAATCCCTGGCCTCCTGGCTCCCACATCAGCGAAGCCTACTCCCTTGTTGGACAGAAGAGAAACTGAGGCCCACATACAGAAGAAACTTCCAATTCCAACAGACTATTCATGAAGAAAGAACAACCTCAACCCAGATGGGCAGATCCCCAACAAAGTCCCCTGACAAAGTGGGACTGTCCTGCCTCCCCCATGACTTCTTCAATAGCGATGACAGCTGATCTCTGGCACAGGCCGCGGGGCCAGGCACTGTGACTGCATTTAAGCCCCAGAACAAGCCCATGAGCCACCTAACCTTCGTATTTTACAGATGAAGGAACCGAGGCCCAGAGGTTTAAGAACTTCTCTGGGGTCATGCGGCTGGCGGCCATGGAGCTGGTAGTGGGGACTGCACCACAAAGCGGCCCCATCCGCCTCTTCTTGGTGCTGTGGCAGGCTCTGCTCCCTGGTGTCTGGAGCTGCCCTTGCCCAGGCTGGCGGAAAGCCTTGCTACCACGTAGGCCCTGCCAGCAACTCTCATCATGGGGTGCTTTGGGAAATTCCCAGTAAACTGACTGATAGCTGCAGCAGGCTGTCCGTCCAGCCACTGTGCACTAAAGGCCTTGTGCTGAGCTCATGGGCAGGCAGGAGGCTGTGCCCTGGCACGCAGGAGACCCTCGGGCTGATGCCCCATCTCTCTGCTGTGAGGCTGGGGGTTCTGAGGGCCTATGCTTCTTTCTCCCCTAGCTAGAACATCAGCTGCATGGGGCAGGGACTTGGTGTCTTGTCACTGAGGTACCCCCAATGCTCTGAAGCGTGCTGGTGGATAGTAGGTGCTAAACATCGGAGGAATGACTGAGGGGTGGAGGTTGCGTGGGAGGCTCTTCATACAGGAGGTGAGAAGAGGCCTGGACGCTCTTCCCAGGAGCCGCGTGTTTGTTTCTAGGGGAAGAGGAGACACATCGTGGCCCGAAAGCCTTCGGTGGTGCAGTGGCCCAGCCATGGCTACGGCACAGGCCCCATCTGTGTACAGCCCTCCCCATGCCCTGCTTCTCACTTTCTGGGACTTGCTGAGCTCCAGCACTAAACAAAAGGCACATTTTCAGGGATCATAATCCCTTGCTTGTTCCCCGCCCACCCCCAACAAACTGTCCCCTCCCTGCTTCTTCCATCCAGGGCATTGCTATTCCCAAACGAGAGCCACTTTCCAGATGGGTGGTGGCCAGGCTCACATTGGCTCCCTGGAGCCCTGTAGGCTGGGCCAGGGAGTTCCACTCTGGACACGGACACAGAGCCTTCTCAGCATGGAGAACACAGGGGCTGCCAGGACGGGGACGCCGGAGGCTCTAGCTCCAGGCTGCCCCCTCAGAAGTGGGAGGAACCTGCACCCACTCCATAGAGGGGCAGAGACTGTGCGTGTACACATGGGGGACAGGAATGGGGAAGGAACACATACTCACAGGCCCGCATACGTGCATGCACACACTCTAGACAAGGAAAACGAGAGGTTGAGGAGAAAGTGGAAATAAGTGAGGGAGGCGAAGAGACAAACTAGCACTGAGATAAAGTCAGGAAAAGGCCCAAAGACAGCATCTGTGGGAATGGGGCCCCCTGGAGTTGTGCAGCACAGCCGCCCTGGGCAGGACAAACACAGGAGAGCAGTGGAAGGGGACAGACAAAAGGGGTACAGACCACACAGGTGCGTGAAAGAGACCCAGAGAGTGAAAGGATAGCAGGAGTGAGAAGGGCAGACAGGCAGACGGAGCCATGGAGAGGTGGTGTGAGAGTGGCTGCTGCAGGGCAGACGGATCCCACGGCAGAGGTGCGGGTCCAGCCCTGCTGGGCTTTTCTGGGAAGACTTCCTGCCCCCCGCAGTCTCCTTCCCTGTCTGTGTGCTGCAAGGCCTGCATATGGGAGCAGAGAGGACTGCCTGCTAAGCCTCATGAGGCCCCACGGCCCTGCACTGCTCTCCACGGCCTAGCGAGGTGGAGCCCAGTGACCCTCACCTCCCACACAGCCCCTTCCCTCATCTCCTGGGGAGCAAGGGCAGACAGAGCGGGAGGTGGGAGGTGCTGCTCTCACTTTTGATGACCTGGGTCCCTTTGGACAAGTCCTGCCTGTCTCTGGGCCTCAGTGTACCCCATCCAGAGGAGGTGGGATCTGTGGGCTCCTTATGCCCCAGCCCCTGACATCCTATGTCTCCAAAATGTCACGTTTAGTCGGCGTCTTGTGGGTGTTCCACGTTTTCTGTGTCCTCCTCCCGACCCCACCCCCATTTCTGCACGCCTCTTTGAACTCTTCCAACCCCCTAGCCCACAGGGCTAGCATTTGAAAGTCCAGACTTATAAAAGGTCATCTCAGCTACAAAGGGGCTCCTGAAGATGAGCACCCTCTTCCCTGCCAGCACCCAGGGGAGCAGACCCCCTGCCTGCCCACTTCCGTCTCCGCTCTGAAATGCTGGGTGTCCATGAGAGGTCAGTGAGAAATGACACAGCTGATCAAAACCTTCCCTGGCTCGCTGCCACTCATCAGTGAGAGGTGGGATCCACTGCGGGGCCCGATCACAAGCCCCTCCTCCTGCGTGCCTCTCGGGTCAGCAACTGCGTGGCTGGGGACTGGCAGTGCCCTGTCTTCGCCCATGCTCTTCCATCCGCGTTGTCTCGGCTTTTGCCTGCCCCTCCCCGTGGGAGCCATGCGTCCCAGGGGTCCCTGCAGCTGGCCCACTCGGCCTGCGAGTTGGTGCTGGGACGAGGTCTGGGACGCACCCTGATATCGGTGGGCCTGGCCCTTGGCAGTGCTGGGCATTCTAGCAACCCCAGCTGAACGCCGGGAAGGCACCTACTACACACCTAATCCTCTCAGGCCCCAGGAGGGGCCCTCTTCTCTTCATTTTAGGATGAGGAAGCGCCTATGTGATCTGGCCTTACCAGGGTCGGCTGGCCATGCGCAGCTCGCAGCTCGGGACCTGAAGACTACAGACCAGGTCTGCCGGAGACAAAACTAGCGCACCTCTAAGACGCCTCCTATGGTCTTCCTGGTTGGCAGGAGGCTCACCCCCTATGACAGCTGAAGTGGGTACCTTCAGTCTGGCTGAGGACTCAGGCTTGAAAGTTAGATGAAGCTGGGTTCAAATTTTGGCCCCAACTCCCAGAGAGCGCTGTGACCATGGGCCTGCTAATTATATATAACTTCTCTGTTCTGCAGTTCAGTTATTTGCAATATAGGCTCTATGAAGATTAAATTAGATAATGTATATAAAGTACATTAACACAGGCCTGCATCCAGGGTCCTGGCCTGGGCCACACCTGCCCTAAGCCTGTGGGTTCCCTAATCTCGTCCCTAGCCCCATCCCAAATTCCTGAAATCCTGTGTGTCAACCTGCTTCAATCAGCCTCGGACAGGAAACCTTCCATAATACCTACTCTCTGGACCTCAACACCTCCCTGGCTCCAGAGATGCTGGGTACCACTAATTCTACTCCCTGAATGTGAACCTGGCCTAGGCTCTGTGCTACCTGAGGGCTGGCATAGAATCTTCTGCTTCCTGGTTTCTTTAAGAGCTGAGGACAGACCCACACATAGTAGGTGCTTACTAAATACTGTGGCCTTATTGACTGCAGATGGAGAGTGTGGGGAGGAGGCGCTGGCTCATGGAAAGGCCTGGGCCCTGTATCACATGGCAAGTATAAACGGAGGACCCAGCTGGGCTCCCAGCCCAGGGAAGAGACAGGGCCACCCACCCTGCCCATGGCCTAGGCTGGCCAGTGGTCAGACGGAGCTCTGGTCCCTTGTAGGAGTGACAGTGCTGCTCAGACCCTGAGCCCAGGCCCTGATTATCATCCTAGGCCAGGGCAGTGAACAAGTCCTCCTCTGCCACCTGCCAGGGCCCTACTGCCTTAAGCGAGGTCTCGTTAGGACAGGGCCGCTCTTTCACCTCTGCTTTAATTATTAATTCCCCTCAGCACCAGTGAATGGAAAACGCGAGGGAGCCAGGGAGTGAGAGCTTTTTCATTTTGGGAGCACGTTGCCCTTGGTGTGGATATTTCTGGAAACTTTCCACAGGGGCTGCCTTGGCCGGGGCAAGAGGACCCAGGGGCCGAGCAGTGCCTGTTGATTTAGGCTGAGTTTGGGTCAAAGAGCGCCCAGTGTTCAGGAGCAGGTGTCTTCTTGGTTCCTGTCCTGGGATGGCCCCATCTCTTCCAAGGGCTACAGAGGCTGGCGGGGCTGCCTATCCCAGGTGGACTCCCCAAGTTGAGGATGAGCAGGTATCATGGCACAGCCCAGAGGCCAGACCGTGAGCCAAGAGGCCTGGGTTCTAGCCTGTTGCCCCCTGTCTTCACGGGTGACCTGGCAAGGCATTCTCTGCCCTGGGCCTCCATTTCCCCACCTACAAAAAGTAGGGGCTCCACAGGGCCACCCTCCAGTCCTGACACTCCAGGCTTCCAAGTGTGTTAACTAATAAGGCCCCTCAAAGGAGCCAGGCAACCCCCCTCCACCCCGCCTGCCTCGGCCGGCTCTAGGTTAGTGGTGACGCAGCTCAGTTTGCAGAAGCCATGTTAGATCCAAGGGGACCCAGCAGATGCCTGCTGATCTCAGGTCTCCTGGACGGCCCAGGGGAACCACTAAGGGGGTGTCCCCCAAGGAACAGCTGACGTGAACACTGGTCAGAGGGGATAGGGCTAAAGCCCATGGAGCTGAAGAGTTTTTAAAAAATGATTTTCTGGGGAAGCCGGGATGGCTCAGTGGGTTAAGTGCTCACTTTACAGCACCGGGGACCGAGGATCGAATCCCGGCCCCGGCCCGTGCGGAACCATGTGCTGAACTGGGAGCTCCCCTAGTTCAGTTCTCTCTCTGTCTCTGTCTCTCTCCTCTGTCAAAATAAATAAATAAATAAAATATATATTAAAAAAAATGATTTTCTTATTTTCATATTCTATTATTATTATAGCAGTAATTGAACTCCACTGGAATGAAGAGAAGCATCCTGGAGGTTTAAGAGCATAAAGAGCCTTTACAGATCATCTAAACTCCTGTTTTATTGATGAGAAAACTGAGCCACAAAGAGGGACAGGCTTTACCAAGTTCACCCAGGGAGGCTGTGACGTGGTCCAGGGCCCTACCTCTAGGCCAGCTCCCCGTAGCAGGCATCAGTGCCTCCTAGGCTGACCTAATCACAGGTACTATATGGGGCACTGGTGAAAAATTCAGAGCCCTGGGCCGAGCTCCAGATCCTGAGAATCAGACTCCAGGAGAGGGGCACGAGAACCTGCATTTAAATAAGCATCCCCACGCCTGTGTGTGCTGGCACTTTGGGGAAGTGCTGCGTCTCCACCTTGAGCTGTCACCCTAAAAGTTACCACCCAAGAGCTGCAGAGAGGACCTAGGAGGCCAGGGCCCCTGGGGAGGGAAGTACGCGGGTGTCAGAGCTAAGGATGCCAACCTCACACAGGTGCCTCGGTGCGGAGGGGTGGTGGGTGGCTCCCTGGGGGCATCCATCCACTGCTGAGAGAGGACTGGAGTCGCTAGGGCTGCAGTCCATCCCCACAGCACCCCTCACAGGTGGGCAGACTTTTCCCATTTTACGGATGAGGAACGTGAGGGTGTTGGAGACAAAGTCACTTGTCCAGTTGATAAAAAGCAGAGCAGGGATTTGAACCCAAAACTGTCTGTGTCTAAAACCCATGCTTTAACCCCATATCACAATGCATCCTTAACCACACTGGAATTCACATGAGCGAACCTGTGGTGGTGAGCTCTCCAGCAGTGAAGGTGTGCAAGCAGCAGCTAGAGGAGACTGGGCAGGTACAAGGTGACCTTGATCAGCCCTCCCAGAGCTGTGACTGGGGACGGGCTGAGCTAGCTAAAGGATGCAAGGGCATTCTCTGAGTTTCTTCCACGCACAGAGAAAAAGGTTCCAGATTATTTACAGGTACCAGTTCATCTAAGTCCTCCTGGCTCGATCTTCGGCCACCCTGGAACTGTTGCCAGAGGATGCCTGGGTGCCTCCGCTGACAGGGCTGGGCTGTAGGGGGCTGGCTTTCCAGGCGATGACAAGAGCCTGGAGGAGTAGGGGTGGGGGAATGGGCTGTGGAGGGGAGTGTGGGGGTGTGGGGCTGAGAGAGCTCACCAGGCCACCCAGTGAGAGCTGTCACCATTAGACTGTCCCACCAGAGTGTGGGCCAGACTCCAGGGAGACAGTTCCCTTCTCCCTGTCCTGTCCCTAGAGCTGTCCCTGCCCCAGGCAGCCCCCACCCCGTGGGAAACCTCTGGGACACTTTGGGAACTTCTATAATTCAGACTGTACCCTGGAACATGTGAGGGGGCCTAAAAAACAAGGAGGCCCTCGCTTCCTGGGAGGGGTCAGCCCCTGTGTTCTAGGCTGTGACCAGGGGCAGAAATGACCCCATGTGGCACAACCTGGGACAGCCACCTTGGACTGGACAGTTTGGGGATTGGGTTGGGAAGTCCAGGAGCATTGGAACCCACTGGGGGCAGGGGGGATGGAACCCTTGTCATCATCTTCCGTCTATTCCTATTGAGATTTGGTCACTTGGGTACGAGCTACAGTCCCGCCTGCCTCTATTTACCTTTTTGACCAGTGCATGCGCCCAAGTTCCTTATTCTGAATGGCAGGTCAGTGCAGAGAGTGCCCACAGAGAGTGCACTTACTCTGCAAACTCTCATCTGCAAGGCAGCCTCCTCAGCCTCAGTCTCCCCACTCACAAAGGAGGAAACGGGGCCACCATGGCTGAACTATCCAGTACAGCAGCCAGAAACCACCTGTGGGGCCGGCATCTGCACTGTGGTGAATATATTAAATACACACCAGGTTTCAAAGACTCAGTAGGAGAAAAGAATGTAAAATAGCCACTATGTCACCGTTCCAATACGTAATCAATGCAAAATAAAAGATGACATGGCAGACAGTCTGCTGAGCACTTTGAAGTGCATAAGAGCATAAAGAGAAGGGTTTCGGGTTTAGGAGTTCAGGGAGGAAACAACCGGGACCTCTGAGAGGGGGAGGCTGTGGGGGCCCAGTGGGGACATAGGCCATGTCTGACTTTGTGGAGAAAGCATGGCTTGAGGGAGATGCCAAGAGGTCCAAGCCATGTCACAACAAGGGCGGAGGGCTTTTGAGGCAGGAGGAAGTGCAGGAGCCAGCAGCAGTGGGGACGAGTGATAAAGGTGTGTGTGTGGTGCGGGAGTGTAGCTGCAGCCCAGGGCACTGGCACACGCTAGCGTGTGATGTGGCTGTGAAAGGAGGCTGGGGCCAGATGGTGGAAGCTTCGAATGCCAGGCTGAGTGGACTGGGCACAGAGCAGGCACTTCAGAAAGACTGGCTGGCCAGGGCCGGGGGCCAGGGGAGCTTCTCTGATGGCCCCCAGGTGCGCAGAGGTGGGTCTGGCCACCAGGGCCCCCCAGCCTGCCTCCCAGATCCCGCAGGCTTCCAGGCCAGCAGCTCTCAGGGCGCCCGCCTGCTGGTTCCTTCTGTCCTCGGGAGGACAGCTTATTTATTCACAAGCATACACCGCTCCTGCCAGGCAGCCAGCTCCTGGACACCTCGCTTCTAATTACAGCGGGAATTTCATCAGTGCTGGAGGGAGACTGGGTTTCCAACCGCCTCTGTTAGTGGATGCAGCCCCCTTTTAGTCCCCTGCTCTAGCCTGTGGCCAGTGACCCACATACCCAGGACAGCGCAGGGCAGCCACTGGGACAGATGTCTCTGAGCTGTGCAATCGGGCTCCATCCTGAGCAGTTGGTATGGTGGGTTTGTGGGACGGGACGTGGCAGGTCTGTGCGACAGGATGTGGTGGGTCTGTAGGATGGAGTGTGGTGGGTATGTGAGGTGGGCTGTGGCGGGTCCATGGGATGGGCTGTGGAGGGTCCGTGAGATGGGACGTGGCGGGTCAGCAGGAGGAGACGTGGCAAGTCCGTGGGACGGGACGTGGCTGGTCCATGGGACGAGGTGTGGCAGGTCAGTGGGAGGGGATGTGGTGGGTCCGTGGGACAGGACTTGGCAGGTCCATGGCAAGTTCGTGGGACGGGACGTGGCGGGTCTGTGGGACGGGACGTGGTGGGTCCGTGGCGAGAGGATGTGGCAGGTCCGTGGGACAGGATGTGGTGGGTTCATGGGGAGGAGACGTGGCAAGTCCATGGGATGGGACGTGGCATATCCGTGGGACAAGACGTGGCGGGTCCGTGTGAGGGGACGTGGCGGGTCTGTGGGATGGAGCGTGGCGGGTTCGTGGGACGGACATGGAGGGTCCGTGGGATGGAATGGTGTTTGCCACCAGCACTTGGCCACACACAGTGTCAAGCCTCCCAGCAGTCGGGGCATATGGGGTGCTGCCCCGGACACTGTCAAAGAGCTGGGTGGGAAGAAGCTGTGTGTGGGTCAGAGCTACATGAACAAGACAATGGTGGCAGGCCGAGAGCTCAAGAGGCCTCAGTTCTGCTGAGTCCTGGCGATGAGGGAGGTGAAGACACAGAGCAGAGGGGCTGCTGGGACACCTGGCAAGGAGTGTTTCCAAGGGAAAGGAGAGAGGTGAGAAGGTCCCAGGACACAGGGAGAAACTCCAGAGGGGCGTCTGAGAGGGAGCCTCGGATGGGATAGGACAGGGAGAGGGCGCAATGCAGGGCTGGCTGGTGTGAGGAGAGGGGAGCTGGGTAGGAGAGAGGTGTCAGCCTGCATGGAGAGAACCAAATAGAGAGAGACAAACATTCCATGGAAGAACACACACACACACACACCACACACACACACACACACACACACCACTCACACACACATACACATACACACCACTCACACCCCCAAGCTGGGGTTCGGAGGCCAAGGAGTGAAGCAAAGAAATGACCAGGGTCTTGGGTTGCTGGGATAGCTCAGTGGTTGAGCGCTTGCCCTGTAATTGTGAAGTTTGGGGTTTGGTTACCAACCCTGGCCCATGCAACCCCATATGCTGAACTGCAGCGCAACTGGGAACCGCTGAGACGGCTCAGCGGCAAAGGTTCTCACCTCCCATGTGGGAGGTCCCTGGTTCAGTTCCTGCCCTGCACAGCCCCACATCCACCTGTGTGGAATGAAACTATGTCACAACTAATGATGTACAACTATGGAGACTGCTCTGGGCCCTCCCCACTTCTCTCTCGCTCTCTTTTTTTCACCTTCTCTCAAACAATAAAATAAATCTTAAAAAGAAAGAAAGAAAGAAAGGACCAGGGTCAAATGTGCCTGGTTGCTCAGAGGACTCCCCGGTAGACCTGCCCCCCACTCTGAGGTGGGGACTGAGCCCACCTTGACACTTCAGATCAGACTCTCCGGGGCTGTGAGCGTGGTGCAGAGGCACAGGGCTCCAAGAGCTGTCACCTTCCACGGCCACGGGGAGCTGCCGCGACGGCCGTCAGGGGGCAGGAGGTCAGGGCTCTGGGTCTGGGCACATTTGTCCTCTGGGGCCCCTCAGGAGCCCATCTTGTGCCCCCACCCTGCCCCTGTCTGTTCAGCAGGGTGTCTGAATGTGAGGCTGGAGCCCAGCCCGGAGCCAAGCCTTGTGTGGAGATGCCTGAGGTGCTAGGGGCCTGATGGGCACTGCACATGGGGGATGGGGTGGGGGTGAGCACTCACACACGGGCAGGCACTCTCCTTCCCTTGCACATTCATGTGTGTTCGCACACCTTATAGCCTCGTAGGCTGGCCTAGACCATCACATGAATGTCCTCATACCTGTTTGTGTCACGTACCAGCAACCCCCCCCCCCCACCACCACCACCACACCTCCCTTCTCTCCGGGGGAACAGCACCAACACCAAAGCATCTGAGTGCTGTGTGGACGACCCCCTGCCCAGCAGCCTCTTCCAGTCCTCCTTGGGGGACCTCTGGGCAGCGTCCGGAGGGGACAGGCTGCCCTCTCTGCCATTCCCCCTTCCCAATGTCCACCCGGGAGAGCCTCCTGCTCTCTCCCAGACTCAGGAATGCTCCGAGCCCCCCAAATCTGATGCCTGAGTGCCCTGTGGCAATCCAGCTTGCATACTTTTTGGTAATGAGGCACTTACTACCTCCCCCAGAAAGCAACTTGAGAATTATCTCTGGACAGCTCAGATTCTTGGATAGTTAAACTTGAGGATGTGAGGGAGACAGTGTGGGTGCCACTGAGGGGCTTAAGTGTCCTTCCACCATTAGTTTGAAAAATGATGGAGCTGGCCCACCCCTCTGGCTGTCACTCAAATTATAACAGAACTAGAGAAGCGGTGTCCTCCAGACGATACTGATGATTGCTAACAAGGACCCAAGATCATCTTTCATTCACTCACTCTCTCACTCACTCAATTAATAAAATATCAACTGGGCACCTACCATGCCAAGCACTGGGATGTGGTAGTGAACAAGAATAATCATGTACTATTCTGTGCTGGTCTGACACCTGCCCTTCCCCCACTTTGCAGGTGGCAAAGCTGAGTCCAGGGAAAGGCAAAGACTTGCTCAAAGCCACCTAGGGAGCCGGAGGTCCCGGAGAGCCTCATGTGTGCTGCTGCGGGCACTGACCATCTGCTAGTGTCAGGAAGAAAAGAAGGCCACCCGCCCATCCTCCCCACCCCAGCGTTTCTAGGACACGGAGGTATTGATTACCCCTCGCCTTGGAGGAGTGGATTTCTTTTCTTTTCTTTTTCCACCAAGGCTTTCTATTCCTCCTTTTTTTTTTTTCTCAAAGAATACACTCCAAGCTGCTCCTATGATTAATTACCAGCTGCCTAATGCTCTGCCACTGGCAATTTCTGGAAAGGGAATGAATTACCTTGAAAAACATCCGAAAAGAGAACCCACCGTGAAGGAGAATTTCAAAGGTTACCTCACAATTAGCAGTGGGTTCCCCCAGCCTCACTGAGTTGCCGGCAGGCCCTCTGGGGAGGGGCAGGCTGGCGGCCTCCAGGGGCCACCCTCTGGCTCTGAGGACAGTCAGGCTCAGAGGGCTGGGCAGAGGCTGCGAGGTGGAAATGGAGGTTGTTTGGGAGCACCTACAGTGGGCCTGCCCTGTGGCTCCGCCCCTGGCCTCTAAGGCATTGTGTGATGCTTAATTTCAAGGGACCACGGTTCAAATCCTCTCTCCCCACTTACAGCTCTGTGGTTTTCTTAATCACTTTGGGCCTCTGGAAAATGAGACATTAAACACACGTCCTCTGGGGACTACTGTGGGGAGAAATATATACTTAAGGTGCATAGTGCCTGGTATAAAGTAGACTCTTTCCAAGCTGTAACACTTAAAAACATTCCAGGCTTCTAAGCACCTTCCTAACAGCCCTCTCAGCGATGCTGGTATCCTGGTTTTCAGACGAGAATGGACTGTCCCATAAGGGAAAGGACTAGCCTAAGGTCACATAGCTGACAGCAGAAAGGAAGGAAGACCAAGTCCTGCCCCTGAGTCCAGAGCTGGACTCAAGCAAAGAGCATCCCCAGGGCTCTCCTGTACCTGTCTCTGGGCACCTGGGAGCAGCGGGGCTTGAGCAGAGCAGCTGAGGGCAACAGGGAGACGTGGGCAAGGCCTCACACCAGGGCGAAGACGGGCTCCCCTAGGGGCCCCAGGGCCTTGGGACAAAAGGCTCTGGCCGCAGTCAGTGTCTCTGTGAAGGCCTCATGTCTGGTTTGGGAGCCACAGAAAGGGATCAAACAGGTCCCTCTCCCGCACAGGGCCAAGTGCGATCAGCCCCTCAGTGATGCTCAGTGAGGAGACACGCTGCTGTCTGGGCCAGAGGCCTGCCTGGGAGGCTCAGCCTCAGAACCACACTCTCAGGAGTTCCCTGAGAGGTCCACGCCCTCTTCTCAGGCTAGACAACCAGTTTTCGTCCATGCTGCCATTGGTGGGTCCTCACGCAGGAGGGGACAGTAGAAACTGAGGTGTGTGGGAAGGAGGAAGGGTCCCAGCAACCTTGAGGAAAATGCTGACATATTCTGAGTGCTTCCTGCATGCCAGGTGTGCCAGTGCACCTGTGGGGCAGGTGCTGTGATCCCAATCCTTCTATAAACAGGTAAACCGCATCACAGAGGAACCACACAGGGGCCTAGTGGACAAGTCACAGAGCCAGGATTTGAATGCAGGCACTCTGACCCCAGAGCCCAGAGGTGTGCAAGTGCTCACGTGAGCATCTCAGTGTGTTTGTGGGAGAGAAGCCACAGCAGCCACTTCAGTGAACAAGCCTGTGCTCAGCCCAGGAGGCCCACAGGCCATAGTGGTGAAGACAGTGTTGAAGACAGCGTTGCTCTGCCAAAGCTGGGGACACCATGCCTACCCCTCTGCCTGGGCACATCCCTCATTCCCCTGCCGTGGCAGCCACTCTAGAGAAAGGCCAGGCTCAAGAGGCCCCTGGGGACCCTTTCAGGGCTGACCAGGTCTCAGCAGGGGTGGCCACACCTAGTCCAACCTGGCCCATGAGGGCTGATGCCCCAATCAAAGTCACAGTGTGCTGGGACCTGGGTCTGTGCCCTCTCAGGACACAGTGCCCCTCCCCCAAGCGCCCAAGCCACGCCCCCCCAGTGCGGCTGCACTCCTACCTCAGTGACCCGGAATCGCCAGCGTCCCACGTTCCAGTCAGCAGCTCGTGGCGCCTGTGCCTCGCTCCAGCTCCACCCCACTGCAACGAGAAGGGGTGATCAGCGGGTCCACGCGTGGCAGGGGCCCTGCAACTGAGCATGCTGCTACAGCCCACCCACTCACCTGAGAGGCAGTTCACTGCCGGCAAACTCAAATCCCCCGGGCCACCCCCACCCCATCTGCCAGCTACATGACTGTGCATGTGCTCCTGGCCTCTAGGGGGTTGTTTCGTCACCTGTCAACTGGGATCACAATACCTCGCTCAGGGTTTGAGGGAGGATTTCAGGTTATATGGTGACAGAGGCGCTTGGCGGTCGTTCATTCACTCAAGAAACGTTTAACGAACACTCTGAGCTGTGCACAGAATAGGGGTCCCGGCTCTGGTGAGAGCTCTGATAATGAGCAAAGAATCGAACACTACACAGTTCAAAGTGGTGTTGCCACAAATGAGTACAGGGGCTGTGCAGCATCGGCTCTAGGGTCAGGAGGGCTGCGTGGGGAAGTAAAACGAAAGATCAGCCCGAGTGAAGCAGGCCAAGATGCATGGAACAGCATTCCAGGCAGAGGGAACAGCATAGGTGAAGACTCCCGGGCGGGGGAAAGCCTGGTTCAATGGAGGGCTTGAGAGTTGGGTGATGTGGTAGGTGCAGTGAGGGAGGAAGGCGGTGGGGTGAGTGAGGGGCCCGGCGGCAGGGCCGGTTGCAGAGAAGGTGCAGGGAGCCACTGGAGGGTCTGAGCAGCTGGAGGACACAGCCCTAGGTCTGCCTTGAGATCTCCATGGCTGCTAGGGGAGAGGGGCGTGGAAGGAGAGACAGGGAGACCACTGGGCCAGGCCAGAGGCAGTGGGAGCAGAGGGGCAGGTGCACTGAGTATGTGGGGGTGAGAGGGAAGGAGGAGGCACAGGCCCCCTGCCCCCTGTGGCTTGGGCTTTGGGGACATGGTGGGGTGGTGGGGGCATGATTATCTTTGTTGGGTGGGGTCCAGCCGGCTCATCTTCTCAATGGGTCACCAGTACTCCCCCATCCCCCCATTGTCCACGGGGCCCCCTAGCAATCGAGGAGGAGCACACCCAAAGGCCTGGCTCCAGGGTGGGAGCCCCAGAGGCCCAGGTTTCTGTCCTGGCTGTGAAGGCGCCCTGCTGGGCGGTCCCAGGCATTGCCATGCTCCCTGCACCTGTGCTGCCCTCCTCTAGAAGTAGGAAACCCGACGGCAGGGCTAAGCTCAGCTTAGCATGAGGCCCATGGCCACAGCGGGAGAGGGAGCGCAACGGCCACGCTAAATGGGGGCTCCCATGCATGCTGGGGGACTGGTGGAGGCCTCAGACCTAGGCCCCGCCTCACTGCGCAGCAAGCGGGGTTCCCAGAGAGAGAGGTAGCACCGTTCAATAAGAGGCACCAGGTACAGCTGGCATTGGGCATGTGGGCTCGGGTGATAAAAACATTCCAGTTCAAGTCCTGGTTCCATCCTCTTACCAAGTGTGTGACTTCGGGCAAGTTTCTTAAACCTCTGTGACTCAGTTTCCTCATTTGTGGGAGTAGATAGAGGGAGGACGAGCAGACCTCACACAGAGTTGTACAGACTGTATAAGGTATACGAGTGCAGGACATGCAGGCAGTTCCGGGCATATTGGCTGGAGCAGGGGTTGGCGCTAGGCTCTGTGGCATACTAGGACTCTGAGCCCCAAGCTTAAGGTGACCAGATTTTAACATTGGTAAAGTGGGACACCATTGACCGGGGGGGAGGGGGTTCTTGATTAAAAATTTGGTCTATCTCCCGCCGTTCCCTAGCTTGTCGTGCATTCTTTCCAAAAATCGGGACTTTTTTAAAACGCCGCGGGACACAGGACAAATTGTTAAAAATCGGGACTGGCCCACCAAAAGCAAGACGTCTGGTCACCTTACCCAAGCTCCCCAAACCAGCTGCCATCCCTACCCCAGCATCCTGACCCTCTGGCCCGGGCAGCCTCCAAGTTCTGCTCACTTTGGGAAAACAACAGCCCTTGGGTTCACAGACTCTGACTCTCCCAGTTCACATAGGAGGAAACTGAGGCCTGACTGTCCCTACCTATCCCAGGGTCACACAGCAAGCCAGTGGCTGGAGGACAAATGGAATTGGCCTCCTGCTTCTCTAC
This sequence comes from Craseonycteris thonglongyai, assembly GCA_004027555.1. Classification (NCBI taxonomy): domain Eukaryota; kingdom Metazoa; phylum Chordata; class Mammalia; order Chiroptera; family Craseonycteridae; genus Craseonycteris; species Craseonycteris thonglongyai. The sequence goes on from PVKE010000185.1 coordinate 55,326, forward strand.
CGCCCCCAGCTCAGGCCTGTCCCAAAGGCAGGCTGGCCTGCAGACCCACTGACAAAGAGAAAACAATTATTTTGGCAGCTGAGACAGAAGCCAGAGCTGGAAAGCACTCGCTCACTCCATGAGCAGGCCCGAAGGAGCACCTCCCGCCCATCCTGCCTCCCAGAGGTGCTCCGGCTCACAGCGCCCAAGTGTGCCTCACTGTCCCCAGCCACCCCAGCTCTGTGGTGTGGGCTTGTGCAAGTCTTTGTGGACAAAGAGAGCAGAGAGGGGAAGAGAGGTCATATAGTGAGGGCATCATACCGAGGTACCAGGATGTGAGCGTGGGCCCTGGTGGGGTACTGACCCCCTTCGCTATGGGCTTGCATTAGACCCCACCTGGGAAAGACAGGAGTTCTAAGATATTTCTATAACCCAGTGAAATGTGAGGCAGAACCTAAGCTAGCATCCCCAATTTACCCACAAGGCCCAGAGAGGTCCCATCACGTCCTAAGGTCACACAGGTAATAAGAACAGAGCCAGGATGTAGGTAGGTGGGCTGCCACCTACCAGGCAACCAGCCAGGGAGCCCACACCCTGCCCAGCCCTGGAGCTGCTGAACAGGCCTGTGCGGAACCAGACAGTGCTGGGCACCCAGGCTCCCTTGTCGTACTGGGCACCCCTCACATTGGGTGACCAGTCAGGCAGGCTGGAGTGGAGGCGGGCGCTCAGGCCCAGTTGGGGCTGTGAACACAGAGGCAAAACCGTCCACCCCCACCCCACCGCTGGGTGCCCTTAGGTGAGGCTCATGGCTTGTGTAGGCTTGGCTACTGGTAAGAGCCGGGAGCAGAGCAGGGACACACCAGGTGTCACCATGCGGGCTCCCAGCCCAACCAGACCACACTAAACAATGCAGACACACAGCAGGGAAGTGTTCTCTGCTTCAAAGGCACTTGCACTGCGAAGTGGAGGCAGCCTGAGCCTCAGGCCGAGTGGGGGTGTCTCCCCAGTCTCCCCATGGGGTGGTGCCCCACTGCCCAGAGGGCTCTTGTAGGCATCCTCAGCTCAGGACGCTGGCCCTGGGTGGGCAGCTTCTGGCCGCGAGGGCGGGAAGGGGCCGTGTGCAGACCGCGGGCTGGGCCGTGCCTTCACGCCCGCTGTGTCGGGAGCTCCTGGGGCAAGGTGGGCAGTGATGGGTCCGCCCGCAGAGCAGGGCACAGAGCGCCGAGGGACGGCACGGGGGCCAGGGGTGTGGCAGCTGCAGACCGGCAAGGCTGGGTCTGGGCCGTATTATAGCAGAGGTCACTTAGGGTGGGGGCTGTCCCAGATGGGTTCTCCCAGCCACTCCTGCCTTCTCATCCCCTCCTCCCAGAGTCCCATGGGAGGACCCGAGTGTGGGCTTGGGTGGAGGCACCAGGCTAAGCTGACTGGGGCTGGGAGTGGCCCAGAGAGATGCAGGGCTGAGCGTGAGTTCTGGAGGACAAGGCTGCCTTGCCACAGGGCGGCCGAGATGTGGGGCGTCGTGACGGCCTGTTCCTGTGGCTGACTAGCTGCTCTTGACAACTGCCGAGGGCTGGGAGCCCACATTCTGGGCTTGAGCCCTAGCCCTGTCCTCAGTGCTGAGGTCGAGTAAAAGGCTGGGTAGAGTGTGGTTTGAATCTGGGCTTGCCCTTTATTGCTGGGTGACCTTGAGCAAGCCACTGGCATCCCTGAGCCCCATCTGCTCTCAACAGGGACTAACTGCATCTCCAGCCACTCACCCTCCAGGAAAAGCTCCAGGCTGCCCTGTAGGGCCTGACATTGGCCAGAGCACTGACCCACCCACAGGCCACTGAGGGAGGCGTCGGACTGCCCCAGTGTGGTCCGGAGGGCAGCGCTTACACTACGGCACCTCTGAGCTGGAGTGCAGGGCTCCTGTTAGCTGCGAAATCACACACACATGCCCCTCATGCCCTTGTGGCTGTGGGGGCTTATGAGACATGGGGTGTGTAGCTACAGGTGCCACGGTAAGGGACAGGTCAGCAAATGGTAACTGCTGAAGTCTGGGGCAGGGGTAACTGCGCAAGGTCACAGTAGCCAAGTGGGGGCCACAATGGTCACATGGGCACGTGGGGGTCCCTACCCCCATTTTACAGATGGGCAGAACAGCTGCTGGCAGGGGTCAGCCAGCCAGAGGCCCCGTCTCTGGTCCTGCACAGGAAGGGCAACCCCAGACCCAGATCCTAGGCTCGGCGGGGTGACAAGGGTTCCCCCACCTGCAACCCAGCTGGGGAGCCCTCCCCTGACATGAACGACCCTGGGAACAAGCCCCTGTCCTTCCCTGACGGTCAGTGCCGGCTCCAGGAGCCAGGCAAATATTTACCCCATGGTTATCCGGATCAGGCTGGCTACCCGCCTCCCACATTCCTGGAATACATGTTCACTGACCTCACCACACTGGGGGTGGGCCATGTGGAGGAGACATCGGGAGGGGAGAGGAGAGGAGAGCCAGGCTAAGGGTCCTAGGACTGGGGGAAGCCAGGCAGTCCAGGAGGGAAAAGAACACCTTCGAATTCTCCTTCCAGCTACTCACCCACTAGGGGAGGTTCCAGGCTGATCTAGAGCAGGACAGCCAGCAGAGCACTAACCCACCCTCAGGCCCCTGAGGGAGGGGGCTGCACTGTTCCAGTGGGGTGAGGGGGTGGGGCAGGGGCTGCCCAAGCAGCCTGCAGCAGGGCTCCCTCAGGCCTCAGCTCCTCACACTTACAACTAATCTCTCTCTCTCCTCCCCCATCCCTTACTTGTACCCATGCAGTGAGCCACTCAGCACACTCCTGTCCCCAGGGAGCTGTATAATAGTCCACTCTACAGATAAAGAAACTGCCCAGCGCAGACCAGAGGTCATGGAGCTGGAAGTGGTAGACTGTGTGCCGTCTCACCCCAAACTGCACTGTCAACAACTCTGAATTACCTGTTCTGCCCATCAGAACCCTTCCATCCTTCAGTGCCCCCAAAACCACCTCCTCCAGGCTGCCTTCCCTGATAAGCCCCCACCAGGTGATCTTTCCCTTTTCTGAACTTCCAGCATATTTGATGGCATTCCTTTCTTCCTCTTTCCACAATTAAAATTGAGTGTCTGGTTATGTCCTCCGCTAGGAGACCCTTGTCATACTAACTCCAGGCACAGTGGAGTTGAGCCGAGGGGTGTGGGTGGTGCTAACTGCTCAGGGAAGGGCTGATATCCTGTGTCTTTCCACCAAAGAACAAAGAACAGCAGCTACCATTGCCTCAAGGAACAGATAAAGCAGTCCCAGTGAGTTGGTCATTGGGATCAAGGGGACCTCCTGGGTAGGGCAGCCTGAACATCACAAGGTACCCTGTCTGTCTTCACGTCCTCTGAGAATATTTGGAGCTATTCTGACAGCCCGCCCACGCCCAGGACCAGGGAAGGCCAGCGTCTGGCCCAGGACCCTGCACCATGCCCCTTGGTTCCCACCTTTCTCTCTTCTGGAAACTTTGCAAGCGGCCAAGAAAGGCAAACCAGCGGGGTTCAGCTAATCTGCTGGGATGCAGAAATGCCAGGCCAGAGAAGCACAGGCCTAGTAAGTCCACTGTCTTCTCAGGGACGCCTCCAGCCGGGAAAAGCTCCAGAGGACAGGAGACTACTACAAACCGAGCCATACCCTGACAGGGCGGGGGTGGGGGCACAGCAGGGGCTCCCAGAACTGTCCTCTATACCCTTCTAACATCTCTGAAACTTGATTTCTTCATTTTGAAAATGGAGGCTAAACACCAACTTCTAGGGGGTCCTTCCTTCTATCCATCCATCCATCCATCCATCCATCCATCCATCCATCCATCCATCTCCTTCTTTCAACAACTAATGACCGTGCCTACCATCTGCCACAGGAGGAAGAGAGGGAAGTAGTTGGGGTGGGTGACTGAGGCGAGGGAAGGCAGGCCAAAGGCCAGCCTCTACGGTGGCCCTGCTGTGCGCTTCCTGGAGGGTATTGGCACACTGTCTGATGCAAAGTGAGTGAGGCCCAGGAGATGAGTAATTCTAGGACACAGTGCTGGAGGGTGTGCCCCGCTCAGCCTGGAAAAAAAGGAGGGTCGGGGGCATCATCTTCTTGGGCAGAGTCTCTCAGGCAGAGGGGTACCCTCCTAGACAAAGGTCCAGAGGCTTGGCAGGAGACAAGCTTTGGGCTGAAGACAGAATTACAAGCGGCGTCAGTGAGCAGGGGACAGCAGCCTTCACGGGACGGGGGTACAGCCTCCCTGGGTACATGCAGACACACCCCTGGGGCCCCTCCAAGGCTTTTTACCCCATGCCCAATGCTGATTTGCTGTTTTCAAGGTCATGTTGGAGTGGTACCCGCAAGTCCTTGCTCGCCCTGTGGGCATCACACAGGACCAAGGAATGATGCCCACCCATCCTGGCTCTCCAAGGTGCTCGGCTTACACTGAACACGTGTGTGCCTTACCCCACCAAGCCGCCTTAGTCCCTTGGTATGAGGCTTGTGCAAAGGGGCAAAGAAGACCAGGGAGAAAAAGAGAGCTACCAAATCTCACACAGCAAACGTAGCGGCATCAGGATGCGAACTCAGGCCTTAGTTAGGGACTGGCTCTCCTTTCCTGGAGATCTACATCAGATTCTGACCTGGGGAAGGGGGAGGGAGCAGGAAGCTCACCTCCTCCTGGAAGCCTCTCCTGACTGCTCCAGTCAACACCTCCTAACCACCTCCTTTGGCTCTGGCTCGTGGCCCACTCATATTAGAGAAAGAGGGAAGTCATCAAATGAACAATTCCTATTCTACTCGAGGGTAAAGGCACAATATGGGTTGGTGGTGTGTAGTCTGGCTCTAGGTTCTCACACTCTAGAGGGGCCCCTCATCTCTTCCCACAGAATGCCCAAGGTGCTGAGCACCCTCTGGGTGCAAGCTTTGTGCGAAGTGTTCCCTTCTATACCCACCATCTCACCAGGGCCCTTGGGTCTCCGCCTCCCCCTTGCCCGGGGCCAGGGTCTTGCCCAGAGGGGCACATAGCTGGGGTTGGCCAAACCAGGGTCCCTGGCACCCACCTGGGCGTTTGCCACTCACTCCCAATGCCAATGACTAAAACTGAATTTTCTGCCTATGGCCTCCTCTGAGGGGCTTTGTCTCTTGCCTCTGCCCACTCTGCTTGTGGTGGCCTGGCACCTGTCCCCTGGCCTGTGCTGCCCATCTGAGGACTTCCCTGGAGAAACACTCCTTATCCCTACCCCTGGGGCACCCTCAACCCCAAATCCCCGCAGCATTAATGGGGCCTGGCAGAGGTTCTCAGAAGAGTCCTTCAAGGCCCTGAGTCCAAGCCTGCCACCTTACAGAGGGGACTTAAGTTTGGAGAAGGGCAGGGGTGGGCCCAAGGCCAGGACGAGAACTCAGGTCAGCTCTGGTGTTGGAGTTGGACTGAGGGGCAAGTCACGGGTCCCTCCAGGTTTGTTTCCTCATCTGGAGCTACACTGGCTGGAGGATTAGCTAAGCTGACGTCACACCCATGATTGGCTGTCAGCTCTCCGGGGCGGCCTGGACACCAGGCCCTATGCTCCCGCCACTTGAGGTGACAGGCAGGACAGTGGAGAGGCTGAAGGGCACAGACACGCCCAGTGGCACACACCAACTGCCTAGCACCAAGTGTTCCTGATGACCTCCGTCCCGGGCCAGGGGCCACCTGGCAGTCACCCTCCCCAAACAGGCATCCCTCTGGGATTGTGGCCACACGTGGGCCAGGCTGGTCTTCAGTGATGGCCGAGGTCCAGCGTTACAAATGCAGGACAAAGGCGAGCACTGTTCCTACTAGCGGGGGGTGGGGGGTCTGCGCACAGCACTAACGTCACCCGGGCCTGGATGAAATCCTGCTTCTGTTGCTTGTAAGCTACATGGCCTTTGCCAAGTCCCTGTGCCCCTTCCTGCCTCAGTTTACTCGATAGTGCAAAAGGGAGAGAGAAGTTCTAACTGGGGCAAGTGTGGGGGCCAACTGGCCCTTGGAGGAGCCAGGCCACAGGAGAGCCAGTCCCCCCCTAAGGACAGCCCCGGGGGGGCTGCAGGAGAGCGGCTGGGAAAGCTGGGGAAGGACTGGCAGGGCATGCCAGTCCTCATACTATTCTCTGCCTCCTGTCCCAAGCTGCCTGGGGAAGCCCGACTGCCCCCCACCCCCGATCTTGCTTACACGGAGGTAGGGTCCAGTCCTGCATCTGCCCCTCACCCTCCCTGACCTGGTCAAGGGGTACCATACCCTCTGAAGTCCCCATGGCTATCTAGTGTGGAAGGAAGGAGGCCTGGGTTGCTAGAAGGACTCTAGGCGATAGAAGATGTGGCCATGCCTGGCTGTGAGGAGGTCCCCTGCTCTGTCCCACACACTGCTGGCCTTGGCTGGCCCTGCCTTCCTGGGCAGCCCCAGGGCCCAGTCCTGTCTGAGCCATCGTGCACAGAGAATGCGCGCCAGGGTCCCCTCCAGGAGACACTGGGGACTTCCCCAGGTGCTTCCCAGCTTCAGCTCTGAGGACAGCTGAGGGTACCCCTCTGGCTCCCTTTAGTCTGGGCTTTCCCTGGGAGCTCCCAGAAAGAGGGGCTCCCTCAGCCCAGCAACTCAGCAAGATTCTCGGGGGAGCTCCCTCCCACCGGCCCATCATACCCAGGGACTGACAGAGCCAGTCTGCTGGGACGCGACCTCTGACGGGCTCAAAAAAGGGGTCCAGGCCCTCCCCAAGTGGGGTCTATCTGCCTGTTGTCAACATCACCTAGCGCAGGGCTCACAGGTATGAGCCCCCGAATGTTTGTTGAACGAATGAATGAATGAATGAATGAGCAGTGATGGGAGGGGTGGTGTGAAAACAAATTTAGCTCAGAGAAGACAGCAGCTGACACTTACACAGGGCTTCCCACGTCCACACCAGGCCCAGCTCTAACAGACACCGTTTGTACAGTTAACCCAGTTAGTGTTCACAGCAGTTCTAGAAAGTATGGGTAAACTTGAGTCTCAGAGCCATGAAGTCACTTTGCTCAGTGTTAGAAAGTAGCTGAGCTGGATTGAGCGGGAACCCTGGGCTCCAGAGTCCATGTGCTCCGCGGGGTGGGTTGGGGTTGGACAGAGCAGCCCCCCAGAGGTCACCCAGCCCAGAGGCTGCCCATGGGACTGTAGGCCCCGCCCCTGGGATCTGACTTAACCGGTCTGGGTGGGCTGGCTTTCCAGGCTGCTCTGGCTCCCACTCGTAGGAGGGCTGAGAACCCCTGGCCAGCCCCGCCCTGACTCTTTCACGGGGAAAGGAGTGCAGGGAGGAAGAGGGCAGCTCAAGGTCTCCTAGCAGGCTCTGTCGGGGGCTTTAAGCTCTCAACACAAAGTGCTGTCACCCTAGCCAACAGCCCACAGGCACAGATGTGGGCGGGGGAGCGAGGTAGACCAGATGACACACGGGCCCAGCAATTCCTGACTCATGGCCACCCATCCTGTGACTCCACCCACTACCAGTGTCCCCACCCTGGCTAACACCCCACTGCAGCCACCGGAGTCCCCTCCCACTTAGGACCAGAAAGCCACAGAGGGAGGAAGAAGCAGTATGTCCCCACCCACGGCTGGGTGGGAACCCAGACAACCCTGAGCCAGGAGGACTGGGACACACGGATGACCCCTGGCCCTCCCTGCAGTGCCCGAACACTCCCAGCCTGTGCTAGCTCTTCACCATGAGGACCACCAGTCTACAGGGGGGAAGCCAAGGCCTGCCAAGCCCAGCTAGCAGGACCCCCACCTGGGACTGCTTTCTTAGCCACGTGCCTCCTCTTGAATCCGGGGCCTACTCCTGGATGAGTGCCAGGCTTCCCTGCTGCCAGCTCCTCCCTCCGAGAATGCTTTGTCCAGGACCTTCCGTGGCTCCCACTGTCTGTGAGGTCCAATTCTAGCCCTGCAGCCTCATAGTCAAGGTCCCAGCCTGACTCCAACCCGTAACCTTTCCCTGCTCTGTCTGGGCTCTGACCTCTGCACGCCTGCCCACATTAACCCTGCTGCCAGGAATGCTCAGTCCCACTGGGAAGGAAGTTAACACCCACCGAGGGGCCACAGGGGTCAGATACTGTGTCCCCAGAATCTCCAGGATTCCTCACAGATCCTCATCACACTGGCTTTGCAAGGCCTGTATGACAGATGCAGAAGATAAGGCTCAGAGGGGTGACTGGCTGAGCTTCAGGCTGAGCTGTGGCCACAGCACGGAGAGGAGGTCGAGCTGCTAGGACCTCCTGTCTCCTCTGCTGCTGCCCAGCGTTCAGCTGGCCCATGAGCTCAGGATGGCCCGAGTCTGGGAGAACCCACCCAATGCTGTGACGACTCGGGGCCGCTCACCAGTGTCCTGACCTTCCCCTTCAGCCCCCTCTGGGCTGCAGCCTGAGCTATGAGAGACGGAGCTGGTTTGGGCTGGGGGACGTGTCAAGGGCCAGAGAAGCAGCGCAGTGCAGTGGCCCAGAGCACGGACTCTGGGGCCGGCAGCCCAGCGCAAAGCCCAGTCTAACCTTCTTGGGCAGGTCGACTCACATTTCTGTGCTGCAGTTTCCTCCATAAAGGAGGACAACGGGCATAGTGACCTCATAGAGCTGCTGCGATGGTGATCGTGAACTTCTGTAGACAAAGTATGAGAACAGCACCTCCACAGGGTGCTATCGAAGCATTTGCAGCTCCTACTATCATTGCCCTGTTCCTCCCTGCACCTTAGGCTCCACACCAGGACCAAAGAAAACCCAAGACCTGAGAGCACCTACCGGGTGGGAGGAGGAGAGTGGTGGCACAGGCTGCCCCTCCTGGCTTCAGCCTCATGAAGAGGGGTCTCGAATGCTCTACCTCCCAGCTCCCGGGAGGAGGGAGGAGGCGCAGATACCCAGCTTTGCCCTGTGTTGTCAGGGATGTGTGACCCAGAGGGGGCATGCCAGCATCACCCCCACCCCCCATGGGGACACTGGCATCCAGCATGTCTCTCTCCCTGCTCAGGGGTCATCATAAACAAAGTACCCTTGGCTGGGCTGGAGACGAAGCTGGCTGGGATTCTCAAGGAGGGTGTGGGCTGTTCATCTCCAACCTGGCTGTCCTTACAGGGTATAAATTCATCCTGTCCCCAACCCCTTTAGCTCATGGGACACTCAGCTGAGCAGAGCTTCTTCCTCTCCCCTTTCTTTCTACAGATAAGGCCCAAGGGCACTAGCAAGCTGGGTGGACTTCATACCAAAGCCCCAGTCTCTGTGCTCCCGGGCCCAGCCTCACGGTGAGATCTCTCTCTTTCCAGGTCCCTACAGATGGCTGATGGTCTGGGAGAAGGTAAGTCCTCAGTATGTGTGGGGTGAGGGATGAGCGTGGGCTCAGAGCGTCCACTGACCGCAGGGGGTCAGAACAGGTCAGAAGCAGGGCAGTCCCCCAGCTCAGATCCAGCTTCCTCTCTCCAGAGGGCATGATTCCTGGCAGCAGCTCCCACGGGAAAGAGTAGAAGCGCCACCCTCCGGGACATGGGGTGGGACAGGGGGGTGCCTGGGCAGGGTTTCCTGTTGTGGGGGCGGTGTCCACTCCCAGAGGCTGAGTGACCTGTGTTGGCTGTGGCCCTGGGGCCAGGCCAGCATTGGGTTTCATCTCATCCCTGGCTCAGACCCAGGCCACCCTGAGCCCCATCCTCCAGACCCGCCCTGGCTTCCTGTCCCACAGGCCCCACCCAGCCCAGGACAGAGGAAGGTCCCCGTGGACGCCTCCTCAGAAGCACCAAAGCTCTCTGGAGCAGGAGTGGGCAGGCTGCCCTGGCCGGCTCAGTGACCTCTGGCCTCTGCTGACCTCTAGACCTTCAGCTATGTTTTCCAGTAAGAGGCCTTGACACAAGTACCACTGGGATGTTTTCCTTGGGCCTCCCCACTTCAGACACAGCTGAGCGGGAGTCCGCCCCTCCCTGGGGGTCAGATCACCACCTTCCACTACTCTGGGCAGAGGGGCAGTGTTACTTCTGAGCCATGCCAAAGGACCAGGACCAGGGGACAAGCTGAAGGGGGACAGGGTTCAGGCCTCAAAGATGAGGCTGCAGGATCCTAGCTGGGCAGTGCAGCTCCCATGCTGGGGATGATGTGATGTCAAAGCACAGGCCCAGCACCCAGAGCACGACCTCTGCATCTCACCCCAGCTTGGCCTGGCTCCCTAAAGTGCCAGGAGTCTGCATGAGACGCGAGCTTGGCCGGGGGCTATGCAGCCACCCTTGAGCTCCAGGTTCTTGGTTCCTCAGGAGCTAGGGCTCACCTGCCCACCTGTGAGGGTATGCTGGGACTGGAGAGGGGGGTGCGGTGATGGAAGAGCCCCTATCTCTACCCCTTCATAGGCTGCAAGAGGCTGCAGCAGCCCAAGTCTCTCTCAAGGCTGCTCCACAAATAGTCACCTCAAAAAGCAAACAGGCCAGAGAGAGGAGGGCCCTTTAGGTCGCCTGTGGACCCACCATGGAAAAGCCTCTGGTCCTCAGTGCTGGGGAGGAGGGCAGATGGAGGTGGTGTGGGGCTGAATGGGCTGGCCTTGCCTGAGATCACCCCAGGGGCGGGGACAGAACTGGGGTCCAGGTCTCCTGCCGGCACCATGGGCACCTCAGGGACCTCCCATGAAGTCCCACAGGACCTCACAGCAGCCCCCAGGGCCCCAGGGCAGGTGGGGCTGCCCAGCTTAGGATACCTGTCCTACCACTCAGATCCAACAGGCCCCAGTGGGGTCATCTGTGGACCCAGACTGATGCTCTGCCTGGAGGGAGGGAGGCTACAAGCCCACGGTCTGGGGCCTGAGGTGAGGAAAGTGGAAGACAAAAGCCAAGTTCAGCCATGGTGGGCGGCCAGGGCACAAGTTACCCAGAAGAGTTTCTAAGACAACCACGTGCAGCCCTGGGGACATGCAGGCTAAGACCAAGACACACAGGCCTAGGTGGCGTTCTAGCCTAGTAGCTTTATAGCCATCCAGCCCAGAATCCACACTTAGGCATGGTGGCAGGATGGCTGGCCTGGGTCACCAGCTTAGCCCCTGACCAACCTCACGCCATCCCTTTTCTGTGTAGGAGTTTCTTGGCTGTAACAGCCTTGAGCTTATGATCCCATGGGACTCTTCCAGATTGAACACCCCAAATCCTATCACAAGAGAGACAAGATCTTCCAGTGTTCTGTGCAGCCCTGATGCCAGCTCTCTGTGCCCTCACCCTGGGCACCTGCGGTGCTCAGCCAGTAGCCTATCTGGGGAAGACTATGTCTAAGCTTCCCCACCCAACGGCTGCCTCACCCCCGGGCCTCCCCATAGCCTGGGCCCTCAGCCCGCCTTGAGAGGTTGCTTCATGCTGCTTGGCAGTGAGCATCTCCAGGGCCAGGGACGTGTCTTTTACTGAGCACAGGCCTGGCACAGACATGAGTTCCTGGAAATGTTTGTCAAAGATGGAGGGAGGGAAAAGCAGGAGGGAAGAGCTAGCAAAACGCAGGCAGGCGCTCAGAAGCATGGCTCCCACAGCCCTCCTCCTCGTCCAGGCCCAGGGCACTGTGCCCTCTATAGCTATGCCATACCACGCGGGCCGGGCAAACCCAGAGGAAGGCCACACGAGGCCCTGCTCAGGGGCATTGCCTGAGCCCTTTCCCAGGGGCTCTGCTGCCCAGGGAGGCTTGCAGAAAGCCCCGGCTGTCCGCGGCTCCGGGCCTCTGCACGGCGCCCACATCAGCTTTGGAAGGACAAGTGACCGGCTCCAGCTCCAGCCTCTCTGGAGGAAGGGGACCTTTGCCCCAGATGCTCAGTCCACAAGGGGCTGAGTGACATCTCTCACCTTGGCCGTTGTCCCCTGCCCAGCTCTAGGGTTTCACCTTCCTGGAAAGACAGTGGGGTGGGACACGGCTGCCTCATGACAAAAGCTCTGTGAACAATGGTCCTGCCCATTCAACATGAGGAAAGTATGTCACAGGTGGATGGGGCTGCCACAGAGGTTAGGAAAGATCTGCATTCTAACAAAGCTACTGCCCTGCCCGGCCCAGGTCCTGGCACACAGGAGATGCTAAACCTGTTGGACTAATCAGTGACCAGCTAGATGCATGTGGGCAGGTCTGGGCTTTCCTGCAGAGGGGCCAGGACTCAGAAGCCATTCCAGGGGACATGACAGACAGTGGCTGTGTCCACATGTGCCCTTCGCTCCGGCCAGCCCTCTGCCTCTTTGAGCCCCCCCCCCCCCTGGACGGAAGATGCCTGCCCGCTCTTTTCAGGGAGGGTCCTCTAGTCAGCACGCACAGTACCTTTTCTTAACAGAGGGAGGGAGGCGAGGTCCAGGGAGGCAGGGGATCAGAGCAGGGCCATTCCCAGGCCAAATTCAGAAGCCCACGCATGGCAGGACCCAGATCAGGGCTGCCTTCTCTCCCGGGTGACCCTCATGTCCAGTGTGGCCCCCTCCCCTGACTCCAGGTCTCAGCTGCCTGGCTCCAGCCAGCCTAAACTGCCTACTTAGACAAACAGGGAGAGCAGCCACATGACTGGCTAAGATTCCCTAGACCAGGGACACACACACACATACACACCCCGCACTGAGTGGCGACTCTCAGCAGGTCAGGTGGTCATGTGGCAGGGCAGGGACGCGGCCAGCTCAGGTTTCGTGTCTCTGAAGGACAAGTGACTGGCCTGCCTTTCCTCACCCAGAAGAATGCCTTCTCCAAACACTTGTTTGCTGCTTCCTGGACGAGCCAGGGACACGCTAGATGGGAAGCGGGTGGAGCGGGGGGGGGGGGGGGGGGGGGGGGGGGGGGGGGGGGGGGGGGGGGGGGGGGGGGGGCTGGTGGGTGCTCGCCTCCATGCCCTCTATCTGGTGATTTCCTTCTGCTCACCCAACCCAGAGGGCAGATGCCTGCTGGAAAACTGCGGCTGCCCAGCCGCTCTGCTGGCAGGGGGAGCCCCAGAGCGTGCATGTGGGGCAGCAGGGGGAGCAGAGGCTCAGGGAGGCGCCTGCGTGTGAGGCAGAACAGGCCTGTCAGGGCCTTGTTCCCAGAGCAGACGTTTTGCAGCTGGATTCTGTGGCCCAGCCCTGGGGGCGTCCAGGGCGTGGGAAAGGGTGGGGATGGGGTGTCTAGTCCACCTCAGCAGGGGCACTTCTGCCTTTGCTCTATTGTTTGGGAAAGGTCTGTGGGCCAGGACACTGAGGGGTCTTTTAGCTTTGGGGATCTGTGCCTCAAGTGCTCCCCCAGAATGCCTGGCTTGCCACCCTGACACTGGCCCCCTAAGGGAGAAGGAGACCACAGCTCTTGATAGGCAAGGCTGAGACCTGGCTCCAGGGGTACCACTGCCCCCAGCTCTGTGAGGGTCTGCAGCTATCTTCCATTCTGCCCTGGCCACAGTTCTGAGCCCCAGCACCCCAACAAGATAGCAATCCACTGCAGAGGCACCTCAGGAAGTCCATAAAGAAATGAGGGGCATGGCTGAGCATTCTCGAATACAAACTTATTCCCGCTAGGCTGAATGCTAAGCCTTTATTTACGTTTGACCTCATTAAATCCTCACCACTACCCTAAGAGGTAGGTAATGTTGGCCCCCCATTTTACAGACAAGGGATCAGCAACTAAGGCCACACAGGTACCCCTGCACGCGGCTCCTGTCAAGTTTCTAGGGTGAAGAGGGAGGTAGAAAAATGAGGGAGAAGAAAATGTGGGGAAGGGGAGAACATGGGGTACTAACAAGGACAGAAAGAGGAAGCTAGGGTGGGGTGGGGGAGGGTGGAGAGACAGAAAAAAACAACACAGAAATAGTGGAAAGCAAGAGAAGGAGAGGAGTGGCGGAGAAATAGAGAGAAAGAAGATTCGGAGTCACGCTGGGGGAGAGGGCAGGAAGGCTGGAGGGAGAGAGGGAATAAACAAAGCCAGAAGGAGTGGAGGCAAACAGGGAAGTGGGAGCAGCTGGGTGAGAGGAGAAGGTAAGGAAGCAGAGAGGAGGTGGGGAATGATCCACAGGAAGGGGGCAAGGGCGAAGGAAGAGGAGTGCAGGAGGACAGGAAGGCCAGGGAGGCAGGGAGGGAGGGAGAGGGCCTCGGAAAACTGAGACAGAGGGGAAGCGCACCGCCCACCCAACATTAAATACCGAACAGGAGATGACAAATCAAATGGGAATTACCGTGGTAAAAACATAATTAGAAACTTGATTGAAGTTAAACAGAATTTACATAACACTGCAAATTAACTTTACATGAAAACTATTCACTGGGAAGGCAATGAAAAGCCATTTCATTAGTAATCTATATTTAAACAATAGGCACAATGGAGTCTTCTGATGAGGTGCCTTCAACCTGAGCCAGCGCCAAGGCAGTGGATGTTCACAAGGAAGTGGGAAGGGTCCAGCGTGCGATCCTTGTGCCTGCTAACGGAGGTGGGGTGGCTAGGGCTGAACAGTGGTCCAGATCAGATTCTGGTATAGGTTCTGCCCTAGCCTTGCTGTGTGGCCGTGGGTAAGTATCTTACCTTCTCTGTTTCCTCTTAAACAAAATGAGGATGTTGCAAAGATGACTTACATGAAGGTGCCTGCATGCCTGCATACTGTAGAAGAGCTCAGGAGATGGTAGAGGGCAGTGGTAAGAGTGCTTGGGATTCAGACCAACCCGGTCCACAGCCCTGCCATTTATTAGCTGTGGCATCACGCAAGCTTCTTCCTCTCCAGCCCTGGTTTACCCATCTGTTCAATGGAAATAAGTCCACTCCTCCTGACATCACCCAGACAGTGGGAGGATTCAGGGAGAGTTTGCGGGGTGTGTGTGTGTGTGTGTGTGTGTGTGTGTGTGGACAGGCTTAAAGAAAAGTGAGTCCAAGGCAAGGATTACTTGTCTCATCTGCCTGGCCCACTAATTAGATTACCCGCGGCCTCCTGCCACTGAGCCATGCATCATCAGGGTGGCTTCCTAGGGCTTCCGCAGCCCCCAACACAAAGTCAGGGGTGCATCTCCCCAAGGGACTGGGTGCAGAGGAGGGGGCGGTCCGCATGTCCCTGCTGGACACCATCCTATTCTTAGTGTGGAGAAGTCTCCCGAGCCTTCGCTACACCCCAGTCACATCAGGCGGCGCTTGCTTGGGCAGTTAGATGGATTGTGGGCTGCATGCTCTTCCCACCACCCGTCCCAGCTCTCCTCCAGCACCTGCCCGGCCTCAGGGCTTGTTGGGTGGCAGTGGCTCCTCTCTGTAGCCTCTCCTTGACCCAGCAGGGCCATTCTCTCCACTGAGTGCAAAACACCACAATGCACAAGGGTGGAAGCCTTCCCCCCACCCCCAAATATGCACCCCTTTCCCCACCAAAGGCAGCGAGCTCGGCTAATATAACTGGTGAGTTTGCTCTAAATGTTCAGTGCTGGCGGCAGGCAGGTTGGACATCCACTCATAGTCCAGGAAATTCCTAGTTTCTTTTAAGATAAAGGATCCAGGCAGTGCTTAGAGATTCAACAGGAAGCTGGTGGGGGCCCCTGCCCCTGCCCCTACCCCTGCCAGCAGCTACCACCTTGAGGCCTGTGTTTGCAGCAAGTGTTCCAGGAAAGGGGTAGGTCACAGGGGCCTGAGAGCCCCAGAGGGGAGGTGGGAGGACAGGAGAAGTAAGTGAAGCTTCTTCAAAGAAAGTGCGAAGTATGCAGACATCAGGGCAAGAGGCTCAGTGAAGCCCAGGGAGTGCTGGCCAACGTGATAGGGAGGGTCCCGACATGGGCTCACCCACAGCCCAGCCAGACACCTCTGGGCCCTGGCCCCTGTGCCGCCAGGTGGGGAGGGGGAGGCTGCTCTGGTCCCTCCTCCCTCTCCACCACCTCCTTCCATACATGGCTCCATTTGGAGGCCTTTGAGCCTCTGTTAGGCTGTTCTTTTACCTGACATGTCCTCCCTCTCTTTGCAGGCGAAACAGTCCTAGTCCATGAAGAGCCCGCTGTCTCAGCCTGCCTGCTCCCTCCCTGGCTGCACTTTCTCCATCGGCTTCCTCCCCCACCCCTTCTTCCCTCCCTCAGAGGACTGGATGCCCAGTGACTCAGACTTAGTCTGCTGAGCTGCTCTATCTCCACTGTGCCCAAGGTGACCTCATGGCTTGCAACACCATCTATACACGACAGCTACCACATACATATCTCCAGTCGGGACGCACTCTGCCTCCCAGACTCATCTATCCAGCTGCCTACTCAATCTTTCCACTTGGATGTCTCAAAGCCACCTCAAACTTAACTCCTCGGCTTCCTTCAGCCCTCCGCTGCCACCAGCCCCGGCTGAGTAAATGCCTACCTCTTCCCACTACTGGCTGCTGTCCCAAACTCAAGAGACTTCCTTGACTTGCCCCCTCTACCTCTAATCCACCTGCAGTGGCTTCCCAGCCATCTCCTGGCTCCTCTTTTTCCCATTTACACAAGTGGGTCCCCCAGGATCTCACTGCCTTCTCCTCCTACCTCTCATTTCACTTCAGCCACATAACCTCCCTGCTATTTCCCTGAACATGCCAAATACACCCCAGTTCACTTTTAACTTACGTTCAGGTCTCTGTTTAAATGTCACCTTGTCAGAGGCCTTCCTTGGTCATCCTTTGTCAAAGGAGGCTTTACCCTACCCTGTAGACTCTGGCCCATTACTTGGCTAAGTTCCTTTGTTAGAACAGCATCGCCGGCATATGTCACATTTGGGGTGTCTATTGTTCATGTCTTCTCTAGAGAATGTAAGCACCATGAGGAAAGTAAGTTTGGTCAGTTTTCTTCTCTGCTGTGTCTTGGAAACATCATGTCTTCCTAGCACTGAGACTTTCTCGCTAAACACTTGGGGCATAATAATAATAATAATAATAATAATAAATGAACACTGCCACTTCCCCCAGAAGCTGTCCCTGAGTGCCTGACCACAGAGCCAGCACATGGCCCCTTCCCTGCAGTCACAGACGATACACAGCCTTGGACACTGAACTTACGGAACTGGGCCTGGCGCTGGGATCATGTGTCTGCCTCCATTGCAGAGCGCGCCATCTCAGGGCAGGGCTGGATCTGATCCACCTGCAAAACCGAGGCCTTACTGCAGGCCTGGCCTGGCGCCCCAGCAGGGAGGGCTTGATGTGTGCATTAAGGAGCACACAGGTGCTGGAAGATGGGTGGATGGGTAGACGAGTAGATGGGTGGATGAGTGAATGGAAGGATGGTTGGGTCGCAAGATGGATTGATAGAAAGACAGAATGAAGGCTGGATAGGAGAATGGTTGGACAGGAGGATGGACGGATGGATAGGTGAGTGGATGAACGACAGATGAATGGAGGGGTCCCACCCTGGGAACATAATAAAGAGTGGTGGTTGCTTTGGATCAATAGCTGGACTTCTCTGGGAGGACGGGACAGACCAATGCAGGGCAGTGAAAGTGTGGAGGCTGAGAGGGCAAACAGGACACCGCTGAGCTGCTCTGAAGAAGCCAGAGCTCACTGTGGACCCCTGGCAAGCCTAGTAATTTCCCTGTGCTTGGTCTTATGGTCTAAAAATGCAGAGAATAATTCTTGTGCAGAGCTGCCAAGGAGATTACTTTGGAGTTTCATATACTGCCACGGCCACATCTCCTATGAAACACCTCTCTGGCCAAGTCTGCCTTAGAACATTATCTCTTCTCAAGCCCTGACTGGCCCTGCTGGCCTTAGTGCTACACGCACCAGGGCTGGGATCCCTGGCTGTGCCTCCAAACTACAAACTGGTCCAGGCTACTAAGATGGCTTAACTCCAAATAACAATCAGGTCCAACAGATTCACAGAATCCTCGAGAACTGGGTAAGTAGGGGGCCCATTTTAGAGACAGACAAACTGTAGCCCAGAGCATTTTGTGCCAGACACCACAGGGAGTTCTGGAGAAGCCCTGCAGCCTGAGTAAGGAAGGGCTGGCAGAGCAGGCTGACCACCCGTGCCCCTGGGCAGGTCTCAGGTGAAGGTGGCTGTGTGGCAGGGGCATCAAAGCACTGGGGGGGGGGGGGGCGCTGGTGTTACCTTTTTAGGTCTGGCAGCCAAGTGACAGACTGCAGCTCGTTCCCTCACAACCCCTGCAGCATTGGTCTGACGCCAATGGCCTCCTCCTTGTCCTGGGTACACAGGGAGAGAGATGGACATGTGTGAGTGGCCAAGGGCACACACAGCAGTCCACTCCCTCCCACCCCTGTCCCCCACTGCCTGGCTAATCTCAGCGGCCTCTTGGGCCACTTAGGCACGCCCCGGGATGCCTGATGTATCAGAGCTGGCTGTCTCCCCAGCCTGCTGCCCTCCCACAAACCAGCCAACTCCTCCCAGTGCGATTCTTAAACATGGTTAAGTGCATCTGAGTTTTGTTTCTTCTGGGGCTCAGGGGCTTTGAGTTGTCTTTTTCTTCCTGGTGAGAAAAGCAAAAGCCATGGCCTTCCTGTGCAGCCCCCAGGCAGGGTGGGAGAAGCTGTCTGGGTATTTTTAGCCGGGTCCCCAAGCCCCTGCCCCTGCCATGGCCTCCTCACTGAGCCGCTGTGCCTGGCTCCCGGGAATTATCTAACGCGGCCGGCGGGCAGCCACTTCCAAAGCCACTCTTTGACCCCTGCCTGCATTCTTTCCTCATTATGAATTGCTCACCAGACCTCTGACCAACACTTGCAGCCATCTGATGTGTGGGCACCTCGCCGGGAACAACAGCTCGCATCCCACCCCCTCCCCCAGCTGCACCATGTCCCCCTCCTGCACGTAGGACCGAATGTTTTGTTTCAAAATGAAAAAGGAGGCACAGAAACAGAGTTTAAAGCAGAGAAGAGCCTTGGTGACGACTTATTTCGGGTGTCCCGAAGTTCAGGCCGTCTCCTGTGACCCTCATGACTCTTGTCCTAGCTGAGTCCTATCTGTATGGTGACTTAATTCATATTTACCTTTACTTTAACTCACTTTTGTTTTAGCTCCAATAAATCTGGCCTTGTTCAAAGCAACCATATCCGTGAAATAATTGGTTTGGCATGCTAGTTCTATGTTCCTAATCTACCTTAATAAATGTACATATAACTAAGGAAAGAAAAATACTCGTATGTTCTCTCAGGTGCTAATTTCAGAATCTTGTCACAGGTTTCCAGAGTTATGTGGGCCAAGCTTTGGCAAACCCACTATTGTTCACAGGCCCTCTTCCAGTACTTCAGGGTTGGTTAGTTGATAGGACCTGAGTATCAGCAAATAAGGCCCAGAAGGTAAAAGGGTCAGAGACCCAGAGTCCTGGGTACTTTTAATACTGTCCTACCTTCCCAGCACTAGGCGAGACCATTCTTTTCCCTAAATGTGAACGTTGCTGTGAGAATCTAGGCACATGGGCACAAAGCCTTGTGAAGAATTTGGTCCCAGGATGGGGTGTCCCCACATAGAGCTGCAGGCTATGGAGAGGCCCGGCCCAAGATGGCGTCTTTTCCCAGCCTTTTCGGAAGCCCTGGGTCCTCCTCTGCCCTTTTCCATTAGGCTCCCCCAGGCTGGAGTCGGAAGGCGGGGCTGGAAGTACAATTCCCTCTTCAGTTAGGTTTGCACGCACAGAATGCACCCCTGAGGCTCCAGTCTGAGCTCTTGGTCCTTGGCTCCTGTGGGCTCTGGCAGTGGCCTCTGGCTCTCTATGAGCCCAGGTCCCCCTGGGGGTGCCCCGAGGGGTGGGCCCTGGTGATCCCAGAGGCCCCACCTCCCAGGCCTCCCGGAGCCTCTCTGACCTCTTCCACTCTGCCCACAGTGTGGAGACCCCGGCTGGGCCCCAGGCCCTGGCTGCCTGCCCCTCCCACGGAGAACAGGATGTGGGTGTCAGGAGGTGAAGGAGAGTGTGGGGTCGGGGTGGGGAGTGGCCTCAGGACGCCACTTCCTGAAACCAGATCGGTTTACCACAGTCAGTTGGGCCCAGGACGGCACAGCTGTGAGTTATAAATGTCCCTGTCAGAGCCCGGGGGGAGCAGCCCTGCTGCCCCCGGAGGCGCCAGGGCCCAAGTCGCCCACTCCCCAGGGCCCTGACCAGCCGAAGGGCCGGTCCTGCAGGAAGCCCTCCCTCCCTCGTGGCCAGCCCTCACGGCCTCTGGGCCCTTTGACTTGTCTCTCTGGTATATCAAGGTGAAGGGGCCTAATCCCGCCAGCCCCTGCCCACTCGTCCCTCCAGGTGTGAGTCTTGCGGTTCCAGATACCTCGGGAGCTGTGAGGGCAGGGGCCATCCCGGGCCTCTACCCAGCACTGAGCCCGGGGCTTGGCACAAAGCCAGCAACCCTGGTGACAGCTTCAGGGGCAACTGTTCCAACTCAGCAACCAGCTTCCCACAGACTCAACAGCCCCTTATGCCTGCCCGCTGGGGCACCCATGGGTGGAGGAGGGGGGTGTGGGGGACAAGGTTGCAGCCTATGGTGCAGGGTCTGGGACGCCTGTACATCCTGAAGGAGACCTTCCCTGAGGGTCCCATTCTCCTGCCTGTCCTCCTCAGGGGTCCCTCAACCTGGGCTGTGGGGTGTGAACTGAAGCCTGGGGTGTTCAGAGGCAGGCCTGCACATCACATGACTGTCTACAGCAAGCTTGTCCAACCCACGGCCTGCAGGCTGCAGGCGGCCCAGGACGGCTTTGAATGCGGCCCAACACAAGTTCATAAACTTCTTAAAACATGAGGTTTTTGTACAATCCTTTTTTCTTTAAAGCTCATCAGTTATCATTGGTGTTAGTGTATTTTCTGTGGGGCCCAAGGCAATTCTTCTTCCCATGTGGCCCAGGGAAGCCAAAAGGTTGGACACAGGGAGAGGAGTCAGGTCTGGGGCCACAAAGTGGCGGCAGCCCCGGCAATACCACAACGGCAACAGCAATACGCTGGAGGTGGTCCAGGTTGGCAGGGCTTGACGCTTATGCTATTTTAGAGGTTCTCTTTAGAAATACACATCAAATTACAAGTAGATATTTAGAATGAGACAAGAAATGACAACCAATTCCTAGAGCTTAGGCAGCCAGGCCTCTTTAAACAGCTACCAGAAATGCTTCCACGAGATGCCCCTGGCCGTATCCTGCTGCCCACCCTACCGAGAACCCCCCCACAGCTGCCAGCAAAACTCCCACCTTCACCCTTGAGGTGCAGGGAGGGGCTTGGAAGCTGAAGCTCCATGAGTGTCCCAGTATGTACACCTCTAATCAATAACCGTGATGAAACCGAAGGTAATAATAGTACCTATCATTAAGGGTCCTTTTTCTGATACTGTTTGAAGTATGTTATGTGAATTAACTCATTCAATCTCACCACAACCTGTGAGGTATGTGCTATACCCACTTGACCAGATAAGATCACTGACACAGGAAGGGTAAGGAAGCAGCCCAAGGTCACACAGCTGGGATAGAACCCAAATAGCCAGGCCTTGATGCTACCGTGAGTCCTCAACCACTGCTTTTGGGGGCCCAGGAAAGTTTCCCCTCCCCCTCAGAGGCGCTAACAGCAGCAGCCACCAAATGCTGACACTGAGTGAAGCGCCCTTCTGATGAAATCATTCATTCTGCATAAATGCTTACAGCCAGCAGCAAGATCTTGGCAGTGGAGCACCTCCTGCGAACCTCACTCTACCCAGGGCATGCTGGGGTCCTCTCTATGGGCAGAAGTGGGCATCCAACTTGACTTTCTGGGGCTGGAGGGGGTGTCCTAGAGGTGGGGTGGGCCAGCCCCAAAGGGACCGCTGGTGAAGGGTAGGGGGTGGGGTTTGCTGAAGGTCACCCAGCATACTGTCCAACTCCCTCATTTTACAGGCAAGAAAAGAGTGGCTTGGAGAAGCGACTTTCCAAGGGTCACCCAGAGAGAGGTCTGAGCCTAGTCACTATAGGGGTGGGACAGACTGTGGGCAGCTGGGGGTGGACAAGGCCTGGCGCTGGTGGGGCAGGCTGGCCAGGCGGCAAAGGGACACGTCACCCTGCCTTTTGGCCTCCTTGGAGAAGTGCCTTTGTTTTCTCTCTTTTGTTTTCCATCTGCCTGGCCCCAGTGGCCTTCCAGGCTTCCCCTGATTGTGTGCAGGGTGATAAAAGGGCAGATGAGCAGGAGCTCTCTGGCGGCAGTGGGGTCACCTACCACAGACACAGTGGCGGCGGGTGGATGGCCAGGGGGACCCTGGGGGGGTTCTTCGAGCTTATCACCAGCTGCACTGAGTGCTACTCTGAGGGGCACATTGCACGTGGCTCTCAGACTCATTCCAGCGACCCTGGGAGCAAAGCACGCCGGTCTCCAGTTTACAGAGGAGACTGAGGCTCAGAAAGCGCAGTCAGGACTGGAACCCTGGTCTCTGGGATTTCCAATAGGCCATGTGACCCTGGCCCTGGCCTCTTGGGCTGCCCAGATGACACCTGACCTAGTCAGAGCCATTCTCCCTTTATGTCTACAACTGGCCATTTTCAGACTGTCCAGGAAGAAAGAGAGCAAAGGGTCATCCAGGGTCTGCTTCCTGGCTTCCTGAGACAAAGTCCCATTTAAACTGTCTCTAAAGGCAAATGATGACCCTGCGGTGGGCTAATTCCTACTGACTGCGGGGCTGGGGAGAGACGGGCATGACCCAGAGGCATGGTTGGCCTGGGCATGGGATGGGGCAGTGATGCCCTGCAGGCCAGGGAAGGCCAACCCTGCCCCCAGGTCCCTGTTGCTGAGTCTGGCCTCATCTGCCTGGTCTCCTAACCTGGTATTCTCAGACCCTCCCCGAGGGTGTCCCAACTTCAGTGACTAGTACTTTAAGCCTTTCCCAAGTTCCATCCAAATTATTTATGTCTGCTTATTTAAATCACTTTTTAAATTTTTATTATGAAATTTGTTGGGGTGTCATTGGTTAGTAAAATTATGTATTAATAGGTTTCAAGTGTATAATCCTATATGTCACTTTGCACCCATCACTTTCATGTTATTTAACCAAAGCAGTATCACTGTGAAATGAAGGGTTTGATGTATTAATATTTTTCTAATTCACATGAAAGTAATACAGTGTTTAGATCTGAAATTCAGACGCCTGTACATGCCTGATAGTCCGCAGTGTGAGAGGCGCTGAGCTGGGTGCAGGCTGGTACTGGGGAAGCTGGCCTCCGGAAGTGTGGCCAGGGGGCTACGGGAGCAGAGAACCTTCTCTGGACCAGGAAGTGGGAGGAGGCGGAGGTTTCCAGAGGGTACAAGAGAGTTTGGTTGACGTCAGGGGTGTCAACCTTTTGGGCCACATTGGAAGAATTGCCTTGGGCCACACATAAAATACACTAACACGAATGATAGCCGCTGAGCTTAAAAAAAAAGGTCACAAGAAAACCTCAGAATGTTTTAAGAAAGTTTGTGAGTTTGTGTTGGGCCGCATTCAAAGCCCTCCTGGGCCGAATGCAGCCCCTGGGCCACAGGTTGGACAAGCTTCATTTATGCCACATGCTCAGCCTGGGCTACTTCTTTCCTCTACTTGGGCTAGAATTTGGTTCATATGTTTCCCCCGCTGCAGATAAAGCCACTGCATTGCAAATTCCTCCTGAGGGTACCTCCAGGCGAGCACTGGAGGGAGAGCCCACACACCTGGGTCAGGGGTCTGTCTCGACCACCGTCTTACTAGGGGATGCTAGGCTGTTCTGAGCCTCAGTTTCTACATCTGTACAGAAAGAGTGAATGAGCCTCAGGTTTCTCCTAGCTGTATCAGTCACAGTGCAGCCCCCCAAATTCCAGTGACGTCCAGTGCTCCTGGTGACCCTTGGGCCTCAGACAGACCCTCTAACCACCAGTGGAGATCCCCCCTTAACCCCTTCCTCCAACACTTGATGGGGACCTCGAGTGGCCTCTGGGGGTGCAAAAGGGAGACAAGGCCATCCTGTGTGACAGCTATAAAATTAGATAATCAGCTAATCATCAGCAAATTAGCATCCCATCTTAACATAGAACAAATACAGTATTTACGTAAAAGTTGTTAGGAGTTTCTCTCTTTTTAATTAGCAGAAATAAATGCAAAATGAATGGTAATTAGGTGGCTGATGGATTCGGGTAGTACAATTATGCCTGTAGCAGAGCCCCAGTCCTTAAATGCTGCATGGCTCTGAGGAATCAGAGGAGCCTATTTATACAGTTTATTTATAAAACAAGTTAGCACAGACAGAGGGGTGAGGCCTGGGCAAGGCTGGGGGAGGGGTCTCAGATGCAGGGTCAGCGCCCTGGGAGGAGAGGCAGCTTCAGCGCCTGAGCAATGGGGAGGTGCTTAGCATCGGGCAGTGACAGCGGGCCACCAAGGCCCCCACGTGTCTATTTCAGGCCCCACATGTGTCGCTGAGAATGACCTCCCTGGCAGGAAGTAGGATGGAGTGGTGTGGAAGGGCCCGGAGCAGCTGTTCCGTGCACCTCCATTTTTCTCTTTCCCTCCCCTGCTCCCTACTTCTCTCTTCTTTGCTGGCTCTATTTATTCAATGAACACTTCTCTGTGCTACACCCTAAGGCATATTCTTCTAGAATATTCTCCCTTTCCTCCAGGAACTCAAGGGGAACTGGGTCTAGGAACAATGCACTCAAACCTAATGAGATTAATTTCCAGACCAGTGGAGCACCCAGTGGGAGTACAGGAGCAGGAGTCCTGAGAAGAGGAGCCCAGGGGAAGACACAATAATTGGGTTTTGGAGGATGTGTAGGAGTTTTCTGAGGAGGTGGGAAGTACTAAAAGGGCCTGCATGTGCAAAGGCAAGAGGGAGCAAATAGTGTCTTGTGACTGCAGAAAAGAGTGTATCCAGGATAAGGGGCAGGAGAAATAAGTAGGGCCTCGTTGCAATGGGTCCTGGAGGGCAGGCTAAGGGGTTAGACTTGATGCTAGAAGCCATGAAAAGGTCTGAATTGAGGGAGTAGGGTGGCCTTCCCACTCACAGCTCCCTTTTGAGCTTCCCCTCCCCCACTCCGAGAGCCAGGGCCAGGTCGACAGGCCATTAGAGGCAGCTGGTCCAGCTCAGCAGAGCAAGCATGGAGCGGGAGGCTAACCTGATTAGGAGGGATAGGAGGTTTGTCTGTGGGGAAAGGAGGGAGGGTAACTGCTCTGAGGGTGAAGGGAAGGGGGGACATGCTAGGCCACTCTTGGTCTCTTGAGTGAAGGGCCTATCTCTTCCTGTTGCCCTGCCCCCAACCCTGACTGCTGGGGAGGCTGCAGGGTCCACCCCCCACCCCCAGGCTCCATCCCCAGCTCCACCACAGCCTTTTGCTGTGGCCTTGAGGAGCTGTTCCCACCTCCAGGCCACACATTCTTTTATTTTTTATTTTTTATGATTTATTTTACTGTTTTTGACAGAGAGGCAGAGACAAAGAGAGACAGAGAGAAGGGGGAGGGCCCAGAGCAGTCTCCATAGTTGTATGGCATCAGTTTTTGGCTTAGTTTCATTCCACACAGGTGGGCAGGGGACCACACAGGGTGTGAACCTCCCGCATGGTAGCCAGGCCCCCAAGAGCTGGGGGCCAAGCCAGGGGCCTCCCACATGGGAAGCTCACCCAGGCGAGAACCAAACTGGGGCCACACCCCAGTTCAGCATATGGGTCCAAATGGGCTGGGCTGGGATTTGATCCTCAGACCCTGGGGCTGCAAGATGAGCACTTAACCGGTTGAGCCCTCCTGGCTTCCCACACATTTCTGTCTCCATAACAAAGGCTTGGATGAGAACTGGTAAGAGGCAGTGGCAGATTGGGCCCATAGTCCCATCCCCATCCTGTATAGTTTCATGGGCATGGGGTTATTAAAACCCCTGTGCCTTTTAAGGGTTTAGGTGAGGTGGGCACTCTCCAGTTTGCCACAGTCCCTGCCACACCCCAGCCCATGTCACAGGCTTGTGTGGCATGCTGCATGCAGCTGAGCTGAGACTCGTGCCTGACGAGCACCTAGGTCCTTCCACCTGACAACCCGGGCTCAGCGGGCGGTAAAGGCTGGTAGGAAGAACTTGCCCTGCCAGTATCCTGGCAGGAGAGCCATGGGAGTACAGTCTGCACTCCGGGCCTGGAACGCCAGCCTCAGCCCTCCCCGCTCAAGTGACTGCCCCGGACTCAGGCTGCCCGTCTGTAAATTGGGGACAATAATATCTGCCCATCCAAGCCCCGAGGTCATTGAAAAGCTCACACAAGCCCTTGCTCCTAGCAGTGATCTGAAAGGCACAGCCCTGCCTAGTGGTTTAGCCCTGGCTTTGAACACGGAGCTTCCAAAGGATTGCACAAAGAGAAGTTTCCCACTCCCCAGCACGGACAGCTCTCCAGCCTCTGGGAACCACCTCTTTAAAAGAGCGGCCCAGAGACCAGAGCTCTTATCTGCTGTCACTCTTAGGACTGCGTTCTGAACTTGCAGGGAAGACAAAGATCACACCGCACCACTTCTCTGCTCTGTAAGTTGTGCTCGTGCCTTTGGCTAAAATCAATAAAAATCTCCACTGTGGTTGTTTCCCCAGCACAAGGTGCTGAGGCCCCTTGCGATGACATTCTGCCCCTGGCGGGCACCAGGGTCTCCCTTTGTCACACAGCCTCAGCCCCACTGCAGGTGACACGTGGGGTGGGGGTCAGGAGAGGGTGGTGACGGGGGATGGTGCAAGCAGAAGCACAGGGGGCCGCGCAGACCTGCTCTAAGTGCCTCTCCAAAGACAAGGCCAGTGCTATTCATCAACTGGGTTTCAGGGCTGTGAGAAATCAATGGCATTTGTGCTGCAAACCCATCATTAGGACAGGAAAAACTCTGCAACGGAATTGATTTGTTTAAATATAATAACACAATTTAACAGAAAACCGTGGGGGCAGAGAAAAGACCTGGGCAAACAACACAGGGCACAACAGCTCAGAGGACAGGAGAACCAGCTTTGAAAAAACCTTCCCATCGGGAGACCCAACGCCAGCGTGCCCCTTCCCCTCCCCACCTTCCCCAAGCCCTGGCTGCGTGGGCACCCGCTGTGACCCAGTAGGAGGTGGCTCACACCTGGTCTCAGAAATGCCCCTCAACAGCTTACACATGGGCCCTCAGGCCCGGCTGGTCATTGCTGTGTTGTTCTTAGAGGTGTCTGGCTCGATGAACATTGGTTCAACCCAACAAACTCTTGTGAGGGGCTACTACGCTCCAGCACTTGTGAGGAGCCGCAGGGGAAACATAGGAAATCCTGGCCCCAGCTCCGAAGGCGTTCTGTGGGGATGGGGTGGATAGGCAGGAATGCAGGTAAGGACAGAAGACCCAGGGAGGGCTAGGCTTCTGGGGCTTTTAGGAAATGTGGGCAATATGGAAGTGTGCTGGGCCAGGAACAAGGACAAAGAGGGGAGAGTGAAAAGGCAGCAGTGCAGGGTCCAAATAATGGCCCATTGGATGAAAGGTCCTTATTTCACAGATATGGTGCCCGCCTGTCCTTTTGATGATGATGATGATAGCTGAGTTTATTGATCCTTAAAAATGTTCCAGGGCCCTGGGAACAATTGGCATGTGCCATTTCATTGAATCTCACCACCCTGTGGAGAAGGGACTATTATTACCCACATTTCACAAATGAGACCCCTGAGGCTCAGAGAGGTTGAGTGATTGCTTGATGTCACACAGTTAATAAGTGATGAAGCTGGGCTCAAACCCCAGAGCCTGTGTATTAACTATTGCACGTCCTGCTCTCATGGGGACTTGGCCTTCCTTTGAGCTGGAGGGACAGATAGCTTCTGCCCTCCACTCCAGAAGCTGGGAGCTAAACCAAGCAATTCAAGGCATCTGAGGAACGGCATGGAGTGGTCAGTGCCTCAGCCTGGCATCCTGGTCACAGTGGGCTTGATGCTGCAGCCTGGGTGAGGAAGGTGGTGGGCCAGGCCCTGGAAAGGCATGTCTAGGGGAAAGATGCCCAGGCGGGGCGAGGGTCAGGATGGCAGACTGAAGTCTGGGGAAAGACTGGCAGCTTTGGGCAGCCTCATTGAGCTGAAAGGGCCTTCCGGTCAGCCTCAGAATTTGGACTTTATTCCTGGTGACAGTGGCAAGCCAGGGAGGGCAGCAGGGGACTGGGAAGGATTCAGTCACTGAGAGGCAAAAAGACAGTGAGACCCGACTGCCAGCCGAGGGTGTGGGTGCAAGGGGGACACAGAGCTAGGGATAGGTAAAGGCATTGACCTGTCAGATGTGGGGGTGAGGGAGATGGAGGTGTCAAGAGCAACTGCAGAGTCTCCCCAGCTGCTTTGCTGACCCAGAGGCTGCCTGAGTTAAAATAAATTGACCAGGACCCCAAGGAGCACTGGGCCCCTCCCCGTAGTAAGCCCGACCTGAGGGAGGGCACTCACTGATGGCTAGCAGGCCTCCGCCAAGGCCCCTGTCCCCCTGCTGACCTTTCTCCTTTGTCAGCAGTGCGTTCCATCAATGCACCGGAAGGGCCAGTTGCAATCTCTCCGAGCTGCCTGGGCCAGGGCTTGCTGTAGAGGCTCACTCTGCCTCTCCTCTTTTGAAGAAGTTTCCCAGAGCATCTCTAGAAAGCCAGGGGCGGAGGTGCTAAAGCCCTCGGTGCAAATGGGGAGACTGAGGGCTGGTGAGGGGCAGCCTGGGACCCAGCAGGCATGACCCATGCCCCTGCAGCTGGCAGAGGGGAGAGCGAAGAGAAGCTGGATGGGGACACTGCGCCAGAACTTGGGGTAGGCCAGCTGATGGGGCTGCAAGAGGATCTCTAAGGTGTGTAAGGGGGCCCAGCCCAGAGTGCACCAGCCAGTCCTGGAGTCAAGGAGGGGGTCTGGGGCCAGTGGGTTTATGTGTGGCGCAGAGGACTTAGATGCGGCTAGAGTGTCAACTGTCCTTGTGGGCCTGGAACTCAGAGGCTTCTGGGATGTAGACTTTCAGTGCCCAAACCAGGACAGTCCCAGGCTGGTCATCCTGGCAGGGCAGATTCTGAGCTCTGGTTTTCGGTTCTACCACTTTCAGGTTTCTCTCTCTCTCTCTCTCTCTCTCTCTCTCTTGGTTTTCGGTTCTACCACTTTCAGGTTTCTCTCTCTCTCTCTTTCTCTCTCTCTCTCTCTCTCTCTCTCTCTCTGTGTGAGAGAGAGAGAGATTCTTCTGTGCCTCAGTTTCCCCATCTGGAACATAGAATTATGGGAGGACTCTGTGTATGGTTGTCATGAAGATTACATGACGTATGTAAAGTATTTAGCATCTGACACAGCATCTGGTACTAACCATTCAACAAACGGCAGGTGGCCACCGCTACTACCACTGGCTGCTGTTTCTGCCACGAGGACTGCTAATGTGCCCCGAGCACTTGACCTGTGCTAGACCCCATTCTAGGCACTGTAAGTACGTTGCTAACTTAATCCCACAATGCTCGTGGGGTAGTGGCCATTATTATCCTCATTTTCACATGGGGAAACCAAGGCATGGAGGGGCTGAGCCACTGGCCCCGGTTCTCACAGGGGCAAGTTCAGTATCTACTTCCATTTCCACTGGGCTGACCCCACAGCCAGAGGCATGTAGGTCAATGTCAACACAATTCTGGTCACACTGACCCAGGGCAAGAGCTGGACAAACACACAGGGAGGCAGGCCACCCTGGAGGTGCACGGGAATGGGCAGGGGGCCCCGATTTGGGGGGAGACTGAGTCCTCAGTCCTCAGCTTGAGTTTTCAAGACCTTTCCCTCCTGCTCCAAACACATCAACCAAATGTATCAGATTTCCAGGGTCTATTTACACAGCAAGAGAAAGGGAAGCCCCAGGGATGCTCATGTCTCCGACCACCCCAGCGGCCCAGCTCTCCAAACCCAGTACTTTCTGCACATGACCTTGTTTCATTTCTGCAACAACACTACAAGGTCAATTGTGCATCCCATTTCACAGATGAGAATGCAGAGAATCAGAAATGTGCTCAGGTCACACAGCTGGACTTAAACATACCCAGCTCCAAAGTCTGGGCTCCTCCTGGCTGCGCATGTAGCAGGGATTAATGTGCAATGTGAGGCAGGGGCCCAGGACGTCACATCTGTGTGGGGCATGGCACAGGACTTGGGGTGAGTACTAGATAACTCTGAGGATGAGGGGGCACAGTCTCCCTTCTCCCCGAGAGTCCAGGTAGCCCAGGACAAACTCTAGTCGCTCAGGGAGTGGGCCCAAGCAGCCAGGAATAGGGTAGCCAGTCCAGCAGGGTGCTGCACCTAGGGAGAAGAGGGTGGGTGCTGGGGTTCAGACAGGGGCCCAGTGCCCTGACACCTGGAAGGGCAGGTAGGCCTCGCAGGAACCCCTCTTCAGTCTCAGGAGTCGAGTGTGCAATTCCTCACTGCCCCAACCCCTGGGGAGTCCTCAGTACAAGGAAACACGCGCAAAACAATCAGTTTCCAGCACCCAGGAAAAAGGTCACCAAGGCCTACAGGCAGGTGCTGGCTGGGCAGGGGCCCGGGGAAGCTGGGCCTGTTTATTTTTAGCATTTTGATTCATGAGGGAGGCGGCCCTGGGCCTCACCAGGTAAATGTCAGTGCCACTGGCTGACCCAACTAATTAAACTAGCTGGAGCCAAGGGGAAGAGAGAGTGACTGGGGCCTGTGCCCTCCACTCCGCCCGCTTAGGGCGCTCTTCCTCCACCCTCTCTTCTCAAGTCCTGGCCCTATCCTTCTGCCTTGGGGCCCTGATCAGGAAACACTGGCTCTGTCTCAAAGGAGCTTGACCAGCAGCCTGGAATCCTGGGCTTGAGTCCTGACGTGGTTGCACGGCCTTGGACAAGCCTCATGGGCTCTCTTCTCTAATTCTAGTTTCCGCCTCTAGAAAATGGGCTCCTGCTAAGCCTACCTGATGCTATGAGGGTTACAGGAGCCAGGGTCGCGCAGAGGCCCTGAGTGAGGGCAGCTTGCCCTTCCAGCTGTGGGGAGGTTGCTATATTATTCCAGAAAAGACGTCTGGGCTTCTTGAGCGGGACCCTGGACCAGCCCCCAGCTGACGGGGCCTGAGCTGGCTGCTATGCAATCTGCTGAAGGGATTTGCGCGATCCGGGTACTGGGAGCCCAGGAGCGTGTGGCTGCCCCTCTGCTGATTGGAGAGGGTGACAGAGAGGCCACTGCGGGTCAGTGGAGGCACAGCAAACACTACCTGGCTAAGCCCAGGTCCTGGGAAGGCCCCCAGCCAGAGGGGGCACCAGGCACCCCCAGGGCCCGAAGCAGTTCACAGGCCTGGTACTACATACAGGACTCAAAGAGTCGCCTCCTCTCTGTGGGGCTCTGAGCCCGCCCACAGCCTGGGAGAGGGCTACCTACTCCCCAACTTTTCCAGAAACAGGGAGGAGAGGGGAAGCCCACCCCAAACTCTCAGTTCTGGAGTTCACCTGGGGAGCTGGAACCCTAACCCATAGATGGGTCTGCCTCAGGGGGGCTGACCCCCATCTCTGTCCTGGTTGGGGGGACTCCCAGAAGACCTCTGGAGCTTGAGGTCAACTCTCCCCAGCCAGAGAGAAGCCCTGGGTCCAAGCTGCAGTGTCCTGGGTCGGCTGCCCAACTTGGGGGTGAGCCCAGCATCCTGGCACCCACTCACATCCTTTGTAAAGGTGAGCGTTCCACTGCCCTGCTGTGGCTCCCAGCTGCCTGAAGCTCCAAGGGAAACTGAGGCACAAGAGAGAGGCAGTGATCTGCTCAGGGACATTTGGCAAGTTCAATGCAAAGTGCTTACTTCCTCCTCCTTCTGCTATCTGGCCTCTAGGGGGCATCTCCAACCTCATTTCCTCCACTGTCCAGTCTCAGCCTCATGGATCTGCCCCGAGTGTGCCTGCTTCTGGGCTCCGGCCCAGATGGCCCCTTTGCTTGGACTGTTTTCAGTTCAAAGTCACGTTCATTTTCTCAGGGCCCACCCAACTGGAGCTCCACTTCCTCCAGGAAGCCCTCCTGCCCTCTACTCCGAGCAGCAAAGCATTGTCCTAGGTACCGCAGATCCAGCAGCTTTCTGGACCTGTAGGCCGCTGGGTCACCTGCTGTGGGTGGGTGAAGGGGCCTGAGGAGGGAAATGGATGGCCCCTGGTGTCCCAAGTCCACTTTCCTTCCTTACACCACTTTGCGTCTGGTCAGCTTTCAGATTGGGCCCTGACTCCGAGCCTGTTTGCTGCTGTGGCCTCAGGCTTGCCAGCTCCGGACCTCCCAGTGCTCTCAGGATAAACAGATGAGAGGAGAAGCCCTAATGGTAGCCGGCTTGGCAGGAGGTAGTGAATACAGGAGGCGGAATACAAATCAGGCTGAACAGAGCCAGGTCTGAGGGCTCCCTACATTGTCCTCAGTCTCGGTCTGGGCGGATCGCCAAAGACTCACAGAACTTCCCTGGCCCTACTCTCTGCGCCCTCTGCTCCTCAGGGGTTACTCTTGCCTTTCTACAGACACCGTACCCCAGACCCCCTGGGTCTCCACCACCCCTGCAGGTCTTGGGTGCTGTCAGCGTCTATACCCAGCATGCATGCAAAGCATTGAGAGTGGCAGTGAGCTCAGCTGCAACCTGGAGCACCATGCTGGGCTCCATCAGGTGTGCCCTCCTATTTCTGAGCCTCAGTTTCTCCATTGGTACTATGAGGAATTGGGCTAGATAATTTCTAAAGACTATTCCACCCACAGGACGCCAGAATACTATGATTCAACTAAAGATGCCGCCCATGCAGCCCCACCCAGTGTCTGCTCCCTGCCTTAAGGTCACCAAGGCTTTGGACCTGGGACACAGGGCATGGGTGTGGCTGTCCTCAACTCTGGGGCTCAGTGAGAGCCTGGTGAGCAAATACCAGCAGAAGCACCCACGGTGGGTAACACCCAAGGAACCCTTTGTGGCATAGTTTACCAACCCCAGGGTGTCTTTGGAGAACCCTGTTTGTGGCTGAGGTCAGGGGCCCCTGGAGTGCATGTGCAGCCCTGCGTGCCTACACAGGGGATCACACACAATCGGTGAGGATACCCTTGGACTCTGGAAAAGCCAGGGGTGGGTCCCCTAGAAGGACACTCCTGCCTGGCCTGCTCACCTGCACCTGCCATGATGATGCTGTGTGACCCTGGGCTGGTCTCTGGGCCTCTCTGCCCCCACCGCATCACTGAACAGGTTCATACATGTCTCCCTTTCAACTTCACTCATTTGCTGAGGTCAGGCCTACATCAGGCAGGCAGATGGTGGCAAGAGGGTGGCACCTGGAATCTACCCTGGGCAGCTTCAGATAACAGCATTTTGGAAGACTGGCTTTTCCCCTGGTAAAGAGCTCCAGCCCCGGGCCCAGGGCAGGCCCCAGAGGTACACGAGGCACTGAAGAGGGCCAGGTGGAACCAGGGGTCTGGCCAGATGACGTAAACAAGCCCCGGCCCTGCTCCTTTGGGGTGAGCTGGGAGCCCTAGCATGAGGGCCGAGGCCAGCTCTCCCCTCCCACCCTTCACAGAGCGGCTGCCACTGCTCCACGGCCCCTAATGGCTCCCCTCTCTGTAGGATCAAGGTCAAACGCTGTGGACCAGCCTGTGAGGCCCTCAGGAGCTGCCTCAGCACCTGCTTCCAGGTGTGGTTGAAGGAATCTTCCTTTCCAGATGGACTTCCCACCCACCCCAGCAAGTTGTGCACAGACCCAGGCAGACCCTCTCTCTCCCTACTCCTGTGTGTGGCGATCCAGGCCTCTCCTCCACGCAGGCTCCCCTGGCTGCCCCCTCCAGCATCAGGACAAGCTTAAGGTGACCAGATTTTAACATTGGTAAAGCGGGACACCATTGACCGGGGGGAGGGGGTTCTTGATTAAAAATGTGGTCTATCTCCCGCCGTTCCCTAGCTTGTCGTGCATTCTTTCCAAAATCGGGACTTTTTTAAAACGCCGCGGGACGCGGGACAAATTGGTAAAAATCGGCACTGTCCCGCCAAAAGCGGGATGTCTGGTCACCCTAAAGCTGCTCCTCCCAGCAACTACTGCCGTCAGGCGCTGACAGCATCCACCTAGCATGCTCTACACAGGAGACTGCGACCTCTGCCCCAGCCTGGGGCTGTGCTCACCCAGCTGCTCCAACGCAGATTCGTTTGGAAGCCTGTGCTGAGCATGATGTGGAGCCTCATCAGTGCTCCACACACTCCGGCTGCTGAAGTGAATGGATCACCCAGCCAACAGAAAAGTACAGACCAGAGACAGTTCAATGTAGTGGGGAAAACACAGATGATGGTGTCAGATAAAACTGGGCTGACTCCCGGATGTACCCCAATAGCTCTGTGACCCTGTGAACATTTCTTAACCTCTCTGTGCTTTGCGTTTCCTCATCTGCACAGTGGGATACTCCTGGCTTCACTGAGTTGTTGAAGCCCCTGAGATCTATACAGTTTGTGACCTCTGACCTGTTATAGCCCTCTGGTTTTACAGACCAAGGAACAACTGCTCAGAGAGGGCCAGTGACTTGTCCAAGGTCACAAGGCAGGTCTGCAGCAGGACTGAGGCTTAAAAGAAAGTCTTGCTTAGAGGGCCTGCTGGAAAAGCAGCCCCGCCTTAGGCAGAAATGACCAGTGGGCTGTAGACTATTTTCAGCTCTAGGCTAGGGTAGGGGTTGCAGGGTAAGGGCAGGCTGCAGAGGTTGGGGGGTTGGGCTCTAGGCAACAAATTCTAGGCAGGAAGAAGGGGGTGTGCATTCTCAGCTGGCACTGAAGACTGACAGGCACACCACATGGGGACCCTGGAATCCCAACACTGCATGGCCATGGCCAGGCCCGCTGTGAACGGGGCTCTGACATTCAAGGTCTTTGCAGCCAGCCCCAAACCTGCCTTGTGCCACGGAACCCTGCAAGTCTGCTGACTGACAGCTGAGGGCACATGCTGGAGGGGCAAGCCAGGGAGAATGACCATCACCCTAGGTCCCTGTCCACAGAGCTCTAATCAACAGCTGTGTGGGATTGCCTCAGATGAAACCCAAATCCGGCCTAACCTCAATCTCTGCTGTCCCCTACATCCTTTCTTAAGTGACAATCCAACTGTGTTACTCCCCTGTGTGGCCAGCTCCACTCCTTACCTCCATCTGCTGGCCCCCTGTCAATCCATATGCCACAGAGCACTCGCCACGTTCCAGGCTCTTGTGAGGATTTACATGGCTTACTTCATTGAATTCCTCACCACTCAGTGAAGCAGGTTCTATTATTATCACTACTTTACAGATGAGGAAATGAGGCACAGAGAGGTTAAGCCCTCATCTGAAGTCACAAAGAGTGTGGCCGAACTAGAAAACCCCAAAGCCTAGGCCCAGAGTCTATCCCCCGAGTCACTTCAGTGCCCCCTGCATTCACCTACCAAAGGGGTTTTGAGTTCCTTTTATAAAGTGCTAGACATATGGGACAGCTGTCATGCCCTCAGCGAGATACCCTCTCGCTGTGGCCAGCTCTGCTGGATGTTAAGGCCTCACCTCTGCCTGACTTGGGACTTGCCCCAGCCTCGGAACCACACACACTTGGCTCCAGGCCGCGTGGCTGGGGGAACTAGGTCAAGTCACCTGCTGGGAGGAGCAGGGCTGGGGGCTTGTCCACTCTAGCTGGCCAGCCCTTGGCTCCACCTGGCCCTCTTCAGCACCTCAGCACCCCCGGGGCCTCTCTGGGGCCAGGGGCTGAAGCTCTTTAGCAAGGGGGAAAGCCAGTCTTCTAAAATGCTGAAATCTGAAGCTGCCCCAGAGCAGAACCCAGTACCACTCTCTTGCCACCATCTGTACCCCTTCCTGATGTGGTCTGGCTTCAGCCCAGGAACCAGAGTGGGGGTGCACCTCTGAGCCTCTGTTTTCCCATCTGGCAAATGGGAATAGGACCTTTTGAGGGCTTGCTCGACGGTCTAATGGGGTGTGAAGGAGCTTTGCACACAGAACTCCATGGTGCAAGAAGTCATTATAGCTACTGGAAGGGGGTCACAGGGCAAAGGTCAGAGAGAGGGGCTGGGGTCAGAGAAGGCTCCCTGGCATCTGACCTGCAGCAGTGAGTTGACCAAGAAGAGACCAGGGGACAATCAGGCAGAAGACTGCATATAACGCACAGAGCAGACCTCCTACCCCCAGCCCGTGCCTCGGTGGATTTGGAGAAGCACACACGCAAAAACAGGCCACCAGAGGCCAGGAACCCTCAAACACCACCACCTGACCGAGGGGCTGCAATACCACCCTCACTGAAGCCCCTGTCCCAGGCTGCTGGGGACAAGCTGGATGCTGCCACCGCCAAGCTCCCTGCTGCTGGGAGGACAACCTCTCCCGGCTTGGCAGACAAGACTCAAATTGGTGACAGGGGACTTGCCCAAGGTTGCTGAGCCAGTAAGTAGCTGGCGGGGCCTGCACAGACTCAGGACTGGGCACTTGGCTCCACGAGCACCATGCCTATTCTAGGCGGGGTTGTCCTCGTGGAAAATTGCACAGGCCCCAAGCTTAGGAGGACCCACACTTGGTTTAATGCTCGACTGCCCCAGTATTTGTGAATACTGGGCCCTGCATTTTTGCTTTGTACTGGGCCCCAGACATTATGGAACTGGTCTTGATTCGAGGAGCTGCTGTTGGCTGCTGTTGTGGGGAGGAGGAAGAGCCAGTGAATGAACGGTCACTTCTCTGAGACTTCACAAGAGCCAGGCCCTCTGCTCAGTCCTTTGCCTTCTGCATCAACCTAGCAAATTTCTCTTCGCCTTCCAGTGCCCAACCCACCTGTCACCTCCTGGAGATCCTTCCCAGATTTCCTCCCCACACATGGACCGAACCCCTATGCCAGGCAGACCCATGGCTCCCTGTGCCAGGCCCCACACCCTGGTACTACTGATGCGTGTGCAAGCAGTGCCTGCCTCCTTCAGGAACAGCACACCTGAGCTTCCTGCTGGCCAGATCTCCAAAGTTCCAAGCTACGGACATTTTATAGAGGGGTCTCAGAGAGGAAGTCCCAAGATCGTGCCAGAAAGTGGGCCCCACAGAACAGCCCACCTTTTTACTTGCAAGAACACTGACACTTCCTTTTTGCCTGGGAATACTGGGCCAGGCTAACACCCAGATAATCTAAGGAGCTCCCTTGGGGGCCTCCTCCAACTTGGAGGGGCCCTGCCAGGAAGAGGGAGGGAAGAGAAGAGGAAGTCTTGAATCTGAGGTGCAGCTACCACTTCCTGGCTGTGAGGCTCACCCACTCTAAGCCTCAGTTTCCTCATCTATGAAGTGGGCATGAGCGCATCCCAGCATGTGAGGGCCAGTGCCACATGCTGCGACCGCTTGTACCCATGCCTTTGTGTGGGTGTGCATGCAAGTCTATCTATATGCACATGTGTATGTTTGCAGCACACCTGAGTGATGTCTGGTTCATATCACATCATAGCCACAAATAGGTCATGATACCAGGCAACAAGCAGCCACTGTCACCTTGTAAAAGCCTCCTCCCATTGCCTTGAGTTAGGACAGGACCCAGCACTTCCGAGGATACTCAAGATCACTTTGATGCCCACTCCCAGAAGAAGCCAGCAGCGGGGAGGCAAGGCCAGGGGCAGAAGAGTCTGAGGTTAGGGGTTAGTGCACTGGAGCCAACAGAGCCGGAGTTGACCTCCAGGGGGCTCTGGCTGTGGAGGGATAGGGCTACCCAAGGCTGCACTGAGAGTTGGCAACAGAATCAAACCAAATGTGCAAGTCCCAGGGCAGCCCCGCCACCCTCTGCGTTCTGGCTCCCTCTGAGGGGGAGAAGAAGTGAAAACTGAGAAATAAGCCCCTTCCCCTCCTCAGTGATGACCGCCTAGCTCCTGGCTCTCTGGGCCCTGAAACAGCACCAGCCACTTGGCTAGGACCCCCACCATGAGACACACGGTGCCCCACAGGCCAGCCCACACTACTTACCTGCTAAGGCCTCTGTCCACGCCCAGGACTCGAGGCTGTGAAGAGCGTCAGGAACAGGAAGAAGGGATGGCCCTGGTTGTCAGCCTCGGCCAGAGCACAGCTGCTGCAAGTCCTACAGAAAGAGGAGAGGGCCCAGTAAGCTCCAAGCCTGACCTGTGCCTGGCCCCCATCCCCCTTCACAGACCTTGAGGTCCCACCTCCCCAGGACCCTGTGGCCCACAGAAGAGGACCCACCCTAGAAGTGATACTGTCCCCCCCGACCCCCCCAAGAAGGCCCATCTCATGATGTTGGCATTAGAAGTCCGGAAGCAGCCCAGAAGTGAGGTCAGCACCCCCCAGCCTGAACTCAGCAGCAGCCACAAGGCACAACCCACTGTCAGGCCGGTCCCCCAGGCCCCTAGCCTTGCGACACCCTGGTGATCTGCCTGGAGCCCGTTCCCCCCACGTCTCTGTCTTTCAAAGCTCTACTGGCCTTTGAACCACTCAGATGCTTCTGTGGAGCCCTCTGGGACCTGCCCTGCCTTTCCTTGTTGGTCCCCAGCAGCTCTGGGTCTGGCCGTCTGTGTCTCCTCCTGCTTCTATAGGCAGGTCCCCTCCCTGGGAGCAGTTCCTGGACATCAGGAATGAGCTGTAGCTTATTTCTCCATTCTCTGAGGCTAACAAGGCCACAGAGAGTGCTTGATGGATGGATGGATGAATGAATGAGTGACTGATGAATGGTGCAGGACAGGTATTCAGCGAACAAGCTGAACAAATCTGACCAACTGACATGTGCTTCAAAATCAGGAAGCCTGCTGAGCTCTCCAATGAGACTGAATGATCTGCAACTATATTCAACAATAGAGATAAATCTTACAAACATAATGTTGACCAAAAAGACCCTGACACAATGGAGATCATCCTGAAGGGGTCCATTTAGATAAAAGTCAAGAACAGGCAAAACTACTCTGTGCTGTGGTGCACTCAATATGGCCACCAATTCCTTGCAAGTCCTGTTATCAGGAGGTGGAGGCCCTTCGTCACCCCTGGATTTGGCTGGCCTTGTGACTTGTTTGACCAATAGGATTTGGTAAAAAGTGGCATTTTATGACTGGCAGAGTCTAGGCCTCAAGAGGTGCTGCCATTCCTGGGCTTGGCCCTTCTGGAACACCGCCTGGCCATGGGAGGAAGCTGACGCCCCTGACTGGAGGATGGAGAACTGAGGCTGCCCAGCCAGTAGCCAGTACCACGCGGCAGACGTGGTCGAGGCCTTCTGTGACCTTCCATTCAGCCAGCCCCTCAGGTGACTGGAGTCACAGGAGCCCAAGGGAAACTGGCAGAAGGATTGCCCAGACAAACCGCACCATTACGAGACATAGTAAATGGTGGGGCCCTGTTTTAAGCCGCTGTTTGGGGATGGTTTAGGGGCAGCAATAGAGAATGGACAGTAGGCTGCTGGAAGTCAGGATAGTCATTATCCTTAAAGAGGAGCAGTGACTGGAAGGGGCCACATGGAGGGGGGTGTCTAGGGAGTCTGGAATGTTCTGTTGTGGTGGTTACACGAGTGTGTTCATTTTGTGACAATCTGTCAAGCTACACTTAGGACACGCACACTTTTCTGCATGGATGGAATACTTCCATAGAAGCTAAAACCAAACAAACCTTCTGTGGCTCTCTGTCCGCACAGTGTACCAGCGCCAGCCCCGCCCTGGCCCGCCTGCCCACTCCACCTCGCTCCTCCGCACACTCACAGCGCCTCACACCCTGCACCTGGGAGATGCCCCGCCTCCTGCCATGGTGCAAGCCTGGCAGCAGGCTGTACCTCCTCCTGGAAGCTGTTCTGACCTCCCCTAGGTGTTCACATTCACATGGCGCTCTCTTGGGGGCTGGGTCTTCCTGGGTGTGGGGTTCTGTCTTTCACTTGTGTCTCCCAAGACCTTGGTGCTCTCCAAGCAGGGGTCCTGTCAGGGATAGGCAGCACCCCGGCCCCCCCCCCGACCCCCCAGTGATGCTGTGATGATCAGAGTAGGCTTTGGAAGGGTGAAGGTGAGGGAGGAGTGGCCGTCACAAGTCAGGTCTAAGGCCAGGACCTCCCTGGACCTGGCCTTCTCCCACATAGACCGAAGGTGGGGCTGAATTTGAAGATGCCAAGAAAGTCTATGAATGGGGGAGGACTTCAGGGTTCCCCCATTTTGCAGTGGACAATGACACCCATGAAATGTGTACTACTCCTTGTCTCTTAATTACCTATTAAAATAGAACAGCAAGACCAATGGACAGTGAGTGCCGCATCTCTGCCGAAACAATGCAGACAGCCAGGCGGAGCAGAGGAGAGAGCTGTGAAGCCAGGCAGAGGGCACCCCTTCCGGGGGCTGACTCGTCACCATCAGCACCGAGCCAGAAGAAAGGAGCCAATCTGCAGCTCTCACGTGACAGGTGGGGTCGCAGCTGACCCCCAGCACCAAGGCCTCAGTCCCAGATGCCCCTTTCTGGGCCCCCTGCCTCATCTTTGCAGTCCCAGTTCTGTCTTCAGTGAATGTGTGACTTTGGGGGAGCCCCTGATTTCAGTCCCCCCCCTATCATCTGGGAGATCTCCCTTAGTCAGTCATCTCTGATGAGACACATTTTTCTCTCCTGTGGTTTAACTGGCCCTAAAGGCCCAGGAAGTTCTGAGGCTCAGCCTCCCTCAGGGTCCCCAGCCTGTGCTGCCCGTCGTACATGCCAGCAGCAGGCTGGAGGGCCCACTGCAGCCCACCAGGGGCAGGCCATAGCACCGTGTCACCTGCCTGCCCCTGGGAAGGGGTGCTCAGGCCTGGAGGGGGCAGTCCCTCGCCACCTTCATGTCTGGGCTCTCCCCAGGCACTGTCCCTGATACCCCGAGCCCTTTGCTAAGAAAAAAATGCTCCTTGCCCGACGAAAGGTCTAGATAACCCGGGAGAGGCAGTCTGTCCTGTAGGAGATGTAGCTACTCACATGAGGGCAGCCGGATGGGTCCAGCCTCCTCAGAAGGAACCCTGGGCTGCAGGACACGCCCCACAGGTGGGCACGCTGTCTTTGTTACGGAGTGCCCCCTCCCTAGAGGCATGCGAGCCAGCCAAGGGGAGCAGCCAGGTGCTGCTGTGGGTCCTGTGCGCATCAGAACGGAAACTGGCCTCCGCATTTCCCCAACTCCTCTGATGATAAGAGTCACCTGGGCTGCTGGTTAAACCCACAGCTTCCCAGGCCTCTCCCCTGACAGTGGAAGTCTGTGGGTCTGGAACACAGCCCAGACATGTGAATTTTTAATAAGTCCTCCCAGGTGATCCTGTGCATCTGGAAAGTTTGGGGGAGCAGTGGCAGATGACCTTCCAGCTCCCCCTGGGGCCTCAGATTAGTGATTCTGAGACCCCACTCCACACCACCCCTACCCCATCTGGAAGAGGCAGCAGATTAACTGCATCATTAGAATAAAAAGATTTAAAAGCTTTGCAAGGGGGCAAAGATGTCAGGGCGGAGGGGAGTTCTTAGGCCATGGTGGTACCAGCAGCAGCTCCTTCCTAGCCCCTCCAAGACCCCCCCAGAGTCATCCAGAAAAGCTCAGCACTGGTGGGGGGCGAGCTGACAGCTGTTCAGCTGCTGCTCAGTGAGACCCGGAAAAGCAATTATCTTGCTCTTAGCAGAAAGGCACTGGCTTTTACCCACCCCCTCCCTCCCTCCTCCCTCCCACCTACACACACACACACACACACACACACACACACACACTCACATGCACACACCCAGGCCGCGATGCTTCTGGCTGGCTCTGAACCTGCCTCCCCCCACCCCCTGCCTCCAGATTCCTCTGGCTCGCTCAACCTCCATCCTCAGAGCACATTTCCAACACTTAAATCATTTAGCCCGCTAAACCGGAGACGGCAAAATGGGTGCTATTTCTTAAAAACATACAGAGAGCGTATTAAATTATTGATAGCCATTAAACAGGGGGGAAAAATTAAACAGCTCTCAGCTCTTATCAATCATTCATGCAGTTTCCACCGGGTGTTTTCTGGAGAGTGATCACACGGGCAACCCTGGGAGTTGGCTCCTGCCAGCAAGGAAGGCACTGACTGGCTGGCTGGAACCAGGGAGGGGTCGCCGCAGCCCCCAGACGTTCCCCAGACCACCAAGGCTCCAAGGGGCTCTGGCGCAGGGCGGCTAACCTCTCTGCTCGCAGACTCCCGCGTCCCCTCTTCACCACATCATTAACAAAGGGACACTCCAACATGGCTTTTAGGAACCCCCTTAATTAAATCCAGCCTGCTTTTATTGAGCATCTACTGTGTATCAGGCATGCAGGATGCACAGATACATCAGCCTCAAAGCATTTGCACAAGTCAGCGTGGGAGCCCTTTGCAGAACATCACGCACGTTGTGACAGGAGCCGGAATCGAGGTCCACAGAGGGTGGCTCAGAGGAAGGGGGGGGGACACCCGCAGCTGAAGGAGGGGCCGCTGAGAGAGGCTTCACCAAAGAAGCAATTCACGAGCACATGCTTGCCCAGAGGACAAGTCTGGAAGGGCATTCCAGGAAAGTGGTCCAGTCCCGGCAAAGGGGCAGCAGCCTGGCTGCGCCTGTGTGCCAACGTGCCTTCCTGTCAATGGCAGGTACTGGTTCCATGGGGTTAGGGGCTTGGGCACAGTAAATGGACCAGGGAGCCCACAATCACCTCAGCCTCTCTTCCAGGCACTGGTAAAACCCAGGCCAGGCCAAGAGATGGATGCACAAGACTAGACCCCACCCCCACCCTCACCCCCAGTATGGACCGGCAAGAGGCAGGGATCCCAGCTCCCGGGGCAGGAGCACCTCCAGCCCAGCACAGCAGATCCATTTCCTGGCTCTGACTCAGATCACCTACGTCAGTGTGACGTGGACCACCGAGGCTGCAGGGCTGGGATGCCATGGGTCTCCCGGCTCAGAGAGGCCGAGCAGAGCTGCCCTGAGGAGACGGGCTCCCGCCTGCTGCTTAGCCGTGCCAAGGACCATGGCACCAGGGCTGCAGGAGCCAGTGGACACCTGATCCTGCCCCACCCTCTGCTTGGGGACCATCCACAACCGGGGCCATCTGAGGCTCCCAGGCCAGGCCAGGCTGCTGGCTGCTCCAGGGAACAAAGAGGCGAGGCCCAGGCCTGCCCCCAGCCCCGCCCCCCAGCGCACCAGGAGGGCACCACATTCTTGAACGCCTTTCAGAAGCTCTAGCCTCTCAAGAGCAGGGAGCTGGGAAGAGGGCCTGCCAAGTGTTGATAGCACCCTCACCAGAGAAAGCTGCTGTCACAGGGAAACATTCTGGGGACAGCAGTTGTTTACCACCAATGCCTGGGACTGTCAAGAAACCATCAGAAGTGAAATCTGCAAAGTCGAAAGGATAATGGAAGCCCCCTCTCCAAGCCCCTGGCCATTTTGACCTAGAGGACCAGGCTGTTCTGTTTTGCCTGGTTTGGGGAAATAGTGTTAAATCTGTGGGATGGGGGGAGGCCTGGGAGACAGGGGTCCCTGACTGTGCCTGTCTGGGCCTTTGTCTGCTCATCTGCACAGGTGGACTTGATAGGACCAGGTTGATCTTACAGGACAAGGTGACCTCTGGTCTGTCCAGTCTGCCAGGGACATGCAGTTCCTCAAAGCTGCCTCAACACCCCTGCCAGTCACCCAAGGACTTGGGGTGATGATGGGCCTGGGTGTGTATGAAGTCATCAGGCACTCGGCCGCCTCTGCACAACCCCATGCTCACACCAAGGGCACTTGGCCAGGCTAGGCTCCTGTCACCTGTCACCTGGATTGCTTTTCCATGAGGCCTAGTCTACCTCCATGCAGGTACAGGGCCCTGTGAGGGGCTTAGACCTGAGCTGGCATGCCGCAGGCTGTCAAGGAAGGTGTGTCGCCCCTAAAATGAAGACACGAATGGACAAACGACTGAAAACCCAAATCAAACACACCTGTCCCTGCTCAGGTATCAGCTCTGACTCCCCATTACCGGCACCTCCCACTGCCGAATTTCTAAGTTCTCTAAGCCCTTCACCAGTGAGCTGTGTCCACACTTGTAGAAATCTTTCACACCCTCTAGACTCCAGCCATACAGCAACCTCCCTGAACCACCACCCCTGGACTTTCATGCCTCAGGGCCTTTGCATGTGTTACTGCTTTCTTTACCCAGCCAAGTCCTGCTCTGGGTCAAGTTCTATTTCCTCCTTCGGAACTATTGCAACACTTCTCACATTGCACTAGACTGGATTACTGGATCTGTTCACATCTGCTCTGAACTAAATGGGGGCACCTCAAACACCAACAGAGTTTCTTCTCTCAATACTGATATACAGGCTCAGAGAGGGGCCTGTAACTTTATGACACTCAAACCAACCACCCCAGCCCCCTACCTGCAGCCCAGTATCAGTTCTTCTTAACAGCTAACCTGCATGGTGCCTGCTATAATGTTAAAGACCATTCTCTGGAGAGTAGCTGAGATGTTCTCAGCCAAGTGTAAGTGAGACTGTACTCTGGGAGCTCCTGGAGCCAAGGGAAGGGGCAGGCTTGGGAATTTCCAGGCAAAGGCCAGCAGGGATTGGCCACAAATGAATCATTAACTCTTGAGTTGAGAACTCCGAGTGGCTGGTGCCAAGGTCTCAGACTCTGGCCTGTGTGGGCCACTTGGCCTCGCTTGGCTCAGGCCTGAGGGTGGCCCCACCCTCCACAGGCCATCTGCTTCACCCCACAGCCACTGCTCATGGAGAGCTGAGGCTGGCCGGGCCAGAACAGCCCAGATGTCTTATGGGAGAGGGCATGCCCTTTCTCAGGAATGACTCCAAAACCTTTGCCCACACGCTCTGTCCTTCTGGAATGCTCTCCCTGCTAGCAAGCTAAATTCCCTTGTCCTTCAAGATCTGGCTCTACCTATCTCTCTTCCCCACCCATCTGGGCCCACCTCGGTCCCTATACCCCTGTGCCCTTGCAACCCTGGCTGTGTCTGCCAGACCCGGCCTCGATACCGGGGGCTCAATTCTTCAGCAAAGTCCTGCCCGGATGGGGACTTTGCACCTTGT
This sequence comes from Craseonycteris thonglongyai, assembly GCA_004027555.1. Lineage (NCBI taxonomy): Eukaryota > Metazoa > Chordata > Mammalia > Chiroptera > Craseonycteridae > Craseonycteris > Craseonycteris thonglongyai. Next base: position 100,021 of record PVKE010000185.1, read on the forward strand.
CTGGACCCCAGCAGCTGGCACGAGGCGGGACACAGACCAGGGAGCCCATGTGTGGTGGGCTTGTTCTGGGGCTCAGTCTGCAGTTAGCAGGAGGAAGACTCTGGGCTGGCAGCAGGGCCTGCAGTCCTCACCTGGCTCAGGTGAGACATCACATTTCAGGCCTCAGACCAGCTGGGGTGTAGCTGAGGCAGGAGCAGCGGTGACAGTCGATCTACTGGGGAGCCAGGTGGCTGTGGGGGGATGGCACCCTAATTCCCCGGAGCTTACAGAGGTCAGCACTGACCACCCCTGTCCCCAGGGCACTATCCTGAAGGTGGGGTGCGTTTTTACCGCAGACACTCTGAGCTGCCCTGAAGCGTCTGCTGAGGTGGGGACTGACGGGCAGGAAGTCTGAGAACATAGGTAATATCGTAATGTGATGTCAATACAGCGTGCACCATGCATTCACCTGTGTGTCGAGTCTAGCGCCCACCACTTTGGCGATAAGGTTGGCAAAACCACTAACGAATACTACTGACTCAAGCAGTTGCTTTGTGTCAAGTGCAGTGCTAAACCAAACACCCATTACCCATGAACCCTTCCACCACACCATGAGGTACATGCTATTAATGTGCCCTCTTGAAAGATGAGCAATACACAGTTCCTAGAGATGCAGATGACGAAGCAATACGTCCACCTCCCAAGGCTAGAGTGTAGCTGCTGGAGATTCAGGCGGAGTCTGACCCAGGTCCCCCCAAATCGTCACCCCCCCGCCCCCCACGTAAATAAAGCCCCTGTCTTGAGTGCTTGGAGCTGGAATGAGCTGTGTGGACACCATACCACAGCCTTCACAGAACCCTTTTCTCATCTGATCCTCAAAACAGCCCTGTGAGATAGTCAGGGAGGGTCATTATTACCATTGTGCGGATGGGGACACTGAGGCCCACGGGGAAAGGGCCTTGCCTTCTCTAGCAATTTCCATACCACTTTGATCACCATCACCCCACCAGTGGTTGCTGCTGAAACCACTGTGCAGATGACAAAATGGGAGAGGGAGAGGTAGCTGCCACCTACTGGTGGCAGAGCCTGGGTTTGTGCCCTGGTCTGCCTGGCTCCGAGTGGGGCCTCTGCCATGACACAGGGCTATCCCCAAGGCTGAGCACAGAGTGAATGTGGGCTTGTGGGTGTGGGGGAAGAGTGGCTCAGGAGCACAGCACGGGGCGAGACAGGTGCTGTGTCCCTCCCTTAGCAGCCCCCCCGCTCTGGGAGAGCCCACAGATGTTCTGGGGACAAGCCCCACTCCCCCCGTCCCCGCAGGACTGCTGGGCCGGGGCGCTTGTTCAGCATGGCGGGGTCTTCCTGATGAGCTTACTGATGAGGCCGGGCCGTCTCCGCCAGCCACACAAGTCACCACGTGTGTATGTGTGTGTGGGTGAGTGTGGATGGCATCTATCAGAGGAAAACAGGATGAGGTGGTGGCTGTCTGCCCACAGGCACATACCCGCCACACCCTGACACAGACACACACATGCACACACACTCACAGATGTGCACACCCCCTCACCAGTGCACGCAAGCACACATGTGTGTGCACTCATGTGCTCATCTGCACATAGGCTCATGTCCAGAACAGCACACACCTGCATTCGGAGGACTAGGGGCCTGCTGGGCTGGGACATGGACAGTTCTGATGCACACACATGCGCAGGGCCCTGGGGAGTGGCTGGGGGAGCAGGTGGGCAGGCAGCCATCTGCAGAACCGTGAGAGGAGGCCCTCACTGCGGCTGCGCTCATGGAGTCAGGCCTGTCCAGAACAGGCACATAAATCAGGAAGCCACCTGTCATAAGCGTTAAACCACCACCCCGAGGACGGGGCACTTAGAACAGAGAAGCAGCCGGCATCTGGGTGGGGGCAGAGGGGTACATGGTATTTGGCAGCACTTCCAGCTAAGCCTCCCTTTTTATCCCCAGCCCCAATCAGATCCCTGTCCAGCTCTCCCACTAGCCCCTGCCTCCCTCTGGCTTTTCCATTCTATCTCTCCTACTGCCCCTGAATTTACCCCCAAGCTTTGTGCTGCCCTTCTACCCCAGTGTGGAAGGCTTCTTCCAGCGCCCAGCATCCTAGGACCGAGGTGTGGGGATGGGGGAAAGTCTACTTCTAGGCAGGAACACTGGGGCACCAAACCCATGACCAGGCCTGGAGTCACGCCCAGCCACACCGCCCATGAGTCTCTGCTGTTGTCTGGGCCTCCCAGCCCCTGTCTGTAAGTGGAGACGCATAAGGGACCTCCAGGGGTTGCTCGTCCTGAGGCCCTGCGCCCAGGGGAAAGATCCTCTGTGGATGTTGATTAATTGTGACTATTAATAATACAATCATCTGTATCTCATGGTAGAGTGAGGAGGATTACAAGTGCACCCCATGCCCAGATACAGAATAAGTGGGTCTCCAGGTGAGCTGGGGTGTCAACCCTGGCCTGCAAGCAGATCTGTGGGAGCTGTGTGTGGGGAGGGGTTGTTTATATTGCACTGCACAGCGATGCAGATAGGAGACAGACAGGCTGGCAGACAGACAGACGGTGGGGAGCTGGCTCGTTACACAATGAACAATAGACAATTCCCCCTTGCCAAGGCTCTTGGGCAGGGTTCTCACTGCCTACCACTGGGACAAGTCAACTTGGCCTTCCCACTTCTCAACCCTCCCTCCACCCCATAGACCTCAGCTGTAGGGGTGACAAGAGGGTAGGGACGGGGGCTATCCTCTGACCAGAGAAGTCCCCGAGGCTGTCATCTGCCAGGGCCAGGCGGGGTCCCCACACCAGCACTCTAGTGCTGGACCCCAAGGCCACCCCATTTCCTGTCTCTGTGCTCTTGTCTACTCAGGCCATCTGCTTGACAGGCCCTCCGCATGTCTGCTCCAATGGCCCCCTATGCGGGGTCTGCCCTTCGCATTGCCCCTCGTGCAGTGGGACTGATGTACGCTGTCCCTCCTCCCACCGACCTGTGGTGACCGGACCACCTGGGACCTCATCTGCCCACCCCGGATGCTCTTTCTTGGTGTGCACATCCACCTCTCACCTCACAGTCACCCAGCGGTCAGCTGCTCTGGCCGGCCACTTCTGTGACGCCTCAGTGCCCTGTGAAGGTGTGAACCTCCCAGCTGGCCCTTGAGAGCCCTCACCCTGAACCGGGCACTGTTAACCTGTTAGTTGTCACAACAGCCCCATGTGGTTATTGATGCCCATTTCATAGATGAGGAAACTGAAGTACAGAGAGAGAGAGAGAGGAACCTGCCAAAAGTCACAGGGCTGGCAAGTGGTTGCAATGCAGAGCAGGCCACGTGGCTCCAGAGCTCTTACCTACTAGGCTACAAAGATTCCAAATGAAAGAATGAATCCATGAATCACTAAATGAATGAGGTTTAGACACCAGGAAGCATCAAGTCCTTTGAGTCCTATTTTTGTGAGTGGAAGGCAAAGTGGTCAGGAGATAAATATCATGACTTCAGGCTAGGTCTTTGCATTAACTGGCTGTATGACCTCAAGCAAGTCACTTGCCAACACTGGGCCTCACTTTCTTCACCTATAAAATGGGGTTGCCTGGCCTGCTGGTCAGATATGAAGGCAACATTGGAATGAGCTCTCTGAGGATGATGACAAAGCATGACCACAATGTCTGTACATATGGCAGCCAGGATTTCTAAACCAGATGCCTGCATGCCGACTCTGGCAGGGACCCCAGGAACAATGGACCAATGATGATCTGAAACCTTGGCAGCACATCCACTGTTCTTGGGTCTGGTCAGCACACTTCCTGGGCAGCTATCCCATATGCAGCCCTGGGCTAGCCATGGGGGGAGGGGGCATGGGAGGTTCATGGGCAGGATGCCGATCCTCTGGGTCCTGTGACTTGGTTGGGGCGTTCCCCCTGCATAATGGGCAAGGGCTGCCCAAGGAGCACCTGGTTCATTCTAACAGGAGCTCTGGCTCCATCACTGGCTGACCACCATGCCCCGTGGAAAGCGGATAGGATTCAGCCACAGGCTTGGGAGAGCTCCAAGCGACAGAGAAGCAGATATGTCACCACGCTTCCTTCCCATACCCATGGCAGACATTTTCAATCAATTTCTATACTCTTAGAGCTCAACATGATCTCCGCACCCCAGGCTGTCCCTCCAGCACCTATAGGATTTGACGTCCCTGTTAGTGGAGCAGCTACTACACTCTGCCATGGTCAGTTACACTGGGCAGAGGCAAGGCCTGGACCCTGGCTGAGGGACTCTTGTAGCCCCTCCAGGTTATGGGGTGTAGTGGTCACCTCTGACAACTGTGCCTTCAGAAGACAGTTCACCAAAATATCCTTCCAGTAGCCCCTCCCTGCCCACTCCTCTATGAGGAGATGAAAGGTGAGGGAGACAGAAGTTCACAGAGGTGAGCAGGAAAGAAAAGGGAACCCCAGAGAGTTTGCCAAGCCCCTCCCATTCCCTAAGCAGCTTCCTGGTGCTGTCATTTCCTCCTGCCATTTACACTGCCAGTTGTTTTTTTCTTGAAATCAACTCACAATTTTTGCAAAAATACATGTATTAAAAAAAAACGAAAAAACTTAGGGAAGCTGGGATGGCTCAGCAGGTAAAGCGCTCGCTTTGAAGCCCCGAGGACCGAGGATGGAATCCCGGCCCCGGCCCATGCGGACCCACATGCTGAGCTGGGGTGTGCCCCCAGTTCAGTTCTTGCCGAGGCCCATGTGGGAGGCTCCCGGCCCGGTTCCTGCCCTGCGCAGCCCCGTGCTCACCTGTAGGGTGAAACTATATGGAAAACTAATGCTGTCAACTATGGAGACTGCTCTGGGCCCTCCCCCTTCTCTCTGTCTCTGTCTCTATCTGTCTGTCTGTCTGTCAAAAACAATAAAAATAAATCTTTAAAAAGAAACCAAAACACTTTATCGTATAACCTTAAATACAAAATTAGCTTCGCTCACCGTGAATAGACGTTAAACATGAAAACAAACGCAGGAGAGTCAACAATGGCATTTCTCTGCCACACACCTGCTGGGGAGATGGGGGCCCCAAGCCTCTGTTGAAATAGAGACCAGCACATGTCCCAGGCACAGGATGCTGTCCTCGACACAGAGGGCAGAGGACTCTGCTCCGTCATGGTTAACATGGCGCATGAACCCGACAGGCACTCTGTGCACCTCCGATGGACCCGTGCAGCTCAGTGACGCCCACCGGCTCTGAGAGGTGAGCCCAGCACCTGCAGTCACACAGCGCTGAGTGGCTGAGCCAGGCTTGGGCCTCCTGGCTGAGCGCACGGTTCTCTTCTTGCTGCTGCTGCTGCTGCTGCTGCAGCTGAGGCCGCTGCCGTTGTCTCGACACCACCCGGAGTCACTTAGGCAGAGCAGAGTCGCTCTGACCCACAGCTGGCATGGCAACGGTTCTTACACCTGAGGTTAACAACTGTGATTTAGGAGGTTATTTGTCTTAATTTTCGGGAATCAGTTTCTCAGGGAGGAGGTAACTAACACATCGGGCTGGGGAAGCTAGTCTTTTTAGAAAATATTTATAGCATTTCAAGACAGTTTGGTGGCAAATGGATACAGCATCTGCTATTTTCATCACTTTCCACCACAGCTCTAAAGCCCAGAGCAGTGTACACACACACACGCACACACGCGCGCACACACACACACACACACACACACACACACACACACACACACAACAGCAACACAACAACCACATCCATGCTGACAGGAAGTCACAGCCCAGCTCTTCTTTGAGAAATAAGCACAAATTCAGCGTGATTTCAGATAGGCCCTCATTGCCCTGGTGAGCCGCACCTGAGGCTGGCGCTCAGAAAGCCACGGCCAGTGGGTCCGTCCCCAAGGCCACAGTGAGGTTCGCTGCCTCTAGAGTTAAGCTTGGCAGGACTCCCAGGCCCGGACTGTGGCTCTCATGGGAGGCCCCCACAGCAAACGAGGCCTCCCCTGAAATGTGGATTCCAGCTGCCCACTGGAGTGAGGTAGGGAGAAGGGTGCCTCTAGAAATCAGTTATTCTATGGCACGAGCTGGCTAGTCGCTCTCCTCACTGTACCTCAGTAGTTATTCATCCCTCTGAGGGCAGTCACGCTTACCCATTTTGCAGATGGCGAAACTGAGGCTTTAACAAGCCAAGAGATTTTCTCCAGGGCACAACTGCTTGTATGGTAAGCTGGTCCCTCTGACCCTCCATATGCACACCTCACTTCCCGTGGCCATCCTTCAAGTGGCCTGTATGCCATCGGCGCCCCAGGGCCCACCAAGCTGCCTCCACAGGCCTTTTCTCACACCATGACCCGCAATGCCAAACCTCTCATTAGAACGCCGTGTTTCAAGCAGAGTTGCTGTAGCAGCCCGCGGGCCTTCTGCTCTACCCTGGTGTCTCAAGTGGGAATCCCAAGGCCCAGCGAGGGGAGGGGGTCTGTTTCCTGTCACAGATCTGGCTGATGACAAAATGAAGGGCAACTAGCATTTGCTGTTAAAAATCCCAAACATGTTGCAACCCCCTCCTCCCTTGGCATCATTGGTCCAGACACATGAGGAGCCATCATTGCTACTTCACAAGAAGGCAATCCAGCTGAGGAGGAGCCATAGTAGTGACACCCACGGTTCGGGTCCAGCCAACGGCAAACGCTGCGCCAGAGTCACCGCAGAGTGCCTCTGGCCTGGCCAACCCAGCCTCTCAGGCAGAGCTCAAGCCCTTCTGCCCCAAGGCTGCAGGCACTGCCCAGCCCCACCTACCCATGCCCGCCCAGCCCTGCCTGCAAGCCGGGGCACCGGAAGGCCCTCATCCATGATGCACTGGGACAAACCCCAGGCCAGGCCCAGAGGGAGCACCCGCCCAAAGCCTGGCAGAGAGCCCCCCGAGCAAAGCTGTGCCAGACTGGGGCCTGGCACTCCTCATGTGGCTGTTCCCCTGAGCAACCCTCTTCATTAGAATGTTGACAGATGTTGCAAATGCATGTTTCCAAAATGGCCTCTGTCATCCACCTCCTGGTCTCCCCCCACCCTTCACTGGGCCCTTCTGGATCAATTGCTCTCCCCTCCACCCCCAACCCAGGCATCAAAACCAAAAGTCAAGGAGCCATCCAGAATTCTGATGCTCCCTCTCGGCCAGGCCACCTGCCGCTTCCACAGTTCACCCTGTGTTCGAATCTGCCCACTTCTGGCCAGCTCCTTTGCCTGGGCGATGACAACAGTCCCGCAGTGGCCTCCCACTCTCACTTCCCTCCTGCTCTTCCTTATAGCTGTAAAGCACGTCTTTTCCTGTTTAGAGCCTCCCCATTGCTCATATACCCTGTGCATCTGATCCCTGCTCACCTTACCTGTGCACTGCTACTCTCCTTCCCCACTGGTTTCCCTGCCCCAGGGCCTTTGCACCTGCTCCCCTCGCACCATCTCCTCTTCACACTATGGCTGGCTCTGTTTTATTTATGTCTCTTTCAGGGGCCAGGGGGAGGTCCTTCCTAATCATCCTTATCTAAAATACATGCCCTCTTTCCACCCCTGTCACCCCATAACGTATCATTCCATATTATTCCTATAGTGCACATAATGCAAGGTGATTATTATTTATGCATATACTTACTTATCTGTCTCACATATTAGGCCCAGAGGAGGGTCAGCCCCTTATCAGGCAGGCTCCCTGCTTTACATCCAATGGTCAGAATAGTATCTGGCACAAAATCGATGCTCAGTGTTTGTTGAATGAACAAGTGAGCACCCATGATCTGATTAACTCACCCCCTGCTCCCAATAACAGCAAGGGTGGGACTTATTCCATTTCGAAGGTGAGGCATGGGAAGCTGAGAGGTGCCCTCTTTACACCCAGGAGCACACAACGGTGAAAGTGGCAGCACATTCAATGAGGAGCAGGCCTCCTGATGCCTAGGCCAGGGAAGGTACAAGAATGAAGGGAATAAAAGTCCATGGAAAAAGCATGAAATTGTATGGCTCCACTATTTCTCTTGCAGCTTGAAATGTCACTTCCCTGACAACCACATCCTGCCCCTTGTGAGCTGATTTTGGCCTCAGTTCCTGGCCATGGGCATCCTCGCTGAGATTCCCCCCCACCCAGCTCCTTCGTTAGAGGGTCCTGGAATTCACTGGCCTAGCCCCCAGGCCAAGAGGGCAGAAGGCAGGGGAGAAAGGAGGCCTCCTCTCCTGGGTGGGGCGGGACAGGGCTGAGCCAAATGCAGGTCACGCTGCTGTACCCACAGCCCTCTCAGGGCTAAAAATAACCATGTTTACACAGTTCCAGAGCTGGGGTTTCTGCCTCCCTGTTAGGAGGGGTTCAGGACTTCACTACGTCCATGTTCCCACCGCACGTCTTCTATTTGGCTGGTAATGACTGGCCCCACACAGGCGAGGACCAGGGCTTTCTGGGTTTGTCTCCTTGGGTGGTTTTAGGTGGCGGGAGGTGAAGAAAGCTGCCTGAGTTGTGATTCCACGAGCAGGGAGCTCACCGCAGCAGACAGCTCCTCTGCTCGGGGATCAGAGACACTAGTAAGGCAGGAGCTACAGAGAACGTGGCCGTCTCCTGAGCCACAAGGGGGCCCAGCCTGTTCATCCCACAGCTGGGGGGGCCATGGTGCCATGGGGGAGCCTGGGAGCAGGTCGGTGGTCCAATTCCCTGTGTATGTGACCGGGACCAGGCCACGTTTCCTCTCTGGTCCTCAGTTCCCTGTGTGTTATGGCAGCTGGCGGTCAATCAGTAACTGACCCCTTGTTTCTTACGTCATATCCACAGAGTGTGGGGGCTGATGGTCCATCTTCCGTGTGTATGTTTTGAAGAGAAATGCAGTGCCAGAAACAGCACTGGCCCTTGGGACCCCATGCTTGAGTTCATGTGGGTGACAAGGCACACCTGCCAGGGTGGCTGTCACCTGGCCACCCTCCTCCCTCCTTCCTTCCCTGCCCTGGTTCACCCAGATGGACTTTAACACTGGAGGGGCAGGTGCCAGTTGCCTGCCTGCGGATGGCCCCTCCTCCTGGACAAACAGGCCCTTCTCTGACCCCTCAGCGCCCGTGAATGTGGCCGTGCCAAGAAGAAAAATGCAGGCTTTCAGAGGGCTGGCACGTCCGTCAGTCACCCTCCTTGGACAGGCAGGGCCTAGCAAGCAATGACTTCCTCCTTCCCCCCAAATGGCCACGGGGTGAGGACCTCAGGTCTCCCACGATCCAGCAACCCCGGGCTTTTCTTCTTTGGTTTCAGAGACCTGGCTGACTTGCTACCACTTGATGAGAACAAAGCCCATGCCCACTGGCCCTACTGTAAGGACTGTGCCCCTCTGAAAGCAGTCCTCTGTTACTCTGAGCCTTTGCAGGTACTGTTCCCTGTGCAGGTGCCCTTCTCTCCCTTCTTGCCTGGGCATTTCCCACTCATCCCCGGGAACTGGCTCCATTGTCTCGTTCTCCCACAGAGTGAGGTCAGCACTTTGACAGTGCCATGTGGCCCCATTCATTAGATAGTCAGTTGCTCCCCTGGGGCCAGGTCCTTGCCCTGCTCACCCATGGGGCCAGCACAGGAAGGGTGCTCTGTTCCTGTCTGCTGAATTAACTCAAGCTAAGAACGCGGTTCTCTTCTCTCCTCTCTCTGGCCAAGCCCACCCCCTGCGGCACCCCCGAGGACCACTTCAAGGTTCTCCACTCTGTGATCAGTTCCACCTGTTTCCCTCAGAGGTGCCTGTCCTCTTGGGACCCTGGGCATCCCAGCCTGTGTGCTCCTCATCAGACCTGCACTTCTTGACCAGGTTCCTACATACACCTGCCCAGAGCTGCTGGGGCGAGGCCTGGCAACTGCATGGCCCAACAAGAGTCCAGGGGTTCTGTGTGCAGAAGCCCCGGGGGCTGGGGCACCCCAGGGCACTTGGAACTCACTGCCCTCAGATGCCACAGCTCCCTGTGCCCCTGCTGACCACTCCCACCCCACACTGCATGGCTGCGTCCCCTGCTGTCATGGTCTGGTCCTTGCCAGCGTTGGACCTCATGCCCTCTCTCTTGGACCATGGCAGGGCTCCCGGGACCTCTGTGGGAACACCCTCCAAGCAGCCACCACAGTGACCCTTCTACAAATCCCATCTGGCTCCGTCACTCCTCATTCCCAAATCTTGTTGACCCTGTGTCAGAGATCAACTCTAAGGCATAAGTGGCACCTAAGGCCCTGTGAGATGCAATCAGGCCCTTGCTGAGTTCCCTGGCCTTGCTCCTACCTACCCAGACCTGATGCCTTCTGCTGCCTCCTTTCTGCTGAGCATCCTGACTCATCTTTTTGGGTGCAGCTGGAAGGTTACCTCCTCCAGGAAGCCCTCCCTGAATGTCCTTCCCAGTAGGCTGGCGTGAGCTGCTCTATTTGGCGTAGTTCTCATCACACCCACTAGGCTCGCCTGCTGTAGGAAGCTGCTGGCCTGTTTTATTCCCTAGCGAGGCTTTGTGCTCTGAGGTGAAACCAGGACCAGTGACTCAGAGTCTCACACAGGGTTGACACTCACCAGCAGATGTGGTCCAAGCATCACGGGGCGTGGCCACCATACGTGCTATCAGGTGGCATGAGGATCCCCACTTTGGTGATAAGGAAAGCGATGTTCGGAGGGGCTCTGGATCTGTTCAGGTCATGTCACAGTGGTGGTGGGATCCAGCCAGCACCCATGCTCTGACCTGCCTCCAGGCCTAGGCCCTTCTGGTAGTAAAAGGAAGGCTACCTGCTCCCCCTTCGAATGCACCTGCAGCTGCCGGGCCTCGCAGCTTTTCCCCCCACCTCACCCAGCCCCCACTCCCACATGGGCCTGAACTTTCTCTGGGTGGGAGAAGACACTGCCGCCAAGCCCAAGCCATGGTGGGGGGGTGCTGTTATAGAGAGAAATCCTGCCAGGCAAGTCATCTGCGACCCAATACCAGTGTCTCAGGCTCAGCACCTGGAGCGCCCAATAGGGATCACGGAGGCTTCGAGAGGTGTGGAGTGCCTGGGGCAGACCTGGGCCCAGATACTACCTCTCAATGCTCCCAGTCTTTCCCACAGCCCAGTCTAACAAGATTGCTTCCTCTTTCCTGAGGCCCCAAGGGGCCTCGCAACGCAGCCTTCCTTTCAAAGCAAACACAGATAAAGAACCAGTGAGCAAATCCTGCAGTTCCGGTGAAGCCATGAAGAGAGGAACACATTAAAGGCAAACTGGGGAAAACCCCTGTCCAGCTGGGTGGAAGATACAGTGCCCAAGGAGCACTGACCTCCCAGGATGAGCACACTCAACTCCCAAGCCCTCAGGGTGGGTCCCCAGCATGCCTGTGGCCGCCATGGCTGCATCAGAATGCACCCCCACCCCCACATTGTCCTCAGGGCTCAGGGGTCCTCTCGCTCTGGTCCCTAAGGCCATGGTTCTGGAGTGGGTGTTCAGGAGGCTGCAGTCCCTCTGCTGGGTGGAGCCCACCTTCCTCCTGCCAACCCCACAAGCCAACTCTGATGCTTCACACTTGAAGGACCGAGTCTCAGAATTTCTCCAGCTCCAGGACACCACCAATGGACGAAGCGTGAGCCCACCATTGCCCACCCTGCTAATTAACCTCCCTGCTAATGACATGACCTCACAGGGTATCAGCCCTGTCCCCACACTGCCTCTTCTCCCTGAGGCTCACTGTGCCTAATCCCAGCCCTAACAGCAGCAGGTCTCAAACCCCAGCTCTACTCCCTAACAGCTGTGTGAGTTTGGATGCCTTACTTCTCCTGTCTGAATCCACTCTGTATGTCTCTGAGGTCTCTGTCATGTTAACTGAGATAATTGTGCAAAAGTGATGCCAGTATTAGTCACCATGGACCAGATCCTGCTCTTAGTTCTGTACAAGAGTTAATTCAATTAGGCTCACAAGATGCCTCCCCAGGCAGGTGCTTTTGTTACACCACCTTCATTTTATAGACGAAGAAACTGAGACACAGAGTGGCTGAGCTGCTTCTCCCAAGCCGCCCGCTGGGAAGCTTAGACGTGGCCCCTGCGGTGTGGCTCCAGAGCCCGTGCAATCCTGGGGGAGCTTCTACCTTCTCTTCACTGCTGCTGGGGCCTAGGCCTGCCAAAGGCCTCGCTCCCCCCAAACTCCAGGCTGCAGCATGCTTGGGCCTAACAGGCCCGCCTCCCTGGTCTACCTGGCAAACGCTGACTGCCACATTAGCTCCTTCCACTTTCCCCTGACCCTTGACCTTCAGGTAGAGATGAACCCTTGATCACTGCCCCCTCCCCACACCCCAGGCCTCCATCAAAGCCCCTAGAACCCACAAGGGCAGGACCCTGTGGTGTATAGATCCAGCAGGCACTCAATAAATGCTTGTGGAGTGACCGTGGAGTCATCCATTGGCCACGCTGCCTGGGAAGTTCTTGGTAACAAGGCCCTTTGGAAGGTTCCAGGCCGAATGTCAAGGACCCGCCAGCAGCTCCTCTTGACTCTACTGGGGGTGCAGTTGGCATCCAGGGGGCCAGCCCACAGAGAGGTGTCGTGAAGACCACATATGTAGCAAGCACAGAAGCCCAAAGTGACAGAAATTGATAAAAGCTTCACCACACTGCTGACACCCCATACATCAAAGGCCCCAAATCTCATTCTCTGCTTGCCTCCAATTTCTATCAGAACTTGCCAGCTGCACATTTATTGAGAAGTTTGTGATCTGACAGGCACTGTATTACCAACATTAATGATGCATCAGTCTCTAGAATTACTGGGGAAACAGTCCAATTGATTTTATTATTATCTTGAGTTCTTCACATTTCATTCCGGGCTGCTTGCTACCAGTTATTGAGCAAGGATCCAAGTGAATAAAGGTTGTGGGGCCAGGCCTATCTCAGCTTGGAGAATCTAGGCTTGTCCTGGGACCCTCAGTGACAGCCCTCCCCACCCCCGCCTTCTCCTCTCCCCATGACAGCGGGAAGGTCACTGACATGCCAGGTGGTGAGAGGGGCAAGCATGATGTTCCTGTGAAGAGATGAACCAGGGACAGATCAAGAGCTCAGGCCAATGGGAATTCATGCTGCAAAGATGGAGGTGGCTGGGGGAAGGCAGAAATAGCCATCGATGTCATCTGTCAGTTGCCCCTGGGCCGGGGCAGGGAGCCAGCCCGTATGGAACCCAACAGCAGACATGGGCCCGTGCCCACACAAGCCTGGCAGCTCTGCTGGCTATTCGGGGGCAAGTGGAAGACCTGAGACGAGATGGAAGACGTGGGTGGTGCCCACCTCCTCTTGGGACACTTGACCTGTTGCCCTCTGTCTCCCAGCCACATGAGATTCCTTTCAGTTTCTAGAACATGCCAAGTTATTTCCAGTGTCGGGCTGCCTTTGCACAGGCTGTTCCCGCTGCTGGCAGTATCTCTCTGCCCCACACCCATCCTCTCATGGCCTCTTCAGAAAGTTTCTAGGGCTGCAAGGCGAGCGCTTAACCCGCTGAGCCAGCCCGGCTTCCCAGAACTCATCATAATTTATAAAGGGGGTACTGATGGGCTTATTGACCTGTTTTCTCCCTTGGGCTCCCTACAGGCAGGGAGCTTACCTGTTGTGGTCGCCATCATGGCCCCAGAACCTTGTAGTGCTGCCTCCTTGCAGGCCCCCATACCCACATGCAGAATGAATGTATGAGTCTAAGAGTAGGTAGGGACCAAAGGAGCCAGTTTCTGTCAATCCCTGAAGGCAGTGTTTGGCTCAAGAAGTTCACAAGAACATCACCTGTTGTTTCAGGGCTGAACTTCTTCCCACCCCTGACAGCCATGTGAGAGGTTCAGGGAAGCCCTCTCCCTTCTGGCTCCTTCTGCAAACATTTGTCCATCAGGACTAATCACTTGCCCCTCCTCCCAACACACCCTCCAGGAACCCAAGGAGGCAACAGGGCCAGGGAGAAGCTGAGGGCTTGAGGTCAGGCCAGGAGCCAGGTTCAGATCCCCACCTCACAGTGTAAGCAGCGATTTAACTAACGGCACCAAATTCTGCCCAATGACCTCTCTGTAAAATGTGGACAAGAAGCTGGTGTCTCTGGGCATACCGGTCCCAAGGGCCCTTGTTCACATAGTGCAATTTGTTAAGTGCATTCCATTACCAAGACAACAGACGGGCCCAAGGAGGACAGGGGAAGCAAGGCATCTGCCCTCAGAGCAGTCAGATAAGAAAGGCGTGAGGATCCTTATCTGAGCAGAGAGGTGAGCAAGATGCCAGAAAAGCTGAAAGGCCAGGTGAGCACTGGGTAAGTCCTTAGAGAGCAGAATCCTCAGTGAACAAGGGCTACCAAGTTCTGTAAGCAAACAGGAGCAACACATAGGCCTCATAGGGGCCGTCTTCTAACTACTGGTAGTGTGGTTATTATTGCTGTTATCTGGAATCAAATCAGAGTATTTGACGGAATAGACAACGCTCTGATTTGAAAACGGATTATCCCCCCCAAATCCGTATTTCAGCTATAACTTATTAATGAGCATTTAACCATGTGCCTGGCTCTATGCTAAGCGCTGACTATACATTATTATATTTCATGTTCCTGAACAAGCTCCGTTATCCCCACTTTACACCCAGGAAAGCTGAGGTGTGAAGGGGAAGTGGAATTCCTGCAGTCTCACAGGTGCAAGATGCAGGATGTGACTGCAGCTGGTCCGGGAACCGGGAGCTCGAGCTCTTGGACCCCGTGGGGTGGGAGCAACCGCTCTGGCCTCAGGGCCTCAGGGTCCCAGGCCCCTGACGGCATTCAGCCCCATTGCTCTCCCAAGAGGAAAGTGAGGCCCAGGAGGCTGAGGACTTCCCCAAATTCACCTAGTTTTCCCCGGAAAGGGCAAGGACACCTGTTGACTTCAGCTCACTTAATTCTCAAGGTAAGAACTCATGACCAAGGAATCTGGTCTCCAGAAGGCAAAAGGACTGCTAGCGGCAGAATAAGGGTTTGTACCAGTTCTGGAGGCTATGGGGTCACCAGCCCAAACGTCTGGAACCTGGCTCTAGCGCCTACCTCCCAGCTGTGGAGAGAGAAAGGCCTGCCCAGCCTCAGTGCCCACGGCCTTCTGAGTCCCCACGTGTCATCCTTGGTGGCCTCTGTACCTGGCCCACAATGCCAGCAGCCACAGCACATGGGCCAGGCCGCAGCTGGACTCACCAGCTTGCCTGTGCCCAGAGAAGTCAGGCTGGAGGCCGGTTGCTTGGCATTTCTAGCAGTGTGCTCTTACTCAATTACGCCCTTGCTGTCCAAAGGGCAGCTGTGACGTGTGGAGCGGGTCTGTGGTGTCAATACGAGCCCAGCATTATACAGCTGGGGACACACAATGCCCTCGGTCAGCTGTTTATTTATAAATCCGCCCAGTGCTCACTGCAGCCTTTACACTCAGCTCTTTCCCAAAATGCAAATGGCTTCTTCCTGTAAGTCAAGCTGGCCTGCTCAAGCTGATAAAATCATCCCAAACGGGCTCTTTTATCTCCTTAATACAGAAAGCCCTGTGCACCCACACCTCCTAGAAAGAGGAAGCGTCCTCACAGTGCTTCACAGGGGCTGGCCCAGGGAGAAGCCCTTCCTGAGGTGTGCAGGGGCATGTGAGGGGGTATGCAGAAGGGGCAGGAGAGAAGGCTCTAGACTCTGAGACTTGCGTTCAAATCCTGCCTCTGACACATTCTACATTTGTAGCCTTAATCTCTCTGAGCACCACTCCATTTCTGCATGTGTTAAATGGGGATAAAAATGGTCTCGTTCTCTGGCGGGTTCTTTGGAGAATTAAATGAGATAATGTACACAGACTAGTTGGCAGTGCTGGGCCCCAAGTAAATCTCCAGAACATGGTGGTGAGAAGAGTAAAATGCCTGTCATTTTATTATCTGAAGTCTACACCTGCCTGCCACTCAGTCGCTCTTGCTGGGTGGCTTCAGGATGGTCCCTCTACCTCTCTGAGCCTTACCCTCCCGCCCCCCACCCCCAACTCTAAAGCCCCCAGAAGCCTTTGTCTCATTGGCTAGTAGCTCAGCCCATGAACACCCCGCAGCATATTCAAACAGCGTTGGGGTGCTGTTTCTAGGACCCTGTCTCTTCAGTCTCTCAGGGGCTCTTTTATCAGAAAAACAAAATCTGTTCTAAACAGAAACCTCGCCCGTATCACAGAAAAGCGAGCTACCTGACCGCTGAGCTGCCAGCTGGTGTCGGGGTTTCGAAACAGTTGGGAGCATCACTTAAAGGCACGAGCCTTGCACAAGGCTTTCAGGGGATGGAGGTGGGGTGGGGAGTAGTGGGGGGAGCTGATAAGGGCTCATTGCCCACGAGACTAATAAGAGGCTTCCAGGGAATGGGCAGAAGTGCGGGGAGAACATAAAATGGACCCAGAAGTCGCCGGAGACCAAGCGACACGCACCAGAAGCTCCTGGAGGAGGTTCCAAGTCTACAAGGAGGCGTCACAATGCTGGTGTGACAATGGGGCTTGCCAGGCGGTGAGGAGCCCTGCCCCCAGGGAGATGCCCAAGCCTCGGTCTCCCAGCAGGGAACACCAGTGACGTGTGCTCTGCACGCTTTCACTAAGACGCTTATAGCACACAGAGAGGCAGGGCTTTCCTGATGGGCCCGTTCACAGACCACTGAGGCCTGAAGGAGGAAAGTGACTGGCCCAAGGTCACCGGGCAGGTTGGTAATAAAACTCGGGTCCCCAGGCTCCCTCCAATCCAGAGAACTGAGGGAGGCCGGCAGTCACGAAATGGCCATGCCGCTGAAGCCACCAACCTTCCAGAACTGGATGAAATGTGACAATGTCAGCTTGCAAAGGCCTTCCCTTCGCTGGGCCTCACTCTTCAGAGCAGCCGGGCAGACGGACTGGTGGGGGTTGTTAAATCTCCCCGTTTTGAGGGTGGAGGCTCAGGGCCATGTCACTAGGGAGTAGCCGGGTCATGCCTGTACCCACACCGTCAGAACCCCCTGCTGCTTCCGCCTCCTCCTCCTCACCCAGCTGGAGGAGCGGCCAGCCCCCTAGGTGCCCACCCTACCAGCCCTCCCACCCAGCACAGGGTGGTTGGTCCTGAAGTGCACCTGGGGGGCTCCACTTGCCAGGGGGTGAGAACCCCCTGCCTCCTGATCAATTTCCTAGAACACTGCCCTTCCTCTGTCTGGTATAAGGGTCCTGTTCTAACCCCGCCTTCCCTCTGGGGTCCCAGCCATCCCTGGAGACTAGACCCAGGTTACTCCCCTGGAGATATGGGCCCCAGCTGAGCTCCCCCCCACGCCCCGATGGGCACACTTCCCTTCCGTTGTTCAGGCCTTTCCTCCACCTCCTTGCCTTGCTCTAGCTAAAGCTTCCCCATCTTCAACACCACCCACCCTTACATGCCTCTTCCTCCGGGAGGCCCTCCTTGACCATTCTAGCCCATTCCATCTCTCACTTGTTCCAAGGTCTCCATGGAACTCCTTAGGCAGTTCCTTCAGGGCTTTCAGTGTGTATTATTGTTCCTGTTCTGCCAAGTACCGAAGGCTTCATTTCCAATTTATGCTGTGAAACTCCTTTAAGTCAGGGTCTCAGAATATCTAGCCATCCTTCCACTCAAGAAATCTGATCTTAGCCTGTGGGTCCTTATGCCCCCAGCCCCATGCTAGGGGACAAAAGAGGTAAAGCTCTGACCTTCTAGAAGGAGCTCAAGTCTAGAAACAGGAACCTAAGCAAGCAGCGGCCACCCAGTACGGTGGGGGTTATGACAGGGAGAGCAGGGGCCTGTGAGTTGCCCAGTCAGGTTCTTGTTCTCCATAGGGAACCCTCGCGTGCCAAGCCCAGGGCTCTACCCTAAGATGACGCTGCAGCCGGCCTCCTGGTGGACTGAAATGATAGGCTGGTGACTGTCAGGTTTCGAGACACAGGAGGCCTGGGTGGGGGAGTGATGGAAGCAGCTTGGGTGAGTGTTGGCCTCTACCAGCAGACAGGAAGAAGGACGGGGTGGAATCCAAGTCACAAGAAGGAATCCCCTTGATGAGGGGGGTGGGGTCCACCCTGATGGAAAAGACAGGGAGAAAAAGGCTGAGCCCAACCCAGCAGGGCTCGGGGGGCATGTCCCTGCCTGGCCCCTCAGTGCCAGTGTTCCTTGAACCTCAGCTCCCGAAGTGTCTCAGCCTAGAGGGTGGGCACCCCTTTGTCTTGTGTTCGTCTGAGCAGGCCTCTCCAGATGGGCCGGCGATGGGAAACGCACCAGTGCACACTGCTGGCTCTCGGCCGACGGGCCCTGACCGCTGCCTGCATCTCTGAACACCTCAGCGAATGGTTTCATTGTCCCTGCGTCCTGATGCCTTCTCTGGAGAAGGACGTGGGTTTCTAGAGAAATACATGCCAGTGTGGCTTCCAACCACCTCTAGTTCCCTGTCACCCCAGCTTGTGGCCTTGGTCCTGCACCCTGGCGGGGGTGGGGAGCAGGGGGGAAGAAGATCCTTCTCTGGCTCCAAGTGCACATGGGCAGCCCACCCTGGACCCTGCCCTTGAAACCTCGCCTGGAGCTTTCTGTGGGTCTTGAGTAATCCTGCGCAGCCTAGGGTGGGTAGAGCGTCCAGGCCTCCACGGGTGGGGAGCAGAATCCCTCTGACTGCAGGGTCCCATGTTTCTGCCAGCTGCTTCCCTCCCTGGTGTTTCAGGGGCATCGGGGAAAAAAATCAGGAACCCTGGGAACTAGGCCTGGAGTCCCTGCCCCTCTGAGCCTGATTCTCTATCAGTTACGTAAAATGGGGAGTGGGTGAGTTGAAGGGCGAGCTGTCTCCCAGGTCCCCACTTGTATCCTAATCAACCAGGTTTGAAGAGACAGTGGCAGGGCCAATGCCCAGAGCAGTGGGGGGCATTCAGAAGACCGGATAGGGAAGAGGTGAGGTTGTCCATGGCTGCAGAAGCCTTAAAAGCTGGTAAAAGGCTTAATCCTGCATAATGATTTACAGAGTGACAAGGAAAATAGATTTACTGTGACAGCTTGAAAGGAGAACCACAGAAATAAAATTACACTCAGGCTCATCCTGTCTCTCTACAACCTGTCCCTTCCCTTTGAAAACCAGGGACCCGTGTGAGCACATATGGACACACGTGCATGGGCAAAAGCATGCAGGTGGCCGGATGGGGTGGTGGGGCAAGTGGGAAAGGGACCAGGGAGGAGGCAGGTCTGGCCGCTGTCCTGGGAAGGGCCAGTGGTTCCCAGTTCTGGGTACGGCCATGGAGGTGACACTCCCAGCAGCCCCCAAAGCCAGGGGTTATCTCTGCAGATGAAGACCCATCTGACTGCTAAGCCCTGCACGGGATTCCACCTTTGGGGAGCATGCAGCAGGCACTCCAAGTGCCCACGAGGCTCAGCACCCCTGACTGCCGTCTGATTCAACATCACAGTCGTAGGGTTCCTAGGCCCTAGGCTTTCAGGGCCCGTGGAGAGGGGTCTGCTGCTTCCCCTGGAGTGGGGCAGGGACTCCCAACAAGAACTTAGAATGGACAAGAAAACCTCGGCCAAGTTCATCACAGAGAAAGAAAGTGAGAGATGCTTCTGCCAGGGCTAGGCTCCTGGGTGGCATTGTCAGTGTTGTGGGCTCATTCTGTGCTTACACAAGGGCACGGGGAACACCGTGCTGCTGAGACAATTCTCCCAGGAAGCCAAGCTGAGGAGGGTGGCAACCCAGGCACAGCGGACACCCAGGTGGCCTCAGACCCCAGCAGCTTTGGGAAAAACAACCTGGGCCAGGAGGTGTTTCTGGGAACCGGGCCTGGCCCAGACACCCCTCGGGTTTTAACTGGAGGCGGGGGGAGAGAAGAAGGGGCCAAGGGCTCGGACTATGTACACAGACAGCTGTGACTCCAGGACTAAAGTTTTCAATTCTTTCTCAAGCAAAGTGTGCAAGTCACTTGCAAGGTACCTCCCACCTACAGTGCAATTCTGTGTGTGTACACACATGCATGCAAGCGTGTGCACATAAATGTCCAAACCACAAAGCCTACCACAAAACCTACCAGCTCTGTGTAAAGTGTAGATGTAATTTATGCATTCACCTACTCCACACATTTTGAAATGGTTTTAGATGCCAAGCATGGTGCTAGGTGTCGGGGAGTCAGAGCGGAACTGTGGCTGGCGTACCCTGAAGGCAGCTGCGATCCTGCCAGCTGAGGAATGCAACAGTGGTCAGAAAACAGTGCTGGGGGAACTGGGGCAAAGGCAGGGGCCAACCCGCTTGATCTGGCTGTTGCAAAAGGCAAGCCAAGGCCTGAGCAGGGCTTTGCAGGCTGCCTAGAAGTTCACCAAGCAGCAGAGCAGAGAACAGAATGTGCAAAGCACACACAAGAGGAATTCAGCTTGGGTCAGACACCAGAGGGCCCTGAGTGACAGGCTGTAGGTGGTAGGAGCCATGAAGGAGTTTTAAGTAGAGCAGAGGCAGTAACAGGATTACAGGTGCCTTTTATGAAGGTCACACTGGTGGCCAAGTGCAGGGAGGATAGGAGCAGGGAGGCTGAAGGAGAAGGCTGCTGCAGGGGTGGGGAGAGAGGGTGGCTCTGGAAACATTCAGAAGGTAGAGTCTAGAGGCATCAGTTCCCTGGCTTCGGACTCCCACAGGCCCGGCTCTGGGCAGGGCACTGGGGACACAGAAACCCACTGTCACAGGCTGCAGTCCTGGGAGGAGGTAAGGGTGATTCCCAAGTTTCAGTTGGGGCATTGTGCCAATGGCAGCCCTGCTCCTGGTCCTCACCGTGGCTTTACAAGGCTCACCTTCATCAAAACACGCTGCCACCATCTGCCAGAAGCGTATTTAGTATGTGTATAATCCATTGGAGCCCAAGTTGTGCAGCACGAAACCTGCACTGTCACACCTGGGGGTCCCCGCCGACACAGCCACTGAGCATTGGGAAGATGCGTGTCAGAGGTCTGGCATCCAGGCAGGAAGAACAGGCAGATAGTCCCCAATCCGCAAAGCTAAAAACACAACGAAGCAGAGGGCAAGCAAAGCAGGATGTTTACTAACCACCCCTGCCTGTCGGACATGAGAAATCTGAAGAAAATGAGAGGTGGCATTATTTACTACACAGAATCCAAAAAGGAAAAAGTAGCTGCTCAAACCAGGTAAATAAAGGGAATGCAAACATGCAAGTCAGAAAGCACTTGTTTTGAAAGATGGGGATTGGCCAAAAGTATAGAAAACCAGTTCTGGCTTTGGTGCTTAATAAAAAAAAAAAAAAAAAAAAAATCCTATATACTAAGCAAAACTCCAGCAGGTGAAACCCACATGCTGAGAAAACTGGAACTATCTGGGAAGCTGGGGGTTCCCGTTCCATCACTCAGCTATCGGAGCTTTGCTGCACAGCTTCTCTGCTAGGCCATCTGGATGCAGATATAAGGCTCAGCTAGTCCGTCACAGAGGGACAGACCAGTGCGGGAGAATGCAGCGGCCTGGGCCAGTGCAGAGGGGCGCACCTGAGAGCTCCAGCAGGAGGCAGCCACAAAACTGAGGCATGCTGGTCAGGAGGGGCTGGGAGACGCAGGCCACTGTGCACACGAAGGCCAAAGCCCTGGTGACAGGTGGCAGGCTCCCGCGTAACAAGTGAGAACTTTGTGAGCAGAGCTGAGACAGACAACACCTGATCTTGTGGGGCTGGAGTAGGGAGCTTCGCCTGGGCTGGAGGTAAAAAGGCTTCCGTGAGAGAGTCCCGGATAGAAGGGGCCTCCATGCACATACGGGGAAACTGAGGGCCGAGAAAGCCAGGGGCCTGATTAGGTCAGAGAGCTGATTCATGTTCCAGGTGGGACATGGGTCTCCTGACCTTGGCCAGGGCCTCTTCCCATGTCCAGGGCCACCCTGGGGGTACTTTCAGTCCAATACTGGACATGGAGGGAGCAGGGACAGACAAGGACAGCACACCTGGATGGAGACACGGGTCCCTGGCCACCGGGAACTGCTCAGAAGCAGAAGGGGAGGTACTTCTCAGACACAGAGCCAGATTTCCACTCTTAAAGGGTTCGCACTTTTGTTTCCCGAGATGTTCACAAGGGCTTTTCCTCTAGCTGAGGCCTGAGCTCACCTCCTAACAAGGGTTTTTATTGGGCACACACTGCCTCCCTCAGCCTCCCTCACCCTGTAGCCCTGGGAGACAGGCACTCCTCACCCATTTGACAGATGAGCAAGCAGAGGCCCTGCCATCCAGGTCACTTTCTTGGCTTGATGGGAAGGCTAGCCACTCCTTCCTATGTGCCAGGTGGGACTCAGGTGACATGTTACCAGGCTGAGGCCTCTGTCCACTGAGCCCAGTGGCAGGTACAAATGGCAGGTGGGGATTTGGCTCAGGGCCGGGCCCAGGGCTGGGTGTCCTGGACCCTTGGGTCTCACCATCTGAACCCTGCGTGGCTGGTGTGGAGTCCCCAGAACCACCCAGCATGGGTGCTGCAGGGCTGAGCAGGGTGCCACAGGCTGTGGTTTTGTGCTCGGCTAACTCTTGGCTTCTAAGCAATGAAGTGGAGAGAGAAGGGGCACCGCCAGAAGGCCCTGCCCACCCACTCAGCCTCACCACTGGGGCCGCCTTGGGGTCTGGCTGCCCCAGGACTGCCAGCCCCGGTCCTCTGCTCAGCACCAGAACGCTGAGTGGGCAGCATCCAGCAGCGGCAAGGCCCACCCAACAAACACTGGTTCCAGCCACCTTCAAGGTGAGGGAGGGAGAGACCCAAGGGTCCGTGCAGGTTCAGACCAGAGTGAGCTGGCTTCTCCCCTGCAACCTACCTTCCTGCGTCCCCTGGCCACCCTGGGGAGCAGGCTTCCCTCTTTGTGCCTCTGCAAGTCACAAGAATGTCAGCTTAGTTATCAAGGGCCACCTGGCTGCTGAAACTCTGGGATTTTGCCGCTGTCTCATTCAGGCAGGCATCTTCTTGCAGGAGCGAAGGGGACATGAAGGCCCAAAGAGGGCAGAGGGCCTGCCTGTGGTTATGTAGGAGGATTAGAGACACAGGGACATAGGATGCTAGAGCTGGAAACAGCCTTAGAAAGACAAGCAATCCCACGGCCCCTCGTTTTACTGACGGGGAAACAGAGGCCCAGGGATGGCAAAGGGCTTCCTAAAGGTGACTTTGAATCAAGAACCCTAGGATCGTCAGCCTGGGTTGATCCTGTGGGGCCAACATAGAGCTGCCCTCTGACCCCAACCTCAAAAGTTAGGGCAGTTGCAACACTTCCTCGTTTCTATAGTAACTAGATACTGCTCCAGGAATACAGCAAATGTTTTTGTGCCCTCCTCTGTGCTGGCCCTAGGCCAGGCTGTGAGGAAGAGAGTGGAAAGAAAGAGGGGGTGTGCAGGGAGCACAGCCTAAGCCTCAGGCCCAGCGGATCCCAGGCCCTGGGAGAGAAACCAGAGAACCTTCAGTGCAGGAAGGAGTCCCCAGTGTCGGAGAGTGTCAAGGGAAGTGAGCAGAGAGGTGGTGGTGGAGCTGGGCTCGTAGGGATGCATAGGAGCTAATCAGATGGCACTGCGGTGATGGAACGGACACAGGCAGAGGCCCCAGGGCCTGAGAGTCCCTGCACATTAGAAAACAACAGTGCATGGAGTAGAGGATATGGAAGTGTAGGCGACGAATGGAGGACGTTCATGATGGAGACCACATGGAGAACGGCAGTGACAAGAGCAGGCTCGGGTACGAGGAATACCTCACTACACCTCTATGTTTCCAGCTGTTAAGTGGACACCTTAACAACAGAGTAGTGTATGGCTACACAGGAGGTGACAGGCATAAAAGGAAAAGTGCTCTGACCCACAGGACTTGGAGACCCAGGCCAGTTCTCAACCCCCACTCCTCAGCCTGCTTTGCGAGGGTAGACAGGCATTCCCAATGGGCTTCTGGGCATAACCTTGATAAACCTTCAAAATATCCAGGCTCTGACTATTCTGGGCTAAGCCACTGGATTCTCACTTGGGTTATTGTAAAAGCTGCCTAGCTGGTTCCTTATTTACACCCTTGTCCCCTAGAGTCTATTCTCAGCTCACTAGCCCGAGGGACCTTCTTAGAGAGCACATCAGATAGTCTCAGTCCTGTAATTAAAATCCTCCAGTGGCTTCTAAAACACTAAGCATGGAGTCAGAACTCCTTTCCATGCTCCATAAGGTACTCTGTGACCTGGTCCTTGACCACCTTGGTCACTTACTCTTCTATCTCCCTGCCCCTGACCCCCCATCCAGCCACACTAGCCTCCCTGCCTTTCTCAGAGTATGGCAAGCATGCTCCTGCCACCGGGCCTTTGCACAGGCTGTGCCCTCTGCTTGGAACGCTATTCTCCCAAATGTTCACAGGTTTACCCCCTTACCTCTCTGAGGTATCTATGTGCTCACACACAGTTTCTTCAGAGAAGCCTTCCCTGCTCATTCCACCTAAAAAAGCTCATTTCCCCTCTCCATCTCTTCACCTGATCCTGGTTTATTTTTCTTTAAAACACTTGCCATTCTCAGAATAACATCACCCCTAAAGTTGTGGACTTGTTGACTATCCCACCTATTAGAATTTAAATAGGACTTCGGTCAAGTTCACCACTGTATCCCCAGGGCCTGGAATAGTGCCTGGCACATAGATGCTCAACAAACTTGATGAATGAATAATCCATCTTTTGGGGGAGAGCTGGGCAAGGAGAGGCCCAGAAAGATCCCAGGGGCAGAACACAGGGCTCCAGACAGGACAGAAAGCTTTGTTCTCAGGCTGGCATGAGGACCCAGCTGCAGGAAACACGTGCTGCCCTTCCAGGGCAGTGGTTCCCCCCAGATGTGGCCAGGAAGCAGGGCCTGCCCGAGCCCTGAAGGAAAAGCAGGAGTTGTTGTTCTGCCCAGTGTCCCTGTCTCATACCCACTGGGCGTGGGCAGCCCGAGGAGTCAACCTCAGGGAGCAGTGGGTGGAAGGAGGCCAGGGTGGCTCGGGCAGGAGGAGCTGGTATCGCGCTGGCTCTGTGGCTGGCTTCCTCCCCATCTGGGCCTTCGTTTCCTGATCTGAGACATGAGGGTGAGAAAAGCTGGTTGCCTGGATCCTTCTGCTCCAACAGTCCTGGCACCTCTGGACATTCAGAGCCCTGGGACGAGTCACACCAGGTTGAAACTAGGGCCACAAATTCAAGCCATTGCCCCAGGCCAGGGTAACACCCTGCAGTTAGCTGGGCCAGACACCCGGGCTAGGGGTCTCAGGTAGGCTCCTGGAGTCCCTGTTTCCATCCAGGGTGACAGCTGGCAGAGTACAGGGCAGCCCAGGCTAAGCCAGGAGGTGTCACAGGACAGGGGCTTCAGGCTGTCGGATCTGACTGTCTCATGGGGACCCCAGGGAACACCTATCTGCCACCTCCACCCCCAAACCTCCCCCAGCCTACATACTTTGTGAGATGTGGATGGTAAGTCTCAGGCCAGCCAGGTGTCACTGCCATAGCCACTGGGGGACTTCTCTGTGCCTCACTCCAGCAAAGGATTTCTGTCAAGTGATAAGACAGAGCCTGGCACTGGCTAGTGGTCAGGACGCCTGGGTTTTAGCTCCAGCTCCACCATGGATGCGCCCTGCGACCTTGGGGAGGCCGCTGTCTCCTCTGGGGTCAGACTCAGCAGCTAAATGAGAGGGCTGGCCTGGATGGTCTCCAAGGCCTTTCTGTGCTGACATTATCATCACAGCACACGGTAATAAAACATTATACTCCTCGCCGCCGGGACACTGTGCAGCATGCTGAGTGCTGGCCCTCCCCGCTGCCTCCTGCAGCAGCCCCGAGGGAGACTGCCAATGGGAGGCTGTGCTACCAGATCTGACTCCAAGTGCAGTGCTCTTTGTAGACACCCCAGGTCTCTGGGGCCTCAGGAGGACACTTAGGCAGGATGCCCCTGGCAGAGAGGCAGGGAGTGAAGCCAGCACAGGGTATCAATAGGAGGTGGGTGGAGGCAGACAAGGCAGGAGCACTACTTAAAGCCCCCTAGTCCCCCTCCCAGCAAGAGGCTCCTGTTCCAGGGGCAGGCGAGCTTGCTGGGAGAGGCTAGGAAGACAAGACTGCCTTCCTGAACCCTCTGCCGTGTCTGAAACCAGGCCACTTGCTTTCTGAGACCCCAAATGAACCACTGTTGGGATCTCCCCAGCCTACTTCCATGTTGTATGACCTAGGTTAGGCCGTTTCCGGGTCAGGCCTGACCAGGCTCTTACTGGAGGCAGAAGTAATGAAGGGATAGAAGAAGGCTGCCTCTTCCAGGTAGCCCACTCTACCCACTCCAGCCTTGGATTCAGCCTAGAGAGGAGAAGCCTCTGGGGAACGTCCCTGACATAGAGTGAGAAAGGGAATTCCTGAGACCCGAGTTCCCCATACTCCACATGGTTCTGAGCTGAAAACTCTGGGGAGACGTCCTTCCAGGAGTCACAGAAGGTGGAACTTAGGGGGAGGGGGCTGCTGGGAGGCAAGTCCACACAGAAGGTTCTCTGCGGGGACACTATGTCACAGGCATCAGAAGAGGGGCTCCCTTGTGATCTGAAGAGTCAAAGGTCCCATGCATACCAGGAATAGTGGTATCTGGAGCCCCTGGGTCGGGGCTTGGGCAGGAGGAGTTGGTCTCATGCTGGCTCAGCCACCTCTAGGGAGCTGGATAGAAGGGCAGCCATCCACAAGACAGCAAATTCCAACCCACAAAGCAGTGCCACTCCTTCTGCTGAAAGGGATCATCCCTGCTGATGACATGCAAGCGAAAATGGAGGTGTCAACTGGGCTCAGGTGGGAGGAACCAGCGTCCTTTTGCAGGAAATAAATCAATGCTGAACTCACAGCTTCAAGGAAGCTCCTTTCACAGCCACAGCCCCATCATCAAACACCAGGCGAGACATGGCACCTGAGGTTTCCTCTCTTTTGCCAGAATTGGAAGCACAGGGGGTTCCTGAAGCTAGGGGTGGAGGCGGGGGGAGGGGAGCTGAGCAAACCAGGTAGGGAGGCTAATGGCCAAGGACTCCCCACTCTCTGCCAGCCACACAGCCCACTCCTCAGTTCCAGAAAGTCAGGGACATGAGGACTGGGAGCCAGGGAGGCCAAGTGACTCATCCACAATCACACATGGGACCTAGCAGGGCCAGAGCTCTCCCCGGGGCCCCAGGATGCCTCTCCCTACTGACACAGCATGACAGACACCCTCAGCGAAGGGCTCCTGACTGCTCCATGCCATCACTACTGAGTGCTCTCTGTGCGTAAATGCTGGGGGAAGAAAGCAGTACTGACCTGAGCGGCATAAACAAGCAGCAGGGTTGAAGCTGGCCTCCTGACCCAGAGCAGGTCAGCCCTAAACCAGTCCTGCCCTGCCTTCCTAGGGGAGGGAGTGGGCGGGAACTCCCTCCCTTCACCCCAACCCCTACAGGCTCTTTCAGGGGAGCAGTTACCCTGCCGCTCTGGTACATCTCAGAGATGAGACCGAATGGTTTCAGCAGTGCAGTCAGCCAGCACAGGGGACCATCTCCCATGGTCACCCCAGCCCCCGTGCCAGGTCTTGTGTCCCAGTCACTGTCACTGATCCTGACCAGGTCCTTTGGCCTCAGTGTCCCTTGGCCTCAGTTTCCTCACTCGTACGTGTCCAGCTGGATTAGAAGCAGGACTAGGGAGGTGACACAAATGAGTTGGAACAGAAGGGTTTGTGGGCAGGAGGTGGGGAAAGACAACACAACAGTCCTGTTTCACTCAAGGGCCGGGGTAATTTTAGACCCTTGGATGAAGGCCAAGATTCTTACAGTGCTTTCAGGCATCCAAATTGATTGAAGTATCTGAATAAAGCCGTAAACCATCTCTCCAGAAAAATACATGTCAGCAAAGGTGTGTGCACAGGCTTGGGGGCTCATGTCCCCAGAAGGCTGGGTTCAAGGCCCTTCCTGCTTGGACAGCCGGCAAGTCTGAGGCCCATCTCTAGGGACATAGCAGAGGTCCCACCCCTCTGCCAAGCTGCCCTTGCTTTCAGGACTGCCCAACCACAAAAAGATGTGTGGTCTGGAAACAAAAGAAAAGGAGACCAGAGAAAGTGACAGAGACCTGCAGGCTCCAGGGGGGTGGAAGTCGCATAGAAGTGCCAAGAAAGCAGGCTGGGGGAGCTCTGGGTCGCCCTGGGAGCTGGGAGCTGGGAGGAGCATCCTAGGGTTTGGGGAATGCTGGATGAGGCAAGGGGTTGGCCAATTCCCAGGACTGGGAGGGTGTGATCTGCTATCCTTCCTTTTGTGGACTGGTGTTACTGAGAATCCACTTTGGGAAACCTTGATGTGGTCTCAGCTCATGATTTTCAGAGGAGAAAACAGGCCCAGAGGGGTCCGTGGCCAGCCAAAGGTCCCACAATCAGTTCCTGTTCACAGCAATCCTGCACAATGCCTGAGAAGGAGGTACTGTTATCACCAGCCTCAACTCATAGGTCAGGAAAGCAAGTTTCTGAGGCAGGGACCCAAATGCACACCACCACCTTAGAACACCTCTCTGAGGGAACAGGCTTCATGGGTAGGCTGAATTAAAATGACCTTAAGTTATCACGGGGGAAGGGGCCAGCCCTCACAGATGACTGGCCAGCCCTTCCTGCTAAAAGGGGAAATTCTGGGTACTGGCAGGGGTGAGGGCTCAGGAAAGCCTGGATCCCAGGCCTGGCTTTGGTTGGGTCTGAGGTGCCAGGTGGCATTGGGCAATTAATTCACTTGACATGATTCTCCTCACCTGTAGGTTGGATGTAATACAATGCTAGCTGCACCAGGCATTATGGGAGCAGTGGCCATGACAATGACTAAGGCTACATTTCTTGAGCACCTACTATGTGCCAGGCACCATCTGTGCTCCATTTTCTCAACTTATGGGGAAGACAGTATGTTATTTTTATACGATTAGTAAGCCTGTTTTGGAAACTGGAGACCAATGTTGGAGAGGTCAAACATAACCTGCCCGAAGTCAGAGAGATTACAAAGGATGGAGCTGAGAGTTGAACCCAGGCAGTCCAAGAAGAACCTAAAGCAAATCAGTTGCCCAAGAAATGTGGCTACTGTGATACTTATGCTAGATTCCAGCAAGTTGTCTTAAAGCTATAAACAACAGCAGGAATCCCAAAGCACTTCATCAATAGATAATTTTACCCCTTCCCACCCAGGCCACTTAGTCATTCTTGGAGACACCTGGGTGGGTACAGGGGAGCTCTCTTGCTGTGTGACCTATGGCCAGTCCCTCCACCTCTCTGGGCTTTGTGTTTCTCCACCTGCAAAACAAGAAGGTTGGTCAGAGAGCCTCCAAGGGCCCTCTGCACTTGCAAATGTCAAGTAAGGGTTCTAGGACCCTTCCCCACGGGTCTCTGTGCCGCGTTTGTCCCTCAGCCAGGGTGCTGGCTGTTTGGAGTTGTCTGCCTTGTTTCTCAGGTTCAGTCAAATCCACCAGGGAGCAGGGTGGGAATCTGGGTGAGAGCCAGCAGACGGGGCAAGGTCCAGGCACCTGGCATCCCCTCCCACGTTCTGTCCAAAGCCTGCTGGCTCTTCCTCACATGCTGTCACCTGGGCCTGACGCAGGTGACTCCTAGGGCAGAGCAAGAAGGCGTGCTCCCTTCTTCTCCATCCACAGAGGAAATGACGGCAGACACAAGGCAGCAGGGGCCGTTAGCCCTGCAAAGGACAAAAGATAGCATGCGGAAGGCTGGGTGGCGGTGGGGGACAGGTGGAAGGAGGCACCCTTCTTCTTGAACTAAACAGGCCCAAGCAGATGAGAAACCTCGTACCCTCCCTAGAGGGTTTCAGTTTTACTTCCCTCAAATCTGCAATGCAACTAACCTATTATTATTACCTTTCAAGGAATATGCTGCTGGGCTGGGGCTCTAACGCTGCATAGACCTGTGTGTGCTGCTGAAAATGTCCCATCCTTCTTCCTTACCTGAGAGCTCAGCATTGAGCCCTGTCTCCTTCAGGTTCAGCTGCAAGTCAAAGACAGACAGCATTTATTTATGAGCTCCAAAGGGTGGCTAACGGGGCTGAGCCTGGCCAACAGTACATGCTCAATAAATGTTTAATGAACTCATGGGCTGGAGAGATGGGGTTCCAGGCCTGGTTCTGTCCCTAATTCGCTGCTGCCCTTGAATATGGCCACTTGCTTCTTCCCATAGTTGGGTTTCTTGGGCTAGAAAAGGAGCAGTCAGACTAGGTAACCCCTATGGCTTCCTGTTTCTATACTGTGTGTTTAGGGGTACAAACACAAAGCCAGGGACATTCCAGAATGGAAGGAAGCTTCAGCCCTGTCCCCCGGCTCCAGAGCAGAGAGGACAGGATGTAACTGCTGGGCAGGACCCTCCTGGGCAGGGGTCCTGAAGGTAGCACAGCCATCCCCACCCCTTCAAGGGCCAACTTCGAGGTGGGTGACTGGAGTTGTGGGAAAATGATAATGGGGTAGAAAGAATGGGAATGGGTAGAGTTTCCATTTAAGTCAGACACCACAAAAGTATAAAGAGATTGTATTTTAACAACACCCCCCCCCCCCCTTCAGAATAACTGCCATTTTCTGGCAAAGCAATCATCTGTGTTGAATTGGACCCTTCAAGAGATGAAGAATCTGGGAAAGACTGATGGGGAAGGAGGGACAAAGCCTCATGCCTGGGAGTCCTGGGAGAGGCATGCTTCTCTCCCTAGGAGAGACCCTGGCCTAGAATAATTGTGGCCCCAGATTCAAGTGTGTGTGTGATAAGAGAGAAAGACAGAGGATAGGTAATGCCAACCAGGCTTCAGGACAAATGAAGCCCCCAGTCCCTATTTCTGGGGAAGGCATGCTGGGAGAGTTTGCTAGCCCCTGGGAAATTCCAGACCTGTCTGAAAATCTCTGGGGACAATGATCACAAAAGGCAGACCACCACAAGGCCCTGACACCCTGTCACTACCAGCTCTCGAGGCCCTGGGCTAGTCCCTGCCCCTCTGTAGGCCTCAGTTTCCCCATATGTCCAGTGAAGGGGTGGAGTCAATGATCTCTCAAAGCCATGCCTGCTCTGACAGTCCGTGATGCTCAGACTCTACGGAAAAGCCCACCACCTACCATCACTCAGGCCCCCACCCCGGAGACCTGGGAAGGCAGTCCCCAGTCCTCAGCCGGCTGTCTAAGCCTGGGCTGGGGCAGAGGGAAGTCCCCACACCGTCTGTCCGCAACAGCCTGCCACGGCTGAAACCTTCAAGTGGTTACAATTACAGCCAGGCTAACAGGATTAGGGGTGCATTGAAATCTAAGAAATCTAATTAGCTCAGACACCCCGTCCTCCCCCAGCACGATCCTGCAGTAACCCCGGCAGCTGGGCCTGACAGGCGGGGCTTGGGGCCCTCCCAGGCTACAGTCATTACCTGTGCAGGTGTGCCAGGCTGGGCCAGGCTTCCTGGGGAGGAGCCAGCTCAGCCAGCCCAGCTGCTCTCTGCTCTGGACCCCACCAGCTGCAGCCTTGTCCTGGGGAAGCGCTCAGATGAGCTTCAGACAACCAGGCACAGGTCATGGGCAGCAGGCGGGCTGTGTCGGGGGGTAGAAGGAACCCGAGGGCCCACACAGGGCAGCCACCCCACACAGCCTGGGGACTGACTCAGCCAGAGGAGAGGCAGGCTGAGTCAACGTTTGTATCTGTAGAAACCACTGCAGCCCAGGGAAAAGCCTTGGGCTGCACAGGAACCTGGGGCCTAGAAACATCTCTGCTTCCCGCAATGGGGGTGAAGGCCCATGTACAGGCCTGTGTGCCCAGGAAGTCACGGCAGAATTTGGGGCTCAGAACTAGCTTACGGG
The DNA here is from genome assembly GCA_004027555.1 of Craseonycteris thonglongyai. Taxonomy (NCBI): domain Eukaryota; kingdom Metazoa; phylum Chordata; class Mammalia; order Chiroptera; family Craseonycteridae; genus Craseonycteris; species Craseonycteris thonglongyai. The sequence goes on from PVKE010000185.1 coordinate 131,717, forward strand.
CACAGCTGCTGGAAGGTGTGGGTGGTGAGCTGCCCGAAGTGGGAAGGGGCACAGGGACAGGTAATGCCTATCTGTGACCCTCCCTGGGCACAGCTCCTCCTGCTTAACCTCAGGCTCCTATTCTCGTTCTTGGGGTCCACACAAACTTCTGCACCTGTGTCCCTGTTTAGCAGACTGGGAAGGTGGCAGCACGGTATTGGCATCTGTAAGGACTGAAGTTAAATCCAGGCTTAACCACACACATGTCATTTTATATCCGTGAACCTCGGTTTTCTTCTCTGTTGAATGGGGGTAATTCCAAATAGTAGCTAATTTACACTGTTATTACTGAGGTTAAAAAAAAGTTGGAGCGTGCTCCCAAATCCACCAAATGCCACACAAAGGCGAGGGGCGGTGGTTATTACTGTCATCGTGTGCCCGCCCCATGGCAGGCAGCCAGCTGGTGGTGGTTAATTATTTATTTGGACTGATCTTCCTGCCCTGACTGGACTGTAAACTCCTAAAGAACAGAAACTGTCATACACAGTTCTGGGTCTCTCAAAGGACACGGTCCTCCCCGTGTGGCCTCTCAGGAACTATCTGTGGCACCAGTGCTGGGCCCCAGTCCCAACCCCAACCTCTGTTATACGTCCCCTTCCTTCTCCTCATACTTGATCCAAGGAGAGCAGAGCCAAGAGGTGAACCCAGAACATAAAAATGGACCATGGAGAACCCCTCAAGGAACCCCATCCTCACTCCTCACAGGTCACTCACAATAAGGGCTGGAAGCAGCCCCTTGAAGGGTGTCCGCCCACCCAGCGTCTACATGGGGGCACTGGTCTGGAAGCTATGATCATTTGGAAAAGAGCGAGTGTGCGGTCTAGAGGACCTCCAGCACCTCAGGAACAGAGGAAGGGGCAGGAGAGTGTGACTTCCAGCAGGCATGCCATGCAGTAGAGCTGTCCACTGAATGCAGAGGCTGCCCAAAGGTGATGAGCACCCAGTCATGGGGGGGCATGCAAGCCAAGGCAGGACAATGAGCTGTCAGCGAGGCTGGGATGGGAGAGCAGTTTCTGGAAAATGCTTCTAGCATCATCAACCCAACTCCTTTGTGCTCAATCCATTCTGTGCCCGGTTTGCCAGACCTTTGGGGGACAGACATCCAGGCCTCCTGTGACAACATCTGCCTCATGCAAGTGGGTAGAAGAAGTTCTGTCTTTGGACCCATTTTACAGACAAGGCCCAGCAGAGTGAATTGTCCCAAAGCAATCAGCCAGCCACAGCCTCCTGACACCTCTCCCCCATCTCCTCGGGTAATGAGAAGATCCCCACAATCATGGATTTCTGAACTCTTTTCCCCAAGCCTGTGCCCAGGACTGGTTTTCTAACCCCTCCTTTATTCTCCCAGAGGGCAGGGCCCAACCTCAGAATCACCCCTGGAGCTTATAGCCTAGTTAGGCTCTGCCTCCTCTCATCCTCAGGGGCTCTAGAGACAAAGAGCACCTCCCCCCCCGCCCCCACCCCCCCACACACACCCACTGAGGCCACTATGTCCTGCTGAGAGGTCAGAGTAGTCACCAGGCAAAGCTGCAGCAGTGTCCAGGGTAATTACAGCAGCCCGGCCTTTGTTGTCCACACAAAACCTAAGGAACCTCATAAAGATGAGGCAGCGATAGGAGCCCAGCAAGGGCCCTCAGGGGCAAAGTTATGAATGAAAACGTATGGGACCAGCCGTGGCCTGGCAGGGCCTGCTTCCTGGTTCTGTGACAAAGTGCCCAGAGAAGCTTCCGGAAATTAACTTGTTGGTGCCCAAATTTCTCACAGCAATGTCTCTCCCTAAGGCTGGAGTCACAGCTGCCTGTTGGACCCTGGCCATGGCCGGACAAGTCAGTATCTGTGGCTTCACACACGGCTCCTTTTTTAACAAAACTCTCAGGACACGCCAGGCCTTCCAGGCGTCTTCCTTCTTTATCCACCTCCCATCTCTGTCAATCAGGAAAAAAGTGAGTCTGCAGCTCTTCTCAGTTGGGTCCTTCCCTCTGCACTTTTCCAGGATGATTTGACAGTGGACACCTGTCCAGCTGGGGCCAGGAATGGAGATAATGTTGTGTGACTCTCATTAGGAGGAGAGGGAGAAAGAGACAGAGACAGAAACCATGGTTCTGTGGCCAAACCCCAGATCTTTCTTCATTTTGCTCCTGGCTGTGAAAAGAAGGAGGATCCGCCTTCTCTCTTTCCTTAAGAGGAAAACGGGACATTTTGTACCCACAAAGAAGCCAGCAATCCTTTTCTGCATAGGCAGGGCTAGTTATCAAAGTTTCCCATAAGTCCAGCAAATTCTTATTCCCAGCTCTTCTCTGTGAGCCATATGCTGAATACCTCAAAACTCAATCCAAAAACCATTTAAAACTTCTGAAATCTCCCCACCGCACCCCACTCCCCCAGTCACTGCCACCAACTCTTAGAAGTCTAAAGTTTGGAGATTTACATGTGAAAACAGCATTTCATAACCTTGTGACTTGGGACAAGGAGATGCTTCTGTCCTTTTGGGAAAAACAAAACCCAACCGGAATCATAAAACTCAGAAGAAAACACCATCTCTCTCCAAATGCATTCCCTTGGCCCCAAAGTCACACGTGCTCTGTGGCAGATACAGCTTTCAATGTGTCTTTTGTTTGATGCTGGTGTTTCAACATCCTCAACTTGAAGAAAGAAAGGTCAGCACAAGGCTTGGGGCATTCACAAACCACATCACCAGGGCCAGGCAGCGGGCAAGTGAGGGGCCAGGAATTCCGCCCACTATGGACCCCTCAAAGAACGGCCAGGACACAGAAGGTTAAGGGTGTGCTCCCTCTTCTAAATTTCTCAGATAGCTTATAAGCAACTTTTAAATTCCCAGGACATAGAAATGCCAGGGAAGGCAAATCAGGGTTCATCAACAGCCACGCTGCCCATTCTGCAGCCACAGCGCCTGCCTCTTATCTCCACCTTCAAAAAAACAAAAATAAGCAAACCCAGGCACCTCTGGGAACAGCCTCTGGCCTCCTGCCCTGCCCTGTGTAACCAGCCTGTCCTCACACCCACAGGGGGAGGAGACAGCACTGGTTAGCCCTCTGGTCCACCAGGCCCTGTCCTGGGGTTGCAGCAGGGAGACAAACTGTTGCTCAAGAAAGTCCCACAGAAAACCCTTGGCACCAGAAGGTACCTCCGGGTGGCTCCTGCCCAGAGCCAAGCCAGGAGCTTCTATAGGGGGCTTCCCACTGTCCTTTTATATCTGCGGAGTTGAGCCCTACTCTCCCATGCCCTGGGCTGTCCACCCAGGAGGCTCCAAATGACCATGGCAGAGCAGGGAGGAGGAAAAGACTGGCGGAGCAGTGCCCTCACCCTGCCAGCCCAGCCGCCAGCTTCTTGGAGGACCTCTGAGAGAACATTTGTTTGGGCTGCCAAGTTAAATCTTCCTCCCTCATGTCAGGGCATTGGAAAAGCAGTCAGGGAAGAGGAGAAGGGGGAGAGCGGGGGAAGGAGCAGAAGGGAGGGAGGGTGGGTAGGCGAGCAGGCTCTCCGGGCCCCAGTTACTCGGGCACTGCCTGCCCAGAGTGCAGACGGCTACCAGGCAGGCGCAGCCAGAACTCCAGACACTCAAGCGGGGGCCAGTCCGCCAGGCCTCCGGGGTCCGGCACCGGATGCCAGACGCCCTCGGTCTGTGCCTGGGGAGGGGCCCTCGCTCTGTGCCCCGCTGGAGGGGCGAGGTGGGGAGGGAAGCAGAGGAAGAAAAAGTTTGCTGCAGGTAGAGAGGGAGGGCCAGGCAGCCCCGCCGTCGGGCTGTCCCCCGGGGAGGGGTGGGGGGCCCGGGCCGGTTGCCCTGGCGCGCTCCCGCCCGGGTTGTTTACATTCCTGGAGTGTCTTTTAAACCCGGGGCTGAGGCCGGCTCCCGGCCTTCTCGGGCGGCTCTGGGGCAGTCTCCCGTGAAAATCCGCTGGCGCACAATAGCCAGGAAGGCGGCCGCCCCGCGCCCGCGCCCGGGTTGCTCCAGGGCGGGGAGCCTGCCCTCCGCGCCGCGCCCTCTCGCGCTCGGCTGGCTTCCTGGACAGATGTCCCTGGCAAGGGGGCAACGCGAGCCCGCTGCCCGCGCCCCAGACGTCGAGGCTGCTCGCTCCACTGTTTTCTCCACAGCCTAGATGCCAGGAATGTGAAACAAGCTCCCAGAGCCCACCCCCTACCCTAGCTCCAACCCAGGCCCGGCCCCCCAACCTCCGCCAGGGCCGGCCTTCCACTCCCCCGGGGCCGCCGCCGCCGCCGCCGCCGCCGCCGGAGACGAAGAGGAAGAAAGAACACGGGGAAATTACTTTCGTATTTGCAACGCGCGCGCGCGCACACGCACATCTTCCCTCCGGGCTCCCCTCCTGGCCGGGGCAGCCCCGTCCAGGCGTTGCCCTTTAACGCCCCTCCGGCTTCTAAAGACCTATAGGAAGCCCCTTATGCACACCCCTCGGCGTTCCTCGCCCGTACCTTGCGCCCCGTCTCCCAGTGTAATTCACATACATACAACTTAGCCGCGCCCCCACCTCCCATTTACAAAAGTGCATGTCTCCCTTGAAAATTCGGATGCTCAACTTAACGCCACCACACCTTGCCACCCAGAAATCCGGCGCGGTCCCTGGCGGTTCTTCCACATACAGGCACACAACTTCGCGTCTCCCCAGAAGAGGCGAGGAAGACCGAGGTGGTCCTAGCCTGGCCCTTCCCGCCCTTCCTCCCTCTCTCCCCGAATCCCGGTCCTGTCCGGCCCCCGGTGTACTGAGCGAGGGCTGGAGGCGCACTGGTAGCGGGCAGGTCCGCGCGCGCACAACCGCACTCACGCCCCGCGCACCCGACGAGCCCCGGCCCCCGCGCACAGCCCGAGCCGGCTCCGCTCAGCCCCGCGTTCGCCGGCCGCCTGGGCCTCGGTCCCCGCCACCCAGGGGAGCGCAGCGGAGCCCGGTAGCTGGTCGCTCGCCCAGATCGCTTGGCCCCGCGAACCCGTAAAGGGAAAAGCCCTATCGCCCGGCGCCCCACGCTCACGCCCCAAGAGTGGGCAGCGGGAGGAAGGTGCGGGGCCAGCGGGCTCCCGGATCTGGCCCCAAACTTACCAGGCGCTGCGAGCGCCGCTGCCGCCGCTGGAGGACGCGCCGCCGCCGCCGCCGGGCAGGGCCGGCTGGGGCCGAGAGGAGCGCTGCTAGGGCGCCGAGATCGGCTCCACTCCTCCGGCTCCTGCTCCGCGCCGACAGGACTCGGGTCACCGCGCTGCGCTAGCGCTGCCCGCCCGCCCGGCCGCTCGCTCTCCCGGGCGCCCGCGGCCGCTCGCTTTTTTAATGTCCACAGACAGTGAAAAGGAACTCGGCGTTAGGGGGTGAGTAAGTGAATCAACTCGCCCCGAGCCGAGCAAGTTGAAGTGTCAGATTACATTGGCTATTCTATTTCCAAAGGGCCCCGCGCCGCCGGCCGCCCGCAAAAGCCGGTGCGGAGCCGCGGACGGAGCGGAGCGCCGCGCCGCCGCCGCCGCCGCCGCCAGCGCTCGACTGGCTCTGCTCGCGCGCGCTCTGCGTTCTCACTGCTCTTTCTCCCTTTCCTTTTCTTCGCTTGCTCTCCTCCCTTTCTTTTCTTTTCCTTTGCTTTCTTCCCTGCTCCTCCGTCTGGGCCCTCTCCAAGAGGTGACCCTCTTTAGCTGTGATGGGCTTGATGCGTCACCCCCACTCCCGCCGCTCGCCTCCCTCTGCTGTCCCCCCTCCACTACTCCCGGACTGCCTTCTCTGACCCAGCAAGTTTGCAGTAGGGGAGAAAGGCTGAGCTTAGGAAAGGAGCACATTAGGGAGGAGCTAAAACCCCTGGGCGCACTGGAGTGCCCGCGGTCGCAGGCATCCCCCCCCCCCCCGACGGGAGTGCACTGCGGGCTGCTAACGCGGTCAGGTAGCCGAATTAGGGGTGAGCGAATTGCTAACGAGATCGCCAAAGCCTTCCCGCCTGGAGAGGGCTTTGATGTTCTTCCCGAAACCCGGGAACAGCGTTGTGGGACGAGCCGAGGGCACGCCACCGCCAGCAGCAGCAGCACACCACGGGCGTTGGTGGAGGCTGGAGCGCCGTAGGCCGAGGGCCGGGAAGGAGCGGCGCGATGCGCAGGGTCTGTCCCTGGCACCCATCGCGTCTAGAGGTGTGCGGATTCCCCGAGGCCCAGCGCGGAGCTCCCCGGGCACAAAACTGGCGGGCGGGGTGGAGGCGGCCGTACCGGGGCCCAGCACTCTCTCCGGCGCTGGGCACTACCCCAGGGGCCGCGAAGAGAGAAGACACAGGCTCAGGGGGTACGCCCCCTCGCAGTGTTTCCCTCGCAGACCCACCCCCGACAGCATCTGAGTGCGCGCCCACCTTGGCTCACGTCCACTGCCACTCACACGGGAACTCCTACACAAACTGCACACACATTCGCGCCCACATTCAGGATTACAAACACGCATACACAAACACGAACACTTGCCTTCACAAATATGAGTGTGCAGGGCCATAGCAAGCACACGCAGAGACGTGCAATTGCACACACACAAACATATCTGTACAACCCCACATATACTCATAAAACGTCACCCTGTGCACTACTAAATCCGCACGTTCACGTACACACACAAACATTCGTCTTCCTCCTTTCCTCTTCCACACCCCGTCCTCAAGCCCGCCACTCAAGATTTGCGGCACCCTCAGTCCCAAATCATAATCAGCGCTAGCGCAGCACGGGTCGGACACACACGCGCGAGTGAGCGCGCGTGCCCGCACGCACCGCCCTCCCCACGCAGGCGGGGGAGGCTTCACCGCGCCGCCCGCTGCGGATTCCAGGTGTGACTGCGACTCCGCACTCCGTGTTTTGCAGTCCGCCGCGGTGTCGGAGGCGAGGCGAGGAAGGGAGCTGGAATAACAAAGGCAAGTTGGGGAGAGCACAAGGGGGCGCAGCCCCGGCCGGGCCGCGGGGGGAGCCCTGCACGGCCGGGGCTTTGGAGGCTGCAGGGTCTCGGGCGCCAGGAGCCGGAGGTGGGGGAGAGGGAGGGTTGGGGGGAGAGGGGCGGGGCCGCAGCGTGACGTCAGAGAACAATGACACCGCCGGGGGCGGACACCGGGAGGCAGCAGGGGCGGGGGTCTCTCCCGGGGCCTGAGACTAGCGGAAGACGTCCTGGCTCGGCCAGGGCCGCGGCTTGATTGACGACGCCGGCTTGGGAGGGAGGACGTGCCACGCAGACTGGCGGATCGCTCCCGGCCTCCTGAGCAGTGATCAGCGCCGACACTGGGGCCAACGCGGGGAGCAAGCCGCACTACCTCCCTCTCCCTCATTTTAGAACATCTTTCAGAGGGCTTCTCTGACCTCAGCTTGAACTCCTCCAGGGCCGGCGAGATCACTCCTTCCACCACCGAGGGAGAGGAGGCAAAATGAATTTGTCAGCTCTGAATTCATTCTCAAAGCTGCACTGGTCTGACAGCCAGCGAACTCAGCCTGAATTCCTGGGGGCTCAGAGGACTGCAGCTCAGGTTCACGGGGTGTGGGGTGTGTGTGGGGGGGTACGGGATGCTGGGAGCCTGTGTGATTTTCCCAGGGGAAATTCTGCCTCCCTGTGCCATGAGATGCAAGGGAAGGCACTCCTTTCTGGGCCTTAAGTCTTTTGACCTGTCACATTGACTGTTATCACGCTGTTCCCCCACAGGTGGCAGCTGAGCATCCCTGGGGAGGATGGATGGTGTGAAAGCACTTCTAGACCTCTAGGGACAGGAGGAAGGCACCGTCCCAGCATATTCCTGTGGGAGGGAGCCCCTCCACCGCAGCCTCTGGATGGCCCAGGTTCCTAAGGAGGGACTTAGGGGCAACCTGAGAAACCCTTGAAGGCCCGACCCCAGGCTGGAAGGTGGGAATTCAGCTTGCTAAATGGTGGATGGGACCACAGCAATCCAAAGCATTGCAGTAGCCTCAAAGCCACTCCTGTCCTGGGTCCAAAACCTCAGGGCAGGGTTTCTGATGTTTAAGGACCTGGAGGGTAAGAATCCAGCCTCAGCCAAGAACTAGACCAGTTCCTGTTGCCTTGATGACCACCTAGGTCAGGATGCTCAAGTTCCCTGAACATTTCTCAGTGAGTGACAAGGTCTCACCCCTTCCAGGAAGTGGAGAATGTAGGTGACCTTGGGGGTGACCAGTCATGTTCAAAAGCTCCTGTCCAAAGGACCTCCACACCCAGTTCCCCTTACATCTGAAAACTAGGAAGCTACTGCAGAGGCCAGAGGAGCCAAGCCCAGCACACAAAGCAGGCCCAACTCTGTAGCATGGAGCCTGGGGGGAATTTCAGCTTTTCCCAGCTTAGCAAACTTGACACTTAATGGCAGTGAGTCTCAGAAATCTCACCTGGGAGGGGCCTCCTGGGGACCCTGGACCCCAGTCCTTGGGACTCAGACCCTTGCTGTCTTTATTCATCTTTCAGGGAAATAACAAGGCATGTTGGATTCCTGTGGGGTCTTAGAAGAAGCTATGACTTATTTAGTACCAATTGTGTGTTGGGTAGTGTGGCATTAGCTTATTGAATTTCACATTGCCTGGAGTTAGGTGCTAGCATCCCACCCTTCTCAGAGAGAATCGCACTGCTAGTGACTTGCCCAAGGTCAATCAGGATTCAAACTCAGGCTCTCATCAACAAAGTTTCCTGCTGTCCTCTCAGCCTCAGCTCTGAATTCTCATCCATAGACTCTCTGTGTGGTCCTAGGAAAGTTGCTAGCCTTCTCTGGGCTTCTGTAAACCAAGGGCAAGGTCTATGGCCGTAGTCAGGCTTCTCTGTGGATTGTGTGTCCTGAGCCACCATGCTCTTGTCCTTGGCCTCTGTGGGTCTGGAGGTCGAGGGTAGAGCAGAGGGAGAAGTGCTTTCACGTCTCAGCCCCTGAGAGCCGGAAGATGGGTCCCACTCAGCAAGTGTAGGCCTATAAATCACCTGGCTCCAGAGGCAGCTTCAGTGCCCCTCAGGAAGGGCAGGCTGCATGGGGTCTGGGACCGACCTGTGGACACCAATGCAGGGCTGGGCCTATACCCACCTTCAGAGAGTAGACTCAAGTGCTATTAACTAAATTACCTTGAGTTCTAGGAGCTATCAGTGGGGACACGCCATTGGTTAGCCCTGGGCCCCAGGGAGTAGGGTGCCAGGAAGCCTAGGAGGTCAGGAAGAAGGCAGTGGTGGGAAACATTAGGTCCCAGGGCAACACAGAGGACCTGTGCAGGGTGCGAGTGAGTACAGCCTCCTGGGCTTGCTTGTGGGCTCCCAGTGGGCTGGAGGGCAGGGGATCGGCACACGTGGGGGTGGATTCCTGCCTCTCCAGAACTGCCTCTCTGTCTCCACTTTCCACCCCTCACTCCCAAAAGGGAGGCAGAGGACTAAGGGACCGAAGGAAAGAAGTCACATTTACTGAATGCTTACTGTACGCCAAACACTTTGGAAATATTCTCTCATTTGTCCTCTCCGTTCATCCTCTACACAGAGCCAGGAAGTGTATTTTTCCTGTAGAAAGGAGGCTCAGAGAGGTTAAGTGACCTGCTCAGAATCCCACAGCTATTCCTTGGGAGGGGCCAGGATTGGTCCGGGTCTGGGCTGGGCCCCAGGGTTGAGAATGGGGACTTGCCTTCATCTCAGGACCAGCTATGGTGCATACAAGGTGACCTGAGTACTTTGGGTAAAGACCTTCACTCACCTATCAGGGAATGATTGGGGCCCCTCCCTTGGCAGTGGGGTAACCCTGGTGGATCCAGGAGATACTTGGTCACTGCCCAGCTCAGAAGCCTTTGCCTATCAGGGTGGGTGGTTGGGTCAAGCTAAGCAGGGATGTGTCCTTCAGCCCAGCAGGCTGCCCCGGTCCACCTGCTGCCTGTATCCCAGTCACGAGGCCTCTCGGTTCTCTGAGGCCACACCTTCCCAGCCTCCTGGCCTTGGTGCTCCCAGCCCCTTCCTCTGACCATGCTGTCTTCTCAGCTTCCGTCATAGCACTCTGCCCTGTGGTCCCAGACCCAGCTCAGCCACCAGCCCCTTCTTCCAATGGGAGGTCCCGGAGAACAGACTGAGAGCATGCCTCGGGAGCTGGGGCACTTGCTTCCAACCTGCCACTCACTGCCTGAGCACATCACAGACTCTTACTGTGCCTCTGTTTCCCCATCTGCCAAGTGAGAGAGTATGGGACACACAAGCGATGTCCAATGGCACCTTTGCCTCTGATTTTCCTGCAATTCTGTAGGTCTGAACCTTTGACACTTGTACTGAACTACAGTGCACTTCAGGTTTTGGGGGGAGGGGCTTTGGTGGTAGTACTCTCCTGGAGCCCCCTGGCCAGGTAGGGACAGTAAAACATATAAGGCTGTCCAGAAAGACTCCAGCCATATGTAAATGCTTCTGTTTTTCATGTCGCATGGCGGGATACCTTCGGGACAGCCCTCCTATGTACGGAGAAAACTGTCCAGGACTGTGAATAGCTAACGACCCTCACACCTTGCTTCGCGGGCTCCCTCTCGCCGCCTGAGTCTCACAGCAGCCCTTTTATGGGTGACTAAACTGAGCTCCAAAGGGAGGTGGTTGCTTTCTCAGGGCCCCACAGCCAGAAGCACCAGAGTTGGCACAAGAACCAGGTCTCCTAACCAGTGTCCGCTTCCCCATACCAGTGTACCAGTGATGCCAGGAGAGCGAGCTGAGGGGAGTCTGGGACAAGTGGCCAGAGGAGCATCAGTCCTGACCGTTCCTGCACCCTGAGGGGAGGGTCCCAGTACTAGAGGGGCTGGGAGATGCTCTCAGAACCTCAGCGTCTCCCCTCCTCACCTGGACAGCATCTTCCAGCCTCAAGGCTCAATGCTCCCTTGTCCTGCATGGAGCCGTTCTGGTGACTTCAGAATTGTGAGGATTCACTGTGTCCTCTTACCTCCTCGTGCACTTCCTGTCTCCTGGTACACACCCCTCCCAGCCTTCAAGGCCACATCTGTAGCCAGCTGCTTGGGAGCCTATCCTAATAACTCGAGCAGATGTGCTGTCTACCTGGTCCCAACCCCATATGATGCTGTCCCTGCCTCTAGCATCATCATTATCATCAACGCTATTACTTATTAAGCTCTTACTATGTGCCAGGTGTATCCCCTACACATGAACTCCTTTCATCTTCACATGAGCTGATTAATAGTAGTAGCAACTTCTCCACTTTACCTATGAGGGGACTGAGGCAGAGGGAGTTTTATTTATACAGCGTGAAACCTCCGCCTTTGGGTAGGGTATTTTACATGCATCCATCTGCCCTACTCCTCTACCGCCATCAACACTGCAGGCCTAGGTGACTCAGTGTTCTACCCCATCATCCAGCTTAGCGCCTGAGGACTTGACCAGTGGCCAAGTGCAATGGGAGGTGCAGGGTCACACGAGGATGAACCAGACCTAGACCTCCAGGCACTCACAGACTCTCAGGAGGAATTGCCCACACCAAATGCCACTCTAAGAGTTTGGGGGAAGGAGAGGGGTCGGCATGGAGTGGGTCCTGGACAGCCAACTCTGGTGGAGGCTATGGGCAAGCCGACCAGGGTGAGTCATGGGTCTGCCCAAGGTCACACAGCAAGTGTGAGACAGTAGAGGGGTTGGGACCCCAGGCTCTCTGTGCGATGAGCCTTCTTGCAACCTGCCGTTAGCCATGGGGCTCCTCTGTCTGTACTCATTTTCAAGGACACACAGTCCCAGACGCCTCCTCGATGCTGAGCTGTTCAATGAGTGGCTCTGGTCCTTCTCGCCCCTCTATTAATTTTTTTTTTTTTAAAGAAGAAGAAAGGAAGGAATCCAGGCATTGTTCCTGACTGCAGCTGGTGCCAACTAGAATCCCTCCAAGCAGAATGGAGCCCAGAGCCCGGCTGCCCAGGGGCCTGGCTGCTGACACAGGGCCTTTCTATTTTGCTTTCCACTGGGGGCCCAGGCTGACATTGCCGCCCCTTCATGGCCATCCTGTCCACCTGCCTCCCTGGCCCCAGTTCTGAGCCACTCACCGCCCTCAGCCTCTTTGCAAAGATCAGATGCCCCTGGGAAGGCTGTAGGAATACTGCCACACCTTGCTTTCCATCCTCATTGCCCTTCCTCCCGGCCAGCCTGACCCCCGCCCTCCCAGGAGGACCTCCAGCTGCCTGCCCAGTAGAGGGACAGAAACCCTGCCCCCATGGAATCATTGGGAACACTGGTTTGAGTTCTGGACACACAAAGAATCTCCATCCCACCCCCACCTGACTTGGCAGGTGCCCATGCATTAAGGCCGTTTGTAGTGGTGAAGACCTGGCGGTAGGAGAGGGGCAACACACAGCTCTGCAGAGACGCAAACATGGCTTTTAAGGTCACAGGTTCCCCTGCTGGCTCTGCTCTTAGAGACTTAGTCTTCGGAGGAAAAGGGTTCCCCGAACTCTCCCTGCCTACCTTCCTTTCGTCCTCCTCTCCCTGTCCCCTGAGAACATTTGCACTCCCCCCTCATCATGAGCTTGACAGGTCCAGATTTCCCTGAGCAGCAGCCTGGCCACCACCCACTGTCCACTGGAACCCTTGGCCCTGCCTTCAAAGCCAGCTTCCTGAGAGCTGCCCACTTCCTCCGTTTATAAAGAGCACTTTAGGTCTCCCCTGAGAGCCACAGCAACCTCAAGAGGCAGGCGAAGCTTGCACAACCCACTCTGAGGAGGAATAAACTGAGGGTTCCAATGGTTTGACCAAGATCACACAGGAAAGGGCAGCATTGGTGTCTGAACCCTGGTCTCTTGATTCCCTGGCACTAAGCCGGAGGGAGGACCTGAGTGGTAGTGATCCCAGAGGATGGCATTTCCAGCTCTCCAAATGCTGCTGCCAGCAGACAGGATCCCTGACACATGAATTCTTTCAACAAATATTTATTGAATATCTATAATGCGCCAGGCACAAAACGAGGCACTTCAGATGCAACAGTGAGCAAAACAGACACGGTCCATGCTGTCACAGAGCTTGTGTTCCGGTGGACGAGACAGACACCAAGCTGTGTAGGAAAATCTTCCTGTCTGCACCGGCCCAGCTCAAATGCACCATAAGGAGCCCTGGCTGGGGGGCTGGAGGCACAGGTTCTAGTCCCAGTGTTGCCCCTAACACGGGTGACATTGAACGAGGTTTCCCCACTGTATAATCTGCAGACAGGAGGTCCTCACACCTTTCTCAGGTCTGTGCCCTATTCCTAGCCTCTCAAGTGGTTAATGATTTCCTGGCATGAATGGTTACTCTGGTTAATATCTTACACCTGACGTTTCATAGGCTCTCAGAGTCCGAAAGGGGCTGCTGGAGACATCTAATCTGAGCCCCTCGCTCAGGAAGAATCCCTCGGCATCATTTTTCCCAGGAGGTGAGTGTGTCTGCTTGCGTCCTTCTGGAAACAGGCTCTTGCCCCCTCCTATGGCAGACACTGCCCAGTGGTGGGCTGGGAGATGTTTAACACCTGGCTCTGCGGAGTGGGGAAAACCTAAGTCGTAGCACTTGCCAATTTCCATGGTGGACATATTCCCACCATGGCCACGTTCAAGCTGCCATCTTAACAGCAACCAGCTCACAGTCCTTGAAATCTGGTGAGGCAGTCTGCACCTGCTCAGACACCCCTCTGCCCCACCCCTCGGAGAATCCCTGTTTGCACTTACTTGTGGGGAAGTTCTTCCTGGTATTCAACAAAACATCTCATTGTCAGGACCTGCAGCCTGAGCGTCCTCAGCTACTTCTCTGGGGTGTCTTACGACAATGGGGACCCTCGGCCCCATGAAGCTCTTCAGAGAATTGAAGGCATTGACCCTGTCTCCCTGTGACCGAGAAAGTTCCTAGGCCAAGTAGGGCGGGGGTATGTTCTCCCTTCCTCCCGTATAGAATATTTCTAGGGCCTCCATGACACGTCAGGCACTGTGCTGGGTACTGTGGACACAGTGACCCATGTCTCAGCTCTCACGGGCCCCTCCAATTGGAAAGCCTCCCCAGCCAGCCTGTCCACCTTTGAAGCTACACTCAGATGTTACCCACTCTCAGAAGCCTGCGCTGACCTCCACCTCCTCCCCTCTGGAGGGGGGCAGGCCCCCGCCCTCCCAGAGCCCTTATCAGTCCCTGTTTGGCACTTATCACTTTCTACCTTGGATCACAGCTATTTGTGTACAAGGCTTATCTCACTGCCAGACTGAGAGGCTGCACGGGCTTGTTGAAAGAGCTTGGACTTTGGAGCCCGCACGCAGGACCAGGCCCCGGATCCAGCCCTGCCACCCAGAGCTCTGAGCCCTCGGGGAACTCACACCACCTTTTGGAGCCTCAGTTTCCTTATCTGTAAAGTGGAGCCAGTGATAACTACCTCCAAGGTGGTTTGACAAACAAAAGAGATTACAAATGGAAACCCCTTTCCTGTACCTGTCTGGAGTCCCATCTGCTTGGGGACAGAGGTTCTGTCCAGTGCCTCTTTGTATTCTCCTGGTTATAACACTAACAGTAGAAATATTAGCAAAGGCAAGCATTCGTATAAAATGACAATGTACAGGGTATTGGTCTAAGAATGTACATATTAACTGATTTCATTCTGGCAACAACCTTGTGGCAACAAAACTATTATTATTCCCTTTAGTAGATGAGCAATCTGAGGCAAAGAGAGGTTAGATCACAAGTCCAAGATCACACAGCTTGGGAGCGGGACAGCTGAGATTTGAACCCAGGAACATTGGCTCCAGAGCCTTGTCTCCTATGACCACGATACCAGGACTCGGGCTTAGGGAGCAGTGTGGGCCTGTGTGTGTCCATGCTGCCCCTCACCTGTGGACATCCTTGCCCAGGCCTGTGGGTGGGGGTGGGGCTTCACAGAGGCACTCCTGGTCTGCCTTCTAGGACTTCCCAAAGGCAAAGTGGTCAGTGCTGAAGAGGAATGTCTCTATCCACTAATAGAGCAATCAGAGAAGGCTTCGTGGAGCAGGAGGCATTTCCAATGGGCCTTGACGGATGAGGAGGATTTGGACCAGCATGGACAAGGCAGAGAGGATAGGAGCAAAGATGGAGACGTGGGTAGGTGGGTGCTGCAGAGACGGTGACTATGGGGAGGGGCGTGTTAGCTGTCCAGCCTGTGATTCAGGAACGCTACAGGAGCGGTTCCAGGGGGTTGGAAGCTGGTGCCGAGTCTGAAGGGCTGCTTGGGCTGCCTAGGGGCCAGATGGGCATTTTGCTTCTCTATAAGCGACTCGGAGACTCCAAAATCCCAGGTGCCTGAACCTAGCTCTGCCTCCTGTTCACATTGCTCATATCTCTGAGCCTCAGTGTCCCAGATGCAAAATGGGCATAAGAGTGGACCTTGCTGGCTAATTGGATGAAACAGGGCTGGTGGGGGAGGTATGCCTGACACTCCTGGCAGGGAGTGGGGGGGAGGTACTTGGGGGGAGGGGGAAGGGAAGCTGGAAGGAAGGGGTGGGAGGAGATCCATGTGCAGGCCAGTGGGTGCCAAGTTGGCTCAGGTGTGCCTTGTGATTCTCCTGACATTACATGCTTCATTTTCCTGGCACTGCCAAAGACTGCCCAGCTCTGCGGGCCCAGAAGCAATCTTCCCCCAGGCTTCTGCAAGTTCAGCTCCTGGCAGGTTCTGAGCTGACCCCGTGGCTCCAGCCAGCAGGGTTCAGCCCTCCCATGCCCCCTCCAGGGAACACTAATTGTACTAATGAATCCTTTGAGAGCATTCATTGTGTGCATGCAAAGTGTTGTTTGAAGTGCTTCCCTCATATTAACTAATTTAATCCTCACAACCACACTAATCACCCTTGTTTCAAACGAGGAAACTGAGGCACAAAATGGTTCCATGACCGGAAAGGGGAAGGCTGTGAAGCCTGAAAGCAGGGTCTGCGAGGTGGTCAGCGGAACCTCTTGCAGCAGTTTCCCTGCGGGAAGCATCACCATTCTTAGCCCCTTCACGCTTTTCCTACTTCATTCTCTAGCAGCCCCTCTGTCCATACAGGTACCCAAATGTCTACACACTTCACACCAGTCACCCACACTCACGCAGACACTCACAGGACGCTGACAATCATCGTTGCACAGACACAGACACGTGTGTAGGCGTAGTTTCCACCCTGCCACACCCATGGATGGGCCTCCCAGATCCACACACACCCAGGCACCCACATGGCCCATGGCCAGACTGAAAGGTCTGAAAGCTACATGTGAGTGCCCCCATCCCTCTTGTAGACAGAGGGGGGCTGGGTGTGTGTGTGTAGAACAGTGATTCGTGTCCCTGAATCGACACGACAAGATCTGTGGACTCACGTGACATGCCCCTGGCCCTGTACCCAGGCTGCAGACTCTGCAGACATGCCCTTGGCCCAGGCATCTTCATTCTTGTTCATCAAGCCAAAGGCTCCAGGAGGCACAGTGTATCCACATTTTACTACAAGTCCCACCCAAATCATCGTCCCTGCTCGGCCTACTTCCTAGGAGCTTGGCCTCAGGGGTGGGGTAGGGGCGTGGGGGTGGGAGGTTACCCTTCCCCCCACTCCCCAGGCTGCGGAAGAAACAGCAGGAAGAAGCCAGTGCACTAATCCTGGCCTCCCTCCTCCAGGCTTTCTGTGATGCTAATTCCCTCTGCCTTTGATCCACACTACCCCCCACCCCAGGCCCCTACCTCTGAGCTAGAGTAGGCCCTGGGGCTGCTCCTGAGATTAGGGAGGCCAGCACGGCCCCTCTGCCCGACCCCGGCTTCTTCCCTGGGGAGGGGTGCTGGGGATTAGAGCCCTGGTTACTGTCCCTGATGTTCGCAGTGTGCTCTCCTTTGCCAGAGTTTTCTCGTGCTCTTTTTTCTCCACTGGGTCCCTGGGGTTCCCACGTGAGGCCCAGGGGGTGAAAGGACCCCAAAGGCTTTGGGGCCACTGGGTGGTGGGTAGAGACAGGAACATAAGCTTCCACCCTCCAGTCTGGCCCTGTTTCCACTGAGGTGGGTCTTTGTTTCAATGATTTTATATATATATATATATATATATATATATATACACACACACACCCGTATTTTCCAGCGTATAAGACGACCGGGCGTATAAGACGACCCCTAATTTTACAGTTAAAACATAGGTTTAGGCCTATATTCGCTGTATAAGACTACCCCCCACTTCCGAGGCTGTAGTCTTATACAGCGAATATAGGCCTAAACCTATGTTTTAACTGTAAAATTAGGGGGTCGTCTTATATGCCCGGTCGTCTTATACGCCAGAAAATACGGTATATGTGTAAGAGTCCCTGCATGCCAGGGACTGTGTCTTAAAAGGCGCCTCTCATTTAGACCTCCCAGCAGCTCCGCCACGGTACCGCTTTCAGGTAGGGAAACTGTTTCACATAACTCTGCTGCTAAGTGCTCAAACCCAGGACAAAGATGACCGGAGTCCCTCACTGCACAGAGGGGACACAGACCCAGAGAAGGGAAGCCCCTGCAGGAAGTTGGCTGAGCATTCATTCCTACCTTCCTAGTGACACCTGGCCTCGTTCTGGGAATGACTGGATTCTTCTATGGACCCACTGGAACTGGAACAAGGGTCTGGGTCCCTACACGACCCCAGGGCATGGGGAGGAAGCATCTAAGAGGATGCCTAGCTCAGGTCACTGCATAGAGATCTCCACCAACCCAGCCTCAGGACAGCCCTGTAAACTTGGGCATAAACACCATTAAAACTTTTATTGAATGGTATTTCATACATATAAAAGACTATTTGTAAGCTATGAAACATAGAAATGACACTCATGACCACTGTACTTGGGGACAGGAGTGTTACAGACACCAGTGGCACTCTGCCTCCCTAGTCCCTTGTTTCCCAGAGGGAACCTCTACCCACAGTGTGCTCATTACCCACTTCCTCTCCTTAACAAATCATTTTCGCTCCCATGTGGGATCCCTGGGCTCACTGCACTTTTGTGGGAGTGACTTATATGCTGCATGCTCGGGGGAGCCTTGAGGAGCAACTTGCATGGCCATGGGGCTGTCTTCTGTGCCAGTAACCATGTTCAAGGTTTCTTTGCAGTGTGTTGCCCCATTTTGCCCTCTCACTGCAGACAGTGCTCTGGAAGGGACACTTCTTCCTGGTGCCGCCAGCAGAAGCAGGGCGGGCACCCTGGCAGCTGCGCATTCGCTGAACAAAGTACGCCACCATGTCTTTGGACAAGCTGTTCCCTCCACCTAGAATGCCCTTCGCATCTTGTCTGCTCAGGAAAACCAGCTTCTTCATCCGGATACAGCTCCAAGCTTTCCCTGTGCCCCCTTCCCCAGCAGAGTTGGATGTGCCCTTCTCTACCTGGTCACAGTCCTTGGGTATCCCTTGACCAGCCCTCATCCCAGGGCAGATGACCTAGAAACTGACAAAGACAGCCTCTATCCCCAGATCCTAGGCATAGTGGGCGTCAGACCCAGCAGATGCTTCGAGGGTGACCAAGATAGGATCTGCGTGAAGATGATAGTGGATGGACATCCCTGTGGAACCCCATGGGCCAAGATGTCCACGGTCCCAGCCAGTGTGCCCCTAGGCCTGTCTAGATGGGGGGCTGAGGGTGAGGCTGGGAGGGGATGGCCCCAGGCTTGGGGCTGCTGCTTACCCATCTGCTGTGTGGATATGTGCATGCAAGACATGTGGGCAGGTCAGTGACTTGGCCAGCAGGTGGGTGTGGTCACAGGAGTGCACACATTTATACATGTGCTTACATACGTCCACAGGCCATGCAGAGCATGATGGGGCACTTCCGTTTCCTGCTTTCAACTCCCCTTCATGGACAAGCCTGTCTTTCTCCGAGCCCCACACAGAACACATGCATGGAATGCCTGCTGGGTGTCAAACCCAGGGGGTTGGCTGCAGCAGTGTGGGGTGGGGGCAACTGGCCTGTGAGGAACAGGAATGACAGGGGGCCCACATGCTGTCCTGTCCTGCTTCCGCCCAGGCACTAGCCCTGAAAGCCAGGTGCCTCTGCCTCTGCTTCCCTTCTGAGGCCCCTGAGGTCTAGAGGCCAAGGAGGGGCGGCAGTGGAGACAGAAGGATGAGACCAGAAGCCCTGTCACCAGAGCTCAGTTCTCAGTCCCGGGTGCCAGAGGTGCAGGGCCTGTCAGAAACCCCTACTTCCAAGGGGAGCCTGGCCTTGGGAGCAGCTATGCAGAATGCTGCCCCTCACTGTCCTTTCCCCTGATGGAAACCTCACGTTTGGGGTGACATTTCCCTGAGTGTCCTGTAGGAGGGCGCCATAGCTGTTAGCAGCAGCAGGGATTAAGGGTGGCTTCGAGCTAAATCAGGCAGGACAGTGTGGGGCAGCACCGAATGTCTGAACTGGGGACTGGTCACCCCTTGCCCCAACACACACACACACACATACACACACACACACACACACACACACACAACGTGCATACACACCCATGCTTGCATATCCAGTGAGTCAACAGAAGTTTCTTAAGGTCACACTCAGGCAATGCTGGCCGTCTGCCTCCAGGCCCAGTTGGTTCCTTTAACTCAGGCCGCCCTAAAAGGGAACCTGTGTGGCCGTCACCTTTCCTATTTGCCTCCATCTGAGCCCCAGGACCCTGGTGGCTGAGGGAGATGGTCTTGGGGGTGATTGGGGACTCCTTCTGGAGCTTCAGGTCGCAGAGTGATGTGGGTTAGCCAGTGCCAGTATGGGGGCCCGGGGGAGGGAAGATCTCCATCCTTCTTTCCCCAGCACCCGGGTGCAACCCGGAAGGCCCCGGGTTAGGCCTCTGTCCTGGGAGGAGGGCGGCACTGGGGCTTGGCTCTGGACGCTGATGATCCTGGAGAAATCCAGGATTCCTGGCTTCTATTAGCTGTGGCTGTGGGCAGGTGCTTCACCTCACGGCAGCCCAATGCTGAACCTGTACTGAGCGGGCGAGCACACTCAGTGCATCGTGTTTGGAGACGGTGGCCCAGGCCAGTGCCCGGTGGGGGCGGGGGGGCGGTGAGGGTGGTCAGGGCCTGTTCTCCAAAGTGCCTAGGGAAGACCAGGCCACGTTGTGTCCAGACCACCTCGACCACAGGATTTGGGCCTGCCTTGGGGCCCCCAGGAGAACTGAGCTCTGGTCCCGGTACTGCCTCACCAGCTGCATGACCGTGCGTGTGTCACTGGTTCCCTCTGCCTTCAGCATCCATAGCCCCAAGTCAGCACACCAGTTTGCGGGCCACATGGGCTGGAATGCCCGATCACACAGGAAAGGCCTTGTGGGTCACAAGGCTGTACCTTCCTGGGGAATGCTAGAGGGAAGTGGTGAGTGAGCATTGCCCCTCAATGGGACCCCATCCTTGTGCACTAAGACCCGGTGTTCTGGCCTCCAGCTGGGCTGAGAGCTGCATGTCTCCCCCAGAAGGGAGAGCAGCAGAGGACCCCCTCTGAGTCCTGCCCACCACAAGCCCGGGGCTGCGGGTCGGAGAGCTGTCCCTTGGGGAGTCTGAGGGCCTTGTGAACCTGGGAGGTTCCTACTGGAGGAGCAAAGGTGGCCTGAATTCAAAGCGTCTCTCCTGGTCCTTAATTACCTTCTTCACCCATAGGTGGAATTTCCACTCAGAGCTGGGGAGAAGCAGCGGGGTGCTGCTGGGTCTGGCTCTCCCGGCAGCCGCCGGCATGGCAGTGGCACGCAGCTCAGCTTTCTGATTTTAACGATTTCCTGAATTCATTCCCCTTCCTACCTCAGGGAAAGGAGGAGAGGTGATCCTCTTGAAAATTCATGTAATTGCTTTTATTTGATTTTTATTAAAATGCATTCAGGAATAATGTGATTGCCCCTTTATTACGTTGTTCAGCAGCCTGGCATGGGGAGTGAGCCTAGTAAAGGCAGTGGGTGTGGCAGGCATGGCCCTGCACTGGCTGCTGTGCACCCATAGCTCCCATGTGGGGAGGTGGGGTCATGACCCTGATAGAGGAATGGCAGTTGGTGCCGAGCGTGGATGCTATGAGCACCCTCTAGACACCCTCCCCACCCAACCCTCTCTTCCTTTGTGCCCCTTCTTCTCAACTCTGTGTCCCCAGAGGCTGACAGCATGGTGGTCTGCCCTCCTAACCTCCCTGAAACCCTCTTCCCTCTGCTCCCCAAGTAGCCTGCACCGTTATGGTTGCCTCCTTGTTGGTCTCATTGTCTCCGGGCTCAGGGGCTTCAGTGCAACATCCCGTGGCCCGCCTAATCATGCCGCTGTCCTGCTCAGACATCCTGGTGGCTCCCAAAGACCCTTTTTCTTGGGGACCTTTGCATGCAATGGGAAGAGCACACCTGTTGTCAGACCTGTTCCCAAGCCTTGTTCCGCTTGTGTAGTGGGATGCTTGGCAAGTCGTGCCTCTCGATGTCTCTGTTTATTGCTGAAGGAAATGGCACACCAAGACCTGTGGGTCGGGTCATAGACAATACAGAGTGAGCAGGCACGTTCGGGGGGCATGACTCATCTGGGATGAAATGATGTGCCTCAGCCTAAGTGAGAGGCTGGCGGTGCTCAGCAAATGCTTGGGGAGAGAGGAAGGGCAGTTCCAGCCCAGGCCTCCACTGAGGTGGCCACAGTGACAGTGGCAGCACTTACTTCTAGTACTCCTGCCCCCACCCCCTGCAGACTCTCCCAGCAGAGAGTTCTCCACAGGTCTGAGCCCGAGCTTCCGGAACGGCAGGCAGGAGCGGGGCTGACCATGTCACCTGCCTCTCCCTGCCCTTCCTGGTGAGGGTGGGGTGTGGGTTGGCTTCCTGAGGAGCTCGCCATGTGCTCCATACCCACCGAGGCATGTTGTATTGCCCTCTGTTAGCAGAGGAGGTGGCTGAGGCTCAGAGAGGACAGGGACTCGTTTAGGGCAGTCCAGCTAGGATGTGTGAGGTCTCTTGGACACAAGAAAGTGGGATGGGCTGGTGTCCTTCTGCCACCCCTGAGGCTGGTGAGATGCTTTGAAGAGGTGGGGTTGGGCAGGTAGGTGGTGCCAGGGAGAGCTGCCCAGTGCCCTGGGGTGTGGGTGGGTCCCCTGGATGGCAGAGCAGGCCCTCTCCACTTGGCCTCCCACCAGTCTCTCTAGGGTAGGCGGCCCCTGCTGGCGTGGGCTGCACAGGCAGTCAGAGAAACATGGGGGCAGTGGGCATCCATTTTTAGCGCCCTCTTGGGGGGCTTTTGATTTCTGTGAAAAGTCCATCTTCACTTTAAAAAAAACAGATGAATCTTTGCTGCGTTTTTCTTTTTTATGTGTTTGTTTTGATGCAAATCATTTGGCAGTGGACACAGCTGGGGGAATTCAGACATCGGAGGCAGTAGA
Organism: Craseonycteris thonglongyai; assembly: GCA_004027555.1. Taxonomy (NCBI): domain Eukaryota; kingdom Metazoa; phylum Chordata; class Mammalia; order Chiroptera; family Craseonycteridae; genus Craseonycteris; species Craseonycteris thonglongyai. The sequence continues at coordinate 154,003 of PVKE010000185.1, forward strand.
TTTAGATTCAGCTGTGGGCCCCTTGAGAGCTAGTTGGGGCCCCACTGTCTGGCCGCGTGCTCAGTACCGGGCTGGGCGTACAGCTTACTGAACTGTCAGGCCTCCCAGGGCTTGCTTGAGCTATTCCCCACCTGGAATGCCCCTCACCCCCACCCCCTGCTCCTCTCTGCTTGTAAGGTCCCTCCTGTGAGGTCCAGGGTGCACCAAGCCTCTGCAGCACCTCCCGCTGGTTCCTGACACCTGTCCACTTGGCCTGCCTGTCCCAGGGCCCACCTCCTGGGGCAGGTTCATGTCCAGTCTTTCCAGTGAGGCTGTAAGTCTGTCCAAGAGGACAGGCCCAGCCCTCAGCTGTGGGGGAGGCTGTGTAGGGAGCTGGAGGGGACCTCTGGAGTCTCAGCAGAGCAATTTCTAGCCAAGAGGGGTAAGGGTGAGCAGCAGTTTCGCTAGGAGTGCAGGTTTCCTGGGGCGCAAACTTCTGCCAAACCTGACAGTCTCAGTCACTGTAGCCAAATCCGCTGACTCGGGGTTCCACAGTGGACCTGACCCTGAGCCTGCCAATGTCCAGGCCAGCACCGTGTCCTGATGCCATTGCTACAGACAGTCAGCACCTGTTTGTGGGAAGGGGCACACTGAGGCTCCCTGAGGCAGAGGCTGGCCCAAGGCCATGGGTGAGCAGGCTGAAGAGCTAGACAAAAGGACCAGCGAACTTTGAGCCTCTAGCTGGTTCCCACATCCAGGAAACCAGCCTGCCCCCAGCCGAGGAGCCTGGCTGAACCTGGAGCACTGTGGCCTGAGTGCGCCACAGGGCTGGGTGCCATCCCCAGGGCCACCTCAGACCACCCCCCAGCTCAGGGATGGCAGGGGCTGCAGAGGGGCTGAGCCTCCCTGGCGCCCCACAGCCCAGCCTGACAGGCTAGCCCTGGGTCCAGACAACAGAGGCCCCTTATCAGATCTTCGTTTCCCCTCCTCTCTGAGGCATGAGCCTGGCCTCTGCCCCCACCCCAGTAGCCCCCTTCTCTCTGAAGCCTTTTCCTGTCACCAGGCAGTGTGCAGAGATGTTGGTTCCTGTTGCTTAAAAAAAGTTTCCTTTCGGTGAGCGGGGTGAGGAGTTGTTTGCTGGGCCTACACAACCCACAGTATGTGGGCTGCAGCCGGGGGCGCAGAGAGAGGGGTGTGTGGGCTTGGGGCTGGCAGGGACTGCACACACACCCCTGAGCCTCTGGGTCCTGTGCCAAGGGCAGGGGTATGGCTAAACAACTGCTGTGTTCCCGGCTCCGGGCTGGGCTTGGCAGCACCCACTGTCCGTGCACACTCCCCTGGGAACTTGAGGCCAGGGCATTTACTATCTGTTTCCCCCAGGAGGCTCCGAGGCTCAGAAGAGGTAGCTGGGCCCACACCTCTGGTTTGGTGATCTGGGCTCTGCCGGGAGCGCGGTGCTGCCTTCAGAGCTTGCCATTCAACCTCCTTCCTTACTCTCCTCGCCCACACAGAGGCAAGGATCTCCCGCCAAGGGACACAGCTTCCTGAAGCTTTCATCGGCTCTTGGCCCCTCTGTGGATAGGACATGGACTCTACCCAAGTCACCAGAGCTGGATTTGAATTTCAAGTACTGCTGTGTGACCTCTGTCAAGTCACTTAGCCTCTCTGAGCCTCAGATGGCTTAACTACCAAATGAGGAACTTGGAGAAATTCTGGAGAGAGCCTGGTGGACTCTGACAGTTGTCAGACAGAGGCTCCAGGCGTAACCAGGGCTTTGGGAAGTTTCTGTTGTCAGCCAGGCTGGGGAAATCCACTGAGGTGATGGGGCTGCTGAAGTTAAGTGTGTGAGAAAATACTCATCAAGAAGGACCATGTAGGCAGCAGAGCAGAGGGAGGCAGGCTACAGAGGAGAGGTGGAAGACGGGAGGCTATTGAAGGGGCTTTGGCTCAGTTTTCAGAAAAATAAGGTGTCCCCAGCCCCCATCAGGAGCAAGAGTCATGGAGACCAGAACATGACGGGCATCACGAACCTACCCGGGTCGGGTCGCAGCTCTCAGCCTCCTCCTGGCTCTAGCTGTTAGGCCCTGTGGGAAGAGGAACTGGGAGTGTCAGGGGGCTCTGAACCCTAGCCTTCCCCAGCAGCCACGGGTGAGACACGGAGTGTCCCCCTCTTCCTAGCATCCCAGTGTCCCTGAGAAGTGGCAACCCAGGCCCACCGGAGAACCGTGGCTTCTGCTTCTCACTGACCCTCCCCCACTGGGTGTCATGCCACCTTCTTCAAGCTTCCTGACACCACCCAGCCCTTGAGACCACAGCTCCAACCCCTCACCTGACGGGTGAGGGATCGGGGGCTGTCTGCATTTTCCTCCCTCCACGGGCAGCCTCTCCCACCTGCAGGGCAGGAGAGGGGAGCCCATGGGGCATCGCCTGTGAAGGAAGAGCCTATTTCCCTGGACGCAGCTCTGTGTCCCAGCTCTGTGTCCCAGGCCTTCAGACGAGGAGCAACCCTCGGCCGCCTGTGTTGGGCTTCCCTGGGGATAACGCACAGCTTCGAGAAGCACAGGTGGCCACGACACTGGAGAAAACCTTGCTACTCCACTTCTGAAGTTTGTCGGATGGAGGGTTTGGACAGTGGGAGCACCTTTGTTTCAGTCCGATTAACAAAGCCCCACAGACTGGGTGGCGGATAAACAGCACACATGGATTCCTCACGGTTCTGGAAGCTGAAGTCCAATGTCAAGGCGGCAGCAGACCAGTGTCTGGTGAGGGAAGCTTCCTGGTTCGTAGACAGCTGCCTTCTCGCTGTGTCCGTGTGTGGTGGAGGGGGTGAGGGAGCTCTCTGCGGTCTCCGTGGTGGCCAAGGCAGAAGGCGGGTAGAAGGCTGTGCCCTGATTCTGGGCACAACAGAGCCTCCCACTTCCTGAGGCTGAGGAGAGACCGCCGGATGGGGATGGAGATGGGATCATCAGAATTCATTTTCTTGAAAGAAAAATCCAGAATGTGGTATTTCTTACAGCTATAAATTTTGACATGGCATCATACATTGGTAATAGAGCTCTCACGCTCATTGGCCAGATGAGGAAACGGAGGCTCAGAGAATCTGTGATTATCCCAAGACATTTTTCTTGGAACTGGTAGATCAGGGTCCACAACTTTGGTTTGTTGATGTTAATACCTCTGTAGCTTTTTGCCTTGTTTATTCCTCCTTGACCAGCAAGACCACCCCACTGGGGGACAGGTGGGACCACTAAGGCCCAGCTGGGCCAGTGGCACAGCTAAGAAGTGAGAGGGGACTCCACATCGTGCTCTCAGATACCAGTCTGCCCTCGCCCTGGCCCCAGCTGCCCACGGCCCAGCCAGCATGCCTCCCTAGGCATAAGGACCATTCACAGCAGACCTGCAGGCCCTCTGCTCAGTGTGGGCAAGTTCTGGCCTCCTCACCAGCTTCCCAGCCCCTGCTCAGCAGCAGAGCCTGCCCTGGACCTACGGAAGCCACATCTCAATTCCAGATGTGGCAGCAGGCACAGCCCTGTCCCTGGCCAGGCCCTGTCAGGGGCTCCTCCTCCCGTGGCATCTGGGCCTGGGGAGTGGTGCTCACAGGCAGTCTGAGACTTGGTGGAGGGGGTCATTCCTGCCACAAACCTGCAAGGACACATGACTTTCTAAGGGAAGGAAACGGAAGCAAGTTTCCATCAAGATCAAGGTCAGGAGCCAGGGCTGGAATCCAGGCAATCTGACTTCAAAGTCTATAAGAGATTAATATGAGCAAATCTCCTGGCAATTAGAAGATGATACGACTATCTACTTGGTGCTCAAGACATATAGTTGCCAAACTGAACTGAAATGAAAATAACTGCAAAAGGATCTGTTCTTCAGGTGCTGTAGCCGCAGCTTGGCCTTCCCCAGCGGCTGCTTCTGCGAAGGCAGGAGGAGAAGGCCGCCCCAGGGACCCCCGAGAACCGCTCGGAATGGCGCCCAAACCTTTCACGAGGTCCCTGCAGCCTCCAGGTCCCAACACTTCCTCCTTGCAATGTCACATTTCTTTTCCTTCTTCCAATTAGTCTCTCTCTTTTTTTTTTTAATAAGTCAATTTTATTGAAGACCAATTTACAGAATGTGCATATTTTAACTGTATAGTTCAATGAGTTTGGAGAGATGTAGACAGTGGCATAAACATTGTCACACCCAAGATAAAGCACATTTCCATCATTTTGCACATTTTCTTCATGTTCCTTTTCAGTCAATCCTTCTCCTTTTTTCCACACAGGAACCAGTGACTTCATTTGTGTCACTATCAATTGGTTTTGTGTGTTCGAGAACTTCCTATACATTGAATTAAGCATATGTGTTCTTTTGTGTAGCTCCATCCATGCTGCATCACGTATCGGTGTCTGGCCCTTTTCATTGCTGAGTAGTATTTCAGTGACTGGGCATGCGCCATTTGTTTTTCTGTTCATCAGTTGATATATATTCGAGTTGGTTTCAGTTTTACTGTTTTCCAGATGCAGCTGCTAGGAACATGCATGTGCAAATCTGGATGAAAATGTTTTCATTTCTCTTGGATCAATGCTTACATGTAGAATTGTTGGGCTTTGTGGTAAGTGTATGTTTTGCTTTATCAGAAGCCACCAAACTCTTTTCCTAAGTGATTGCACCATTTTAGCTTCCAGCAGTGTGTGAGAATTCCACTTATTTTCTATCCTTATCAACATTTAATATTGTCAGTCTTCTGCTCTTAGCCCTTCTGGTGAGTATGTAATGGTATCTCTATGTTGTTCTAAATTGCATTTCCATGATGACTAGTGATGTTGAAGACGTTGAGTGTCTTTTTATGGCATATATGTATCTTCTTTGGTAAAGTATCTATTTTGAATCTTTTGGCCACTTTACTGGGTTATTTGTCTTATTATTGAATTATATGACTCTTCAAACTGGATATAGGTCTTTTGTTAAATATGCATTTTGCAATTATTTTCCCACGGTGGCTTTCTTTTTCACTTTCTTAGTGATATCTTTTGAAGAGCAAAGTCCAACTGATCAGTTTATGTTTGTAGGGTTAGTGCTTTTTATGACTTGTCTCTGTTGGCCAACAAGGTTGTAAAGATTTTCCCTTAAGTGTTCTGCTAGATATTTAATAATTTTAGATTTTTATGTTTAGATGAATGGTCCATGTTGAGTTTATTTTTGTGAGTGGTGTGAAGTGGAGTTTAGGTCTATAATAAAATCCATTTGTTCTATTCACCATAATCATTACTGTTTTTTATTGTTTCCCTTATTCTTTTTTCCCATTTTTGTCTTCCATTCTTATCCGACCTTTTGTGGTTTTAATCAGGCATTTCATATGATTCCATTTTTTCTCCTTTGTTAGCATACCAATTATACTTTTTAAAAATCATTTATAGTGGTTGTCCTAGAGTTTGCAATATACATTTATAACTTATCCAAGTCCACTTTCAAATAGCACTACACTGCTTCATGGGTAGTGCAATTATTTTATAATAACAAAGTGTTCTTCAATCCTTCCCTCCTGTCCCTTGTATCATTGCCGTCATTTATTTCACCTATCCGTAAGCTATAACCATCAAAGACATTGTTGCTATTATATTGAAAAAAGATTCATCTGTTATATCAATTAAGAATAAGCAAAATGAAAGTTTCTATTTTACCTTCACTTATTTCTTCTCTAATGTTCTCCCTTTCTGTGTGTAGACCTGAGTTTCTGACCTATATTATTTTTCTTCTCTTTGAAGAACTCCTTTCAACATTTCTTGCAAGGCAGGTCTTCTGGCAACAAATTTCTTCAATTTGTTTGTTTGGGAAAGTATTTCTCTTTTGCTTTTGAAAGGTAATTTGGCAGGGCACAGAATTCTAGGTTGGTGATTTTTTCTCTCAACACTATAAATATTTTACTTGACTCCCTTCTTACTTGAATGATTTTTGAGAATTCTGCTGTAATTTGTATCCTTGATACTCTATGCATAAGGATTGTTACCCACCCTCACCCTAGCTTCTTTCAAGACCTTTTATCTCTGATATTTAGCACTTTGAATATGATATTCATATGCCTAGGTGTAGCTTTTTGGCATTTATCCTACTTGGTATATGTGGTTTGGTGTCTAACATTAATTTTTGGAAATTTTCAATCATTATTGCTTCAAATATTTCTTCTATTCCTTTCCATAATATACATTACAAGTATATTGTACTTTTTATAGTTGTCCTATAGTTCTTCTTTTTATTATTTTTCTTTTCACTTTTCAATTTTGGAAGTTTCCTTTGAGATATCTCCAAGATTAGAGATTCTTTCCACAGCTGTAACCAGTCTGCTAATGAACAGACCAGAGATATTCTTTATTTCAGTCACAGTGCTTTTGACTTCCAGCATTTCCTTTTGATTCCTTTTTGAAAATTTTACTTCTGCTTATCTTACTCATTTCTTCTTGTGTGTCGCTTACCTTTTCCATTAGAGCCCATAGCATATTTAATCATAGTTGTTTTAAATTTCTGTTCTGATGATTTTAATATTTCTGCCATATTTGAGTCTGGTTCTAGTGTTTGCTCTGCCTCTTCAAACTGTTTTTTTTGTTGTTGTTCTTTTTTCTTTTTTTTTCACCTGTTATTATGCCTTGTAATTTTTTTTTTCATTGAAAACCAGACTTGGTGTACTAGATAAAAGGAGCATAGTACTAGTTCCCACAACAGATTTCTATTTAAGGGTTTCTGCTCCCGTAAGTTGTGATTCTCTGTATATGCCTTATCTGCTTGCCTGTTTCTTCAGTTATACTGGCAGTGGTTTTCTCTGTGACCTCAATTCTCTGATGGATCTAAGAAGAGTTGTTGGTATTCAGTTTGTTTAGCTTTTATCTTGTTATGAAGATGGGAGCCATGATTTCCAAGCTCCTTAAATACCAGGTTGCAAACTGAAAGTCTGATAACCATTTGTTTTAACACATT